>JARHVA010002824.1:630000-1230000 GCA_037957365.1 Torreya grandis | reverse complement strand
TTATAGATTTTTGGATTTGATTAGAATCAACCTAAATCATCCATCTCAAGATTGAGATGTGTGGTTGAGGAATAATTCAATTTTTATAATTAATTTTGTAATTATCTTCATCATGACATTGGAAGAAGAGGCAATTAAGAGGCATGGAGGGCATCATGAAAAGCATTGATGAGGCATGGAGGGCATGAATCATGATATTTGTGGCATTTATGGCTTAGGAATGTCTTCCCAAGAAATGAGGTCACCTGATGATGCATATAATCAATATTAATTTTTAAAAATAAGTGTTCAACAAGTTTGCATGGAATTATTAATTATGCCTTGATTTGGGTTAATTAGCTCTTAATCATGATTAAGCACTTTGTGCACAAATTACTCAAATTGATTAGAATGCCTTGTTATTGATCCAAAATTTTACTAGATTGGAATTAGAAGGTGATGTCAAATGCATTGGAACCATATTTCCATTTAGGATGTCTCTAAAAACAAATAATATAAGCACATGTCTTTTGCAAAAAACATATATAGGAAAGAATAATCCAAAGCACCCAGGTGTAAAATTAGCAATTTGACTCAAAATGAACTAATCAAAGTTAGTTGGTCCATAAATTGTATTACCCCATTTAGGGATACCCTAGCCAAAATTGACACTTAAATATGTCATTTTCACATCATTTAACATGTTTTAGTATTTTTAAGCCAAATTATGTATTTTGGGTGGAAATTGGTCAAAACCCTAATTGGAGGTTATATGTGGCAAAATTTAGGTGTCTACAAAACCCACGTCCAAATACTCAAAAAAATCCTCATCCACTTTACATCTCGGTCCAAATTTATCTTCTCAACACATACCTTCAACCAATCACCACCTTGATAATTGCTCAGTCAAACCTCTTAGCTAAATGCTAAAGTGTCAAGTCACTACAATGCGCAAAGGTTAAATTATCAAAAGAAAAAATGATTTTTGTTTTTAACTTTATATCTCTAGCCTTTTAGGGTATCTCCTTGATTTTTGATGGTTAGGGTGACCATCGATGGTTGACCTTGGAAACCCTAACCGTTGACGATCAGGGTATCACTTTTAAATTTTTTAGGCACTTATACCTAAGTGTAATTTTTTGGAGATCACCTAATCTCCCCCAAACCAAAACTTGACATTTTACATATTACCATTCTCTAACCAACTATTAGACCATTTCTACCTTGACATTGGCCATTTTTGATCTGAACAATCACATATTTCATGACGAACCTTGCATTGGTATTTTTGACTACACTGATCAACCTTGTCATGTTGAACATTTGAATTTGTACCACCTCATGCACAATCAAACCATGTATTTTTTTCAAAGGATCACTTCCTACCTTGGATACCTAAAAAAACATCAATAATGTTTAGGGTACTTATATATTTGCATGATCATCTATAACTAATGTTATGGACTAGTTACCCTATCACTTGTCTTTTTAAAGCTGACCTTATTTTTACCAACAGTGATAATCTTGGTCTTTATGTGATATTGAATATCACACTTAGTTGCATTTTATATGCATACTTATGTCTCAAATTCCCAACCCCTTTTTTTTGTCATCAACCTTGTGACTCACCATATACCACTTATCAAACCCTGACTCAGTTTTGGTTTCACCTCATTGACTCTTGATTTGAGCAAGACCACCTCCTCCCATACTTAGGGCAAATAGAGCTTTGACCCAGTGATCCATTTTTGTTTTCCAACTTGTTAATTTAAAGCTACATTAAAAAAAAGGGGAAAATGTAGACACTAGAACTAGGTGTCAAAATACCTCGAGACTCTTTAGGGACCACCTAACCTTTATCAACCCACTGACCAACCCTTTGAACCCTGAGTCTAATTAGCTACTTAAACTAACTAAAATCACTAACTTACTAATTGAACATTAACCCACCTCTTTCAACCCACCTTGACCCCTTTTCCTTCAGACACTCGACCATTAATGGTCAGCTTAACCATCGATGGTTAGTCTGATTATCGATGGTTAGGTCCTCACCCTTCTAACACATCACCAGTTATGTGTGAGCTAATGAGGCACAATTAAATATGTTTTTATTATGCAATGATAAAAAACTCCTAAGCATAAAAATTATTAGCCTCATCCTCTAGGGAACCTTCTATCCTCCATCTCTCTTTGCCTATAAAAGGAGGGGAGTAGGAGGTGAAAAGGATCCATCATCACAAGTATTCAAGCATATATGTATTCAAGCTTTCCAGCATCCAGTCTTCCTTTATTAACTCAAAAATAACAAAAGAGACCTGAAACTCTATCAAACTTGATTTTGAGGCCAAAGAACCATTACTTTGGCAAAATTTCCCCAACTTTCAACCATAAGCCATCTAGCAAGCTATAGGGATATTGTACTTGTTCTTTGTTTCATTGGATTTCTAACCTCCCTAACCTGATCAGACCTATCTGCACCTTATTTCCCAACTTATGGATCCTTAACAAAACCATTATCAGACCATTCAATTATTCAAAAACTTCCTTTTTATCAACCTTTAGGAATCCATAGACAACTACCAGTAGTTAGCACAACCACTGATGGTCACCTCCAATCGTATATGGTTACCCAACCATTAACGATTATCCCAACTGCTAACAGTCATTGTGGCAAAAAATAACAAGTTATTTTTATCCCATTAACCCTAACCAAACCTAACTTTCTATGTTCCTACCTATTCACAGACCCTTTTTTGATTTTATGAACTTGACCCAACCTACTTTAGCATGAGTATTGACTTTCTTTTGCTATATTTAGTCATTTTGTTTAACAAAGCATTTTACTATTTCTTATATTTCATTTTAATTACTTTCTATTATTTTATGCAAGTACTTTAATTTTATCTCTTTCAACTTTATTTTTATTAAGATTTTATTGACAACCTCTTAACAAGCTCACACTTCTTAGATCTAGCTCATGTTAGGTAGCCTACTTAATTATCTTCCTAACTACCCCTTTATTAGTGATTTCCTATCTAAAATTTATTACTTCCCAGCCAAAGAGGAGTTCTCTATCTTTTTCTAGATTACATGTACATCAAAAACTAGGTATTTCTACCACACCCTTACTACTAGTTTCTTATCTTCTTCCAAAATCAAGAAATGAGTAGAAATTAAGAGAAACACCAATAGCCATGATTAAACATCAAACACTATGATATCATCTCATGTCCTCACTACTTATATTAATCATGTACCATCGATATTATTCAAAATTTAACTCATAGTGATCCACTACCCAAATGTTAAACCTTGAATAGTTGACCTTATCTTGTAATGCTCATCGTTAAATCTTACTCAGAACTCTTGCGATTACAACACTTAGCACCCTCACGCACCTTATACACATTTGACTCTTTGACTTATATACAATCCATTATTTCAATATATATGATCATCCATGAACCAATAAATATTAATTTGGCCTTGATCTTTATATCTTATAAAATTGACCAAGTATGGTAACCATTACAATCTTCTTGGAAGGATAACTTTGGACCTCAATAACTTTTGTTGCACTTAGATGCATGATCTAAATTTTAGACCATATGATCTCCTCACATATGAGAATAAAAACATATATAAATTTGATCTTGAAACCTTTGTGTGTTCAAGATATAATGCCATAAATATTCTCACTCATATTTTTCTGCCAAATAACCAACTATGCCTAGAACTGCCTAGAAGGCCAACTTTGCACATGCGTATATTTTGATGCACTCCATCGCATGACTTAAAACTTAGTGAATAATAATTAGGAACAAAATTTAACAAAAAAATATTATTAACTTCTTCTAAAACTACCACACATGCAAAATATGACTACATCAAAATGCCACCTCAGCTTTTCTTGCCACATGCAAATTTGGCTATGGAAAAACACTATCAAACTGCTTGGGAGCCCAACTTTACACTTGCATATCTTTTGTTAAATTTAGTTTCATGAAATAATATTTATCACATAGGATATTATCTCATAGGTAAATTCATACATATATCAATGTGCTCTTGAAACTTTCATATGTGTGAGACATGATGTCACTAAACTGCTTACTTGGCTCTGTTTGAACATAGAAAACACTATCAAAATACCTGTGAGCCCAAATTTTCACACACATATATTTGGTTTCACTTCATCACATGACTTGATACTTGGAACTTAGAAACTTGGGACTAATATGATCACAACCATATGACCAACTCCTCTTGACTCATTGACACATGGCAATAATGATGTCATCAAACTACCTACTCAAATTTTTTGCCATTGGACTCAAAAAGTATAGATGAAAACTATGGACTATCAGATGAATTCCACTTATGCACACAAGCACTAAATGCATCCTTAACCTCTCATAAGACCTCTTTCATAATCTTGATACTTTAGACTCATCTCTAATCATCTCTAAATAGTCAAACTCTAAAGATCAACCAAGCCTACTTCAAACATACTAGGATAAGCACATTGCACACTTTGTCATTACCACTTTAGACTATCAAGGCACTTCATAAACTCACTTGGGTACTTATATGACATAACTAAAAACTCTCTAACAATCTCCCCCTTTGTCATTAATGTCAACACACATCATTCAACTCACCTTCTTTCTCTCTCTTTAAGCACTCTCACAATATGAACTTTCTCCCATTTGACACAATGAAAAAGTGGGCACCAAATTATCCTAAGGACCTGAAAATACTATTAGTATGATAAAAACATCTTAGAAAGATAGTAAAAACTCCCCTTACCTTGACTACCTCCTCTTACTTCATGCTAATACTCTCTTCAACCAAGCACTGCAACCAATGAAGAAAGAACATAAAAAAATAATAAAATTTGATGGAAATCACCAAGAAACATATAATAGGGAACCCCCCTAAGATTTATGAGAAATTTCACTTCTTGAGCATCTTTAGATCTCTACACATCATGAAAAACCACCATATAGGCGTACTAGCCTTCTCTCTCAAACCACCACAAGGACCACCAAAATAACTTCATGCCACTCATAAAAATAGAAAAAAAGTTCTAAACTAATCTTGATAACTCACCTTTAAATAATCATGGCTTTTTATTTTCGAGAAACTGAACAAAAAGCACTCTTCTTCTCACTAGGCTTGTCTAGTCTCCTTGTAGCCCTACCTAGAACATGCAAAGCCCATAACTTTTAGTAGACACACCATCAAGACCTAAAACTTCATATTTAGAGCACTCTCATATGCCCCCTCAAGTACACCAATTTTAAACAACTAGATTATCCTTTGAAATATACTTCCTTCACAAACCTACTAGTCAATTAAGCCTCTAGTTTGTCAAAAACATGAACAATATAAAAACCACAAATCTTAAAATCTCTATGAAGCTTGGTTTGACAACCCATTTGGTCCATTCAAAGTATTTAATCCTCAGACCTCAATTCACAAGGCAAACCACTTTTCTAGTAGATCCCAAAACCCTAGAACGTCAAAAGCAAATAAAGTCAACAAAACTCCTTCTAGTCAATGCCCACCTTTGAATCTTATTTCACACCTAGAGATAACCATCACACACTTCTGTATCAATCTTCTTGAATTTAAATACTATAGTAGACATCTTCACTCTTTTATCATGACGGGAACATCTCACATATGCTCCTCTTAACTCCATGTTTCACCTGAATCATGACATCTTTAACAAGTCTTCAAATACTATCCAGTTATAGTCAATACTTATATAGAGACACCTCATCTTCAAAACATTATGAACTTTCATGGCATACACAACTGTTCAACAAGACTTTGATAGGCTTAGCAAGATCTAGGACATAGGCCTAAAAGAGAGGCCTGCAACTTATAGGCTCACTTGGCATTTACCATAAACTGATAAGCAAATAGATATTTGAAACTCACTTTGTTTTCATACCTTCTCATCAAAAAATATCTGACAATCACCAAGCTTCCTCTGATTGACAAGTGTCTCCTTGAAGCCTAGATAGAAACACCCCTTTTACATAGAGAGACTAAAAGTCCCAAAACTTAGGAGACACCCATATCTCCATACCTTTCTCTAACTTGCAGTCTTGCCTCATCATCCAATTGATTTTGAATAGATGTTTGACTTAATTCTTCACTTTAGATTTGTTAATAAATGATGACAACATAAACTCTTAATTTTACTTTTTTTATCATGACAAACAAACCATCCTTGGTTTCAAACTAATCTCTCCTAATAGACTTATGTTTCCAAACCCATGTGTGACCTCTTCATTGCAAACTAGGAGTTCCATACACCTTGTTTTGATTTGATAACTCATTCATCTTGTTCTTGTTGTATCTAGAAATGTGACCAAATTTATGACATTTGAAACAAAAAAGATCATTCATACCTTTTTCTTGATGATGATTATGATCTTTCTTTTCTATCTGGATAGAAGATAAATTTTGTATCTTTTTCATATCTAATTCCTTCTTTGTTGTAGTAGGTGGTCCACCTTGATCATGATTATACTTCATAGTCTTTGGTCTCAATACTATTGAGTGACTTTTAGGAGCATCTTTCTTCTTGTCAAAACTTGAGTTCATCTTCAAATTATTTTTGCATAATTTGGAAATATGTGCTACTTTATTGCAACTGTAGAAAACAATATCATTCAGCATACCTCTTGACTGATCTAAAATATGATTTCTCCAAGACTAATTTCTTCTTCTTCCAAGGCTCCATGAGAACTCATTCTTGACTGACTTCCTTATACAGTCCTTACTTATATTACCATACTTATTACATGTATAACAATGACCATGGAATAAACTAGCATAATTTGAATCATTTGGTTGTTTAACAAACCTTCTTGCATTAGTTTCAAATATTGAATTCTCCTTGACATACTCAAGCTTCTCATGTTTATTTTCAAGTTTATCAAACTTGACTACAACAAACTCATGCTGACTCTTCAAGGACCCCATCTCAATCTTTAGCTGAGTGTACTCATTTTCTCTTGATTTCATATTTGCATTTTCAGTCCTTAACTGATCCTCAAGAATATTGATCTTCTCTTCATCCTCTTTAGCCTTGTTGGCCATGTCTTTGAATCTATATGCTTGCACCTTAATAGACTTGATCTATTTTTGATACTTATTTTCTTCTTTCATGGGCATGCCTTATAAAATTTCCTCAAGATAAATGACTTGTGATTCAATGCCTTTGATCATATTCCTCATTTTATGATTCCTCTTCTTATGCTCCTTTAGTTTTCCAAGTGCACAAATGAGCTCAGCTTCTAGATCAACTTCTTCTTCTTCATTGTCATCTTCTCTATTTTTATGGCAAGTTTTTTTGTCAAACATGATCTCCTTTTCTTTTGAACACAAACTTGTCTTGGCATCTACTAGCTAAACCTTGAGATTATTGATAACATTCTCATCTTCTTTGGCATATTTCTTCAAAGTACATATCTACTCTTCAAGTGCTTTGATCACAACCTTCCACTATTGATTCTCTTTCTTCAACTACTTATCCATCTTTGTACCAACTCAAGATATCCTTCAAGCTATCAATATTACACCAAAGGACCTTCTCTAATACCAATTTTTGGAAGTAGCTACTAAAGGGGGTGAATCAATATACAACAATGCACGTTAAATTTTGAAACCATTCCATCATACATCAACTTGATCTAGCAACATAAACATGAAAGCACATTCATCCAAAGCATGAAAAAGAGCATACAATGCATCAACACATCATTTATGTGGGAAACCCTCTTGAGGAATAAAACCCACTCTCAAGCCTACAAACACTTGGACTACTTGTCTTATAAGGTATTACAAACCAGAGATTGGTCAAGTCCTTTAGACCAAAATTTAATGAAACAAAAGTTCCATAAGGAGCCCTAGCCCCTAAGATTATCAAGTCTTTTTTACCACCTGATGATCAAGTCCTTTTGATCCAAAACCTTGATCAAGTCCTTTTGACCAAAGGCCTTTAGTGAAACACATGTTTCATAAGGAGCAACTACCCCTAAGGAAGATCAAGTGTTTTAGACCCTCCTTTGAAATGAACACCTCCACCTTAGAAATGATGTCTTCAACACCTAATGATGGACCTCTAATAACAAAACCTTCTTCACACACTTATAATACATCTAGAACCACCTTTTAGATCATTTCACTCCTCATATCCTCCTCAAATCATATACAGCCATGAAATTTGCAATAGCTCTATCACAAAAATAAAAACATGACCATGGGATCATCCACATACACCCCACTCTGATCTTCCTCTAAGAACAACCTCCAAGCTCACACAAACATCATCTATCATTTGCTCATCCATAAATCATCTAAAACATCCTTTTGGATCAACCTAGACCTCTTTGCTCATCCTCAACCTACAAGAGCACTATTCTGACATCAAAAATGTGACTTACAAGTCATAATAGTCCTAAATATTCTCTACTCATCATCCCATTGACTAGGCACATTATCTCTCTTATCTTCTTCACTTTAATGCTCACAAATCTCACACAAGCCTAGAAACCATCTCCTTTGGTTTCACTATATATAGATTCTTCATGATAAACAACTTCTTGGTCAACCATTAGACTTGCCTTAACCCTTAATGATTCTCTCACATCAAGACATGGCTCAATATAATCATCATAGTTTATCATAGCATCTATGGGTCACCCTTAAGCAGTTACACCTTTCAATTAGGCCCTTTTAGCTCTTATACATCTCATGGAAACCTATTAACCCATTTAGCATATCCTCAATAAAAAAAGAACATAGGACCACTTTCAATGGGTCCACTCCTTATGTCCCCTTTGACATCCCCAAATGATCACAATAATTTTTTATCACTTCTACATATGATCAATCTACTCACATAGTAGCCTTGTGCACATGACACCTTTAATGAACACACATTCAACTTATTAGTAATTGTTCATACTAAATATGAATTGGTCAAACCTCAAAAGACCACACAGATCATCCTCATAGAGTCTAAAGCACTTCCAAATATATAATTCAACATGATAAATCAAAATAACATCAACATAAGCTCAAACATCCTTCTCAAGTTACTTATAAAACACAGTCAAACACATAATCAACTTTGGAGCTCAATATCTTTGACTATACACACTTTCATATCTTTAAATCTATATTTATGGATGCAATTTGGAGTCCTATACCACTTTTATTTGTACACCATGAGAAAATTCATCTTGGACAAAAGATATGGTCTAAAAACCATAGAATTGTTTTTCCTTTTGCAAATTTCAAATGCCAACAATCACAGTTAAACATCAAACACTATGCTATCATCTCATGTCCTTGATACTTAGATTAATCATGCACCATCGATCTTATTCAAAATTTAATTCATAGTGCACCACTACCCAAATGTTAAACCTTGAATAGTTGACCTCATATTGTGTAATCTTGTAATATTGACTCAACATGCACCATTGATCTCTGTAGTTTAGCCAAGGCTTTATCATGTATCACTCACCATTAAATCCTGCTTAGAACTCCCACGATTATGATACTTGGTACCCTCATATGCCTTCTACACATTTGAATATTTAAATTATATATGCACTATTAGATCAATCTCTATGATCTCCTGTGAACCATTAGATCTTTATTTGGTCTTGATATTTATCTCTTGCAAAATTGACTAAGTATGGGAACCATTGCAATCTACCTAGAATTCCAACTTTGGACCTCAATAAATTTTTCAACGTTTAGATGCATGATCTAAAATTTGGACCATATGATCTCCTCACATAGGAGAATATAACCATATATAAATTTTATCTTGGAACCTTTGTGTATATAATATATAATACCATTAAATATATTCTCACTCAAATTTTTCTACCACAAAGCCAACTATGCATAGAACTACCTAGAAGGCCAAATTTTCACATGCATATCTTTTTATTCACTTCATCACATGACCTAAAACTTCGCGTATAGTAATTATGCATAAAATTGAACAAACCCATACGATCAAACTGTTATAAAATTTCCACATGTATGAAATATGACTACATCAAAATTCCTACTCATATTTTCTTGCCACATGCAAATTTGGCTAAGTATGGGGAAACACTGTCAAACTGCCTGGGAGCCCAACTTTACACTTTCATAAATTTTGTTACACTTAGTTGCATGACCTAAGATTTAGTGCATAATATATTTTCTCATAAGTTAATTCATCCATATAACAAGATAATCTTGAAACTTTCATACATGTGAGATATGACATCACCAAACTACTTACTCGACTCTGTTTGAACACAGAAAACAATGTCAAAATGCCTGGGAACCCAACTTTGCACACCCATATCTTTGGATTCACTTCATCACATGACTTGATACACATTACTTGATACTTGGAACATATCAAATTGGGACTAATTTGATCACAACCATATGACCAATTCCTCTTGACTCATCCACACATGAAAATTAAGGCATCATCAAACTACCTACTCAAATTTTTTGTCATTGGACCCAAAAAGTCTAGATGAAAACTATGGACTACCATATGAATTCCACTTATTTACACAAATGCTAAATATATCCTTGACCTCTGATAGGATGTTTTTCATAATCTCAATACTTCAGACTCATCCCTAATCATCTATAAATAGTTAAACTCTAAAGATTAACCAAACCTACTTCAAACATACTAGGATAAACACGTTGAACACTTTATCATTATCACATAAGACTATCAAGTCACTTTATCCACTCACTTGGATACTTCTATGATATCACTGAAAAATATCTAACATGTAATAATCTCAAGGCATAAGTTTATGTGAATAAGGAGAAACATGGACATCAAGATGATCTTGATTCAGTTACAAATGTGTTTGGCCAGCAAAAAGGAAAGTTTGATTCCTCTAAACACCTAACACATCATGGTTCAAAATAAGTTGAAGTTGGGCAAAGTCTTATGATCCCTAAAAAGAAAATTTAGAATTATCAAGTGAGATCAAAAGAGACTAGGTAAGCTACAATGTCAAGCAGGCCTAAAGGAGAGCTAAAAGGATCATTCAAAGGAGTCTCAAGTGATGCACTTATAGCTAGTATAGGTTTAATGAGTGTTAAGTTATTTTATCACCTTCATAAGAAAGTTTTATTTGACAAAAAATCATCATACGGTGATTTGTTTTCATGGATTAAGTGTGTCTCTAAAAACATTATTTTTGACCCTAGTTGAATCAAGAGGAGTTGTTTCATCACCTTAAACATGTTTTGAGGTTTGTACATAATAGGTTAGGTGTGTTTTTTTGAGTGAGTATTTTATGTGTGGTTTTCCCTAAATTCCTTTGGCATAGTGTGTTTTATTTTTTTTTGTGGTGTGGTGTGAGTTTGATTCTTATAAAGGCATGTCAATTTTAGTTTGTAGCTTAAGGGTGACTCCATTTCCCAATGGGAGGATAAGGCCACTGATACATTAGTATTGTAGGCATGCTACCCCTATGAATCACTAATTTGTTGACCAATTTTTTGACCCCAAGTCAAAAATGGTAAACCCTTATAGGTTGAAACTTTTCATAGGGTTAATAAATATTTTATATGGTGTTATTATGATCTTTTTATGGTCTTAAATGGTCCTATATGGTCTTCATGTGGTCACATTAGTCATTGTATAACTTTGTCTAAGGTTTGGTCTCATGTGAACATTTCTATTCCTACGGTTCATTTATGAGTCATGGTGTTATCAAGTGTTGTCAAAGGTTTAACAAAGTACTGAGTCATTATAAAAGGTTTTTAATGTGTCTTGAAAGATATGTTGTCATATATTAACCTCTTATAATGTTGATATGCACCATAAAGTCATTTTTGTCACCTTTTTGGCTAATTTAGAAGATTTTTACATACCACCCCAAAGGAAAAACAATTAAAAAAGCCTAATAACATACCTAATTTTATATTTGGATCAAATAATCATAAACTGACAAACTTGCAATTCAATGCCCAAATTGAGAAAAATACTCTTTTAGAAACACTTTTAGGCATTTGTACAACCTTGAAAGATCAAATTATAGGTGAAAATGGTTTTAGAGAGTCTCTTGGACTTCCAAAGGTTGGTTTTAATATTTCTATCAAGTTTAAGGTCTAATATATGCATTAGACACTCTCTGTCCTCCATCATTGCCTTCACAAACTTAGAAAGGCAAAAATCAAATACATGGTATGACTAGGAGAGAGAAATTTGGAATATTAAACTCTGATAATTGTTATGGGTCCTAATTAAATTCAATTTAGTATTATTTTTTTGTGTATTCATGTCCCTTCTTTTATGAATAATCGTTAAGAGTGACAATAGGTCAATATGCCTTGTCCATCTAAGTAGTTTTTGGTTTTGCACGTATTTCTTCATGCCAAAATTTGATGGAGGAGAATGGTTTTATGGGATGTTTTCAAAGTTCAAATGGATCCTTTAAATTTTATTTTCATCAACCAATGTAACTTCATGAATTTCCTTCATCAAGGAGAAAGTGTCTCAAGTGTATGAAGTTTCAATCACCCCTGTTGCAAGTGTTTGGTTGTTTTGAAGGACTATCACTTTCAAAGGTTTAAAGTACTTCATTGTTCATGTAAAATAAATTAAATTTCCCATGATTTATGTGTTATCTCTTAAGAAGTGGATCTTTGAAAATAGCCATTCAAGAGACATCATGTTTTTACTCTTTGGAAGCATGGTCTATCCATCAATGGTTCTCTACAAGCCTGACTATCAATATTTGCTCAAATGTCAATGAGAAATAATGGTAGTATGAAATTACACAAATAAACCATTGGAGTTATAAGGTAATGAGAAGTGATATTAATTTTTACTCTCAAATGAGCCTATAATTTGTTTTAGTCACTCACAAATCTGTACACTTGTAAGTGAGCATTCATGAGTCTAAGTTCATGTTTAAGATGTTTTGAAAATAAAGAGATGTATCACAGACTCATAGACATCCATTTAACATTTATATACCTCATTTTATCATCAATATCAATGAACTAGACCATAATCTCCAACTTCCATGTATATAACTTACATATGAATTGACTGTATTTACATGCTTATACAGACCAAATAGATAAGTTGAGGATGACATAATGCTTGGTAAGGAGGTATATAAGATTATTGAGAGGGTGATAAATAAATGGGACAATATTTAATAGTATAAAAGTTTCAAAAAGACTTACGAGACTTCCTCTTAATAGTTATACAAGAAGAATAGATACCTACATGTTACAGACCTAGAGGTCCCCATTTTGAACCAAAATAGCTAATTTATATAAAATAAAGATAGATATTGGAAGCATAAATCAATATAGATGTAAATATATGAAGTTAAAAACCAATGAAATCACTTAAGTGACTTGAAAATCAATGAGAGTTAAGAGGATTAGATGTACAGGCCTGCAAACTCATATATTAGCCTATGTATGAAGAAAGAAGGTAAACAAGATAGAAGATGTTATGAAAGAGCCAATGGACCTTGTATAAAAATGATAGGAATCCTCCATGAAGTTTAACACTTTCAAATTGCCATGACCTAGTTCAAGAAGGCCAATGTATAGGACTTAATACTTCAACCTCACAAAATACTCACCTACAACCAGTCTAGATAGGTGCAAAAAAGATATTTTAGGTTGGTGGAGTGTGATGTCTTGAAATATCTCAAAGGGTTTAAATTAAGTTGACTAGGTTATTAACATGATGCAAAAATTTCTCTTTTTCTCATTAGTTACATTGAAGACCTTGAAGCTCAAAATGCATTTCAAAATTTCTCTAATGACCACCTACAGCTACAATCTGAGACGGTAGTCCTAAACAGGTGTGTGTTTGTGATGTAAAGGGCTTTAAGAAAATTGAAAAGGATATAACTATAAATAATATAAAATATTCATTGAAAGGTTTAAGGATTGGTAGTTGAAGTCCTAAATCCCAAAATGCATTCACATACATAACCACTTGCAGGTTTTCTCAAGAGGTAGGTTGGTTTCAAGCCTAAAGAGAGGACATATTGCATAAAAGAAAAATTAGAGTCTAGATCAGGTATATAGACAATGTATAGATTATTTCAAAGTAAAAATATCCAAAGTAAATTCATAAAATAAATGACTATCTACAAGACTCATTCTCAACTCTGCTTATATAACTAATGAGGCCTACAGGCATGTCTACTTGATCAATTCCAAAAGGATACTTTTATTGAGAGACATAGAGACCTATGGATGGATTAAATTCTATATGGATATTATCTCTATGCTAACATGGTTCCATAAGACTCTCAGACTCACCTAAAGTGAGGCAAATACTAAAGATTTTACCTAAACCTGGTAACCCCAACACTTCACAATCATACATATAGTACAATCATAATAAATGTGATTTGACCAAGGTGAAATGAAGGAATGAGGAAATTGGAAGGAGTAACATTTTATTATATACCCTTAATAGTTATTCACAAGAAAATCAAAACAAATAAAGTGCCATTTAGACTCTCAAGATCACCTTGAAATCCTCTCATGCAAGACTGCAGTCTAAAGATAGACTTCAATCACTTGATAAGACCATGGCATTCTACATGGAGACAAATTATTTTTAATAATGGTAATGAGGTTCCTAAACTAAAATATTATGTCATCTATTGTTATATTGGATCTCAAACATGTATGAATAAAGGCTAAGAGTGTCAACCCCTTCCAATGCCCTGTTTGTAGACCAAGAGTCAACTTCTTACACTTAATAATATACAGACATGATGCATGGGAGATTTATCACCTATGGATAGTTGAGGGGGATATTATAATTAAAATTTGTGGCATTAATTCATGGGTTGAGGGCCTAGGGTTTATGAATAATCGTTAGGAACCTAGGCCACTCTAAACCCTCCTAAAACCCTAGTAAAGACCTGATGTGGAAGATTGGTCTCCAAAGAATGTGAAATGACTTGGTTTGATCGTATAAACTCCTGATGAAAATTTTTATAGACTCTAAGTAGGTTCCAAAAATGTACTTCATCTGTACCTATAAATGTACAGATGATATTAAATGACCTATTTTGCAAGTAGTTTTGGTGTTTTTTAAGGCTTTGCATAGTTGGACACTTTCAAAATATTGGGAGAGGTAATTTTGGATTTATTTAATCTATTTAATTCTAAAAATTAATACAATACATCCTATAAGTGATAAAAAAACTTTATTTTTCAAGGCAGTCTTCAACAGGCTCCAAATGAGACTAGGTTTCAAGACCATTTCATTGTTCTCACACTTCCACGGGGTCTCAGGCCTTCAAATTTTGCATGCACATTGTTGATAAGATAGATAAATTTAATCACATTGTTTTTTTTGGTTTCAAATGTGTGGGAGAGATTTGGAGAAAAACATTAGGCTTTTAGATGAGGTATAATTGAGGCCTAATTGAGGAGAGAGAAAGGTAGAAAATTCAAACTTCCACTCACTCTCAAGACCTAAAATTTGGCATGGAGTTGTAAATACATACTAGGTCCTAAAATATTCCATTATTTTTTCATTACCATCTGTACACTACCCTACATAAGGAGGTTTACATGAGTTTAGGGCTACAAGAAAAAGAGGCCTAATAAGAGCTTGAGGAGCAAAATGGAGTCTTGAGAGTTGTTCCATGAACCAAAATGGATTGATTCAAGTCTAATAATTTATTTTAATGACTTTAATGTATATATAATTCCTTTAAGAATATGAACTCAAGTTCTTAGCCACTTGGACAAGGCTAGGCATGGGAGATGAAGGGGTTTCAAGACACCTAAGCATATAGATGATGATTGCCACTAAAATTTCAGACCAGAGAAGTTTATAAATGCATGATAAGTGTCAAATGAAATGTATTAAATAAATTTATGGTTAATTAATTATTTAAAAGGTCCATTTGTCTCTTCTCATAAGCAAATAAGGGCAGTTTTGAGGAGTTGTGCAAGGTGTCAAGCTGAGTTCTTAAATCCTATGCCACTTGGATGATGGAGTATCTTTAGAGGAGATACATATATTCTAAGGGATATGTTTAAATAGTTTATGAATCCATATTTTTTAAACTCTTATGTGTATACTTTTCTCTCTCCTTCTTCCATGCCCTTTCTCTCTCTTCCTCATTTCTTTTTCAAAGCTACCAATTTTGGCCTTGTAATGGATCCATATTTGGTATGGTGAAGCCCTGTTAAATTGACTAATAATTTTTGAATTTGATTAAATATATAAATATGGTTTTAATTTCTCAAATTATTTCTTAAATTTCTAAAGTATTTCATGGTTGAATGGCAAGTGATATTTATCTCTCATTGTGTCCATCTCACTCTTTCATGCTTTGTGTAAGTAATTTGACTTATAGAAGGTCACACGATGTGTAAATAGTTGTATTATATATTTTTAAATGTGACTAAGACTATTAGTATCTATTTTTTAACCTATTATTTATCTATCTTGAGAAATTCATTGCTTTCTACCTTCATATTGAAACACTTTTGTTAGGAGAACCTTGTTTGTTGAGATCAGTTTTGCAAATTGCCTTTCATAGTGCATGTTCAAGTAGGCTTATAGAATTCATATTGTTAAATCACCTCTAATAGATTAGTGTTAATCTAAACCTATCCATTTTCCTTCAAATCAATTAGGTTAGTGGTTAGTTGTAGGTGTTGTGTAAGGGATCTAGCCCTTCAATCTAAAGACTCATCTCTCCAATAGGTGACCCACAACCTAAGAGGTTTTTCAATGTTACATCAAATTTAAGTAGGTTGTATTATCCCTCCTTAAGGTGAAACTTTTATTGATAAAACATAACACATGATTTAATTATATATCTACCTGGACATGTTATTCATATATGTTACATGATCCATACATAACTCAATCAGTTATCTTATCCTTTTAAGGTAAGGTAATTACTAGATTCTACTTCCCCTTACCTCAAACGGGGGCATATAATTTTGGGAATTACATAGAGGCATGAATTCCATAATTTTATAGTTTCATATTGAAGTTGGGCATGTCAAAAAAGCACGACCTTCACATTTATTTAGTATTCAACATATCTAGATCACAAAGGGGGAAATGTTATAAAAACATGTTATCCAAATTTACATTAGTTCTCAAATTTCTAGATTCAGTGGAAGAATGTCATAGAAACATGTCTTGTACACTTTCACTAATTTTAGATTCACCATATTTCATAGTTATATGATTCATATACATATTTGTGGGAACATTCTATACATTGGTATTGTTATTATACCCAAATTTCAGCTTAAGACATTTATGAGATGTATATGCCATGCAAAGGGCACCTATAATTACAAAAATCAAAACATTTTCCATATTTCAAATTCTATTATGGACTATTAAACTACTTAGGATGGACCGTTATCAAACCAATCTACTATAGTGGTTGGTTCACCTTTGGAAGATTGAGTTGATTAAATCACTCAATCTTACCACTTTTATAATTTGGATATGATTAAACCATCTACCTGTTGATGACTGGAAGTGCATCAAAAGGTTTAAATAGTGTTTAAGAAACAATTCTAATATTTGGATTCAAATAATCCATTGCATGATTTGTTGGTCTTGATATTCTTGATATCTTTGGTGGAGTAGCGAAAACATTAATGACTATTTCACAAATGAAAATGTAAATGGTTGTTGGGAGCAACCATGGTGTTAAATCTTGCTTGTGAACATGAAAGTAATCTAAACTAAGCTTTATGAGTTATGATCAATACCTAAAATATAAATTTTAATCTAATATGTGTATTTACAATGAAAGCTAAGCTACAATGAATTGATCAAAAAATGAGCAAAAGGAAGGGTAGGGCAGACAAGAAAGATGTTTTCTATTTTCAATTTAGACGTTATGATAGAGCTTAAATTTCATCCAAACATGCACTTAAACCAATATATGACATGAAATAGCTAAAGCACAAATCCTATCACATATCAGAAAAAAATCTAAGGATAGTTGAAACAATGCAACTAAGAGACCGAATTCAATTTAAATATTTACTTATATAATAAAATTACATAAGCACATCTACAAGAGAGAAAGGAAAATGAACTAAATCTAAGCTTTTTTAATCAATCTAGCATAATCACAAATTGATAACTCTGCATTCAAATATGCACATCTAGAATCCATAAAAACAATTCAAATATGAAAATTAGACCAGGTAATTGAAGAAGTAACTATGATAGTAAAATACACAAACAAAGATGAGACAATCCTTTCAGAATTTCCTACTTACATTAATTTTCTCCAAATTTACATAATAGTTTTTACTCAAAAACTCCCTCCTTCTTTACAAATGACAAAACCCCTTTTATAAGATACTAAGGAGGTAGGTCAATCAATCATGTCAAATGATAATTGCACAAGTGTCATTGATAACTGTCCTTTTACAACCTTATATAACTAGACACTTTATAAATGGATTAACCTATAAGAAATACACTTTACAAGATGCACATGCTTTTAAAAAAAGAATATTCTTTTTTTCAAAATGATATACATGTTTTGTTATAAAATAATATGTTAAAGTCAACAAAATTGACTTTGAGAAGCACTTGTTGTTGTAGTCCTTTATCTATACTACAAGATCTTCATTACTTTGTTATGTTTCTCATCAATTAGCTTGAGGTTGGTATGGGCTCCAAGAAAATTTATTTTTATTGATCTTCCAAGCCTTTGAGGTCTTTGTCAGCCCTGCCCAAATCTTCCTTGATGCTCTTTATATCTCCTATCTTCTCCTCTATAGATAGGATAATATCCAAGATCCTTTTTTTATCTATGCTTATTTTATCTTAGCTTTCATTCTTCACTTCTTGCATGAACTGAGTTTTCCTATACTTAAACTCCTCATCTATGATCAATCCAAGGGGATTGATGGTAGTTGGATCTTTTATTAGGCTCCCCAATATATGAATCATCCTATTTTCCAGTTGCTTGAGATCACTAGAAAGATCTCCTATTTCCTTGGACCATTTGTTTAAAGCTCAGATCTTATCTATTAATATACCCATATTCAAGTGTGCTAAGCTGATTATTTTAAATTCAGTAATTTGATCCTCTATCAAAATATTGATCAATTCCTTTATCTTTTTGCTTAAAGGTTGCCATTGGCTAAGTTGGCTTGAAGAAAAAGTACCCTATTTGTTAACCATATCCTACTTAGAATTTAATGTTTTCTAGGAGCTGAATAGATCATACATGGTTATTTCAAATTGGTTGACCATATCTCCTAAAATAGATAAAATAGACTGCCCCTCTAAGTTCTTATTTTGTTGTTTTAGCCCTTTGATAATAGCTTGTAACTGATCTAATTATGCTTGAGCTAATTCCAAGACATCTTCTTCAAATATTGGATCCTCACCAAGCCTCTGTCCTTGATTTTGAGTCAAATTATTTAATGGCTCCACCTTTTGATACATAATTTATTCACCTCCTACCATGACCCTTTTCTTTGTCACTCTTTGCAAGCCAACAGTCTCTATATCAAACTTGACTCCAATTAAATATTGGGTCACATATGGGATTGGAACCTCCATTTGTGATTGTTAAATTGAATGGATTAGAATTGCCAATCTTATTTCATCCTCTTCCTTTAAATCAATTATCCATGGTTTCATTTCTTACTCTATAGAGATATTAGTGGCTTTCAACATAACCTATAAATGGTAAGTAGGCAGTTTCTCCAATCTAGGTTCTTACAAGAACCACTCAAGAATAGTTGGACCATACAATATGTTATCTTAACTAAATATATTGACTTCACTTAAAGGAGTAGTGATAGTCAACTTAGGTCTCTTTGTCTTTGAGACAATGGATGTCTTAGCTTTTCTCTTTAGAATGTCAATAGGAACCAAGTCCAACACTTTCTCTATTCCTTTCTCCTCCTTGGTTTCCTTAACCTTTGCCTCTTCATCTAAATATGACTCATAATCCCTAGATAACATATTCAATGCATCCTCAATAGTCTCATTAGGATCAAGGCATATCATATGAACCTCCTCTAAAGGTAGATCATGCTCTACTATCTTGGATGATTTAGAGGCTGAGGAATTTGAAGGGATTTCATCTAGTCTTCTTTTTTGTGTCCTATGTTCTACTTGTGTTCGAATTAATGGAAGCTTATAAGATTCACCACCTATGAAATGATATTTTTTGGGGCCCAACTGCCACCTATCATCCACCTTTTGATTTCTCTATAGTCTAGACTCAGGTCTCAGGTTGTGTTGTTTCAATCTTCTAGTGACTTCAAATTAAGTATATGCCTTGGTGTATATAGGATCAAAGGTACCAAGCTCATGTTCACAGGGCACATTTATAATTCCTTTAAGTTTCAAAGGAATTATAAACCCTTCCATAAGGGTACCATTGTCTAAGCTCATCTATCTATAGATTGAAAGATGATATACACTTTGATGTTGCTCTAATGTGATCCCATTGTCTGAATGTAGTCTTACTAGTTGTCATTAGGAAGTTGTACAAAAGTCTCTTTCTCTTGGTTTTGAAAAGACCATCTACACCATGGAATAATTGGTAGGCCACCTCTTATTCTAATAGATTATCAAGAACATGGACTGACAACTTGAGAGGATAATTTTGAGTTCCCTCAATCCTTATGATAGTGAAATCAAAGTACAACCATATATCTCCCATTAATTCAATATATTTCTTGATCAAAGGACTAATTCTTAGCATAAGTATACTAGTTATAACTTTACTCAATGTTGAGTAGACACAATCACAAATGAACTAGATATGATCCCTATATTTATAAATGTGCAACTTAGAATAGTATTGAGAAATAGTCTAGGTTCTATTTTGAGACCATTCTCCCTAATTTTGGATCTTTGTGGTTGCACATAGGGAATATAGGAGATAAGACATCATGAAAAATTCATTCTTCTTCTTATGCCTGATTACATATACTTATCTACTCAAAGATATACTAATTATCTCACCCAATAGAGGAATTATCACCCTTTCAATAATGAAATACACCATGGGTACCCACATTGGATCAACATATATTGTGGTTGCACATCCATACAATTTTTTTAACATTGTCATTACCATTGTAACCCCTAGTCTAAATTGACTTATTGGGATGTTCTTATTAAGTTCAACAAAGATGTGGTTACCAAACTCCTACCACATAACTAGGGTTTTCATCATATTGTGTTTCTTAGCCCATGAGTTAATTGAGGTTAAGTTAATTTGAGGTTTAAGGAGCTTGTAGTAAGACTCAAAGGCAATTGGGGAAATGTAAGTAACTTTCCTTTGATTATGTTAATTAATTAACATGCCCTTGTCTATTTTATCTTAAAAATAGGAGAAAGAACGTCAATGCAATTGAGTATCTTTGGTTTTGCAACTGCGTAGTGAAGTCTAGTCATCTATATTTCTACAATGTCATCATAGAGCCTCTTTACAGAGAAAATCTTTTCTTCCTCTCTAGTGATCGTTGGTTAGTTTTCAATTGTCTATAATAATTTATAACAATTATTATCCCCTATGTTCAAAGAAACAAGTACAAACTCTATGTCCTTAAACACATGATTTTTGCATCTAATGTCAAATATAGTTCCACATCTTTTTTTAAAACATGCTTATGGGTCACCATAGCTATAATCCTAATTGAATTATCTAATTGGAGATAATAATCAAACTATTTTGGTTCAATTATAGTGAATTTAGGGACAAGTTAGGGTTGTTCATACACTCTAGGGATTTTGAAGGTTTATATAGGGGTTTAATGGTGGCAGGCTAGTTTGAAATGTGAGCTTATATGACTAAGATTGCATTTGGATTGCATATTTATACATTTAGTGTACTGGGTTCCACAAGATCTCAAATTTGACTTGTCTCACTTATGTGGTATGGCCATATCACATTGCTCATTTATTTAAAAAATGACTATTTATCATTTATTAACACATGTCATTACCTCATGCAATATTGAATCTCGATCAATTCACACCATTGATCTGTTAAAAATTCCTTTGGCCTTGAATTCATTACAATCTATTGATCATCCATTTTATCTCCCAAGAGTGTGCCACTTGGTAGGTTTGCGGGCTCTCTGTGTACCTTGTAAACACACTTTATCATTTAACACCTTTTCACCATGTGGTAGTATCACATTCAATCTAGGCTTATTAAATTATTGACCTACTCTGCACCATTGATCTTAATATGGAAGCTTGGATGCTATTTTTTATCTCTATTTAGTTCATCATGGTTGTGACATGTGTCACCATCACATTTGATATGGTCCCTTTAAAAATTCCTCCTTCATTCGTACCATTGATCAACTAGATTCACAATTAAATGATGACTGTTGATACCTTTCTTTATATATAAGCTCGAATGTGGACCCTTGATCTATTTGATCACTTGACAAGATTGTGACACTTGTCCTTCTTTTATCCCTTCATAAGATCTTTGACTCCTTGTTTCCATGCTCACCATCATATCTCTCCCATACTATTAAGGTGTACCATCAATAAATTCCTTTGAATTATTAACTCTAGCTTAGCACATGGATTGTTGATCTTTGCTTTAAGTTCTCAAGATATTACCACTTGGCGTCTTCATGTTTAATCAGTACTTATGGATATAAAATTAAAGACATAATATTTCAGGATATATGTATAAACTTAGTATAAAACTTTAGACTAAGGTTTTAGTCATATTAATAAACATAATTAGGACTTAGGATAAAATTTGAACTAGGTCTAAGATATAAAAAAATTCTCTCATAAATTTGAATCTATTTCAAAAGGGACTTAGTCTAAAACATTCAGACTAAGATCTTTAACACTATTTAGACATATATTCAATTAATCAATTAAAATATCAAAGGCTTAATAAAAAAGGGTTAAATTGGCATTTAAAGCATGAAACACTAAATGTTGTTTATTCAAATGGACTCCATTAAAATTGTAACATGGAAACATAAAACAAGCTCAATAGTTGTGTTGTAAATAACATTTATACCATGATTGGGTGAATGTGTTATCCAATATATATATATATGCACTTGTAGGTTTAGAATTATCCTAGTCTCAGCTTTAATGCTTTATAATGAGGCATACTTTCAAATAAAATTTGTAAAAGACAAGACGGTTGCATTGACACATAATTTTACTCTTAACCTTACTCTTCTTACTTTCAAGTCTTTAAATTTATTTCTATTTAAAATTTCATACACTGATCATATACTATAGCATGCTCTTGGTTATAGGTCATTAACCAACAAACCACTCAAGTTGGAATCACACAAAGGCAAGATGTGTTATACACACCCATATATACTTTTATTTCCTTTAAAATATAAATTTCATTACCAGATTAAGGGGTGGATTGTAGACCCTAAAATATAATTTAAATATTACCTTAGTCTTGTACACTTATAAAATACCTATCATGGTTGTACCTTTCTATTCTAGAACTTTCACTACTAAAAGTATCACGTTCACTATCTCTTTGTGCCTAATTTATTATCTCTTAGTCTAATTATTGTTATTATGATGACCTAGGCCTTCTATACTTTGAAAAAAAATCTAAACCTAATTATTATCCTTCATTTCCAATTTATGACCTATACTTATGTTATAACTCCTTGGACACTTGTATCTCAAGTGGACATATGCATCGATGCAAGTGTCCATTTTCCTAAAAAGTGTTTAGTACCCAAAATTCATCCAATTTTCAAAAGAAATGTATCTAAAAGGTCAGACTAAGTGATTTAATGCAAGATATTTCTAAAAGGTATTGATATATATATACAATATCAACCCTCATTTATTCCTCACCTAGAAATTAGCTACAACTCACAAGGAAATATACCAAGAATCACTCAAATCGAGAATTCAATTGAGAAAATATGCCCTATTTGTCCTTATTTACATATAAGTCATAGAATAAATATTTATAGAGGTTTAAGACATTCAAAGAGCATCCCATGAGCCATATTTTATAAGTTACAAGATAGGTTACTATATGTATTTTCTTATCATAAATTGCACCCTTGTGCACACACAAGCTAACATGTAAGAGATAACTACATAATTCTAAGGATATTTTTATAGTATTGGATATATAGGTAGTGCCTATTGAAAAAGGGGTCTTTGGGATCAACTCGACACTTTGAGCCCACTAACCCATTTTTTCCATAATCATTCCAAGGGTTAAGAGTTAGGGGTTGATCATTTGACAAAGGTGACAACCTATGCACATAATCTAAAGACATTAGAATAAAGGTTAAAAAAACCCATAAGGTTTCAATTGGTCACATCCAAATCTAGTCACTATTTTGTATAGGACACATGTAGTAGAGTTAAACACCTACATTGATGTAATCTCTATATCTAACACAAGCATCCAAGGCTATAAAATATATGTTCCCAAAATCTGATGACTATTCCAAGATCATCATTCAATCCACTTACAACATGTTTATAGTCTAGATCTACCTACACATAGTAAACCAACTAAGTACCATTATTTACAATTCATTTCAATATTAATCAATAGTTGCACTTTATTATTTTTAGCAATCTCAGTTGTATTAATTCATAATATTTTTTTGTCTAAGTTTTTAATTAGTTGGCCTACCTATTATATTATTTATCCATCCTTGTGTAAAATCTAATCTAATACTTTTAACCCTAGATACCCCACATATCTAAATTTAGGTTTAAACATCTAGCACCTCTTCACATCAATTTTTTAAACTGCATGACTATGATCTATTTAGAAAACAACATGTATATTTTTAGTAAAGATACATGTCATGATTTTCAATTTCTCATCTTCATTGTCCACAAAATTTCTCAAATCAAATTACAATAACTGTATATCATCGATATAATTAGGAGGTGATACACATCACATTTTTATGTTCTCACTACCATGCACAACACACAAATTCAAAAGAGTTCCAAATATAACTAACATTGTGTGACTAAAAATCAATATCAAGAGGATGAATGTGACTATTGTATTCAATATGCACCTTGAAACATTAAAGGAATTCATAAATATCAATGATCATGAGAGTGTGAACCAACCAAAAATTTAACATGTTCACTTTTAAGGGCATCATGATAATACAAATTCAAAGGTCATTTCTAAATCTAAGAACTATGAGACTCTAATTCAATTAGTGGAAGACATGTGGTTGACCCAAATGAACTCACACATTAGATAAGTGTAAAAGGAAACCTACACATTCCACTTAGCAATCTAAATATGATAAGAAGCCTAAAAAAGTAGAAATATGAGGAGACATGTATGGTTTAATATCATTCTTTTACAAATATGTGAAAATAAAGCCAAAATAAAAAAATCAATGGAAAAAAATGCAAATAAATGCAAAAGGTCACCTTTAGAATTTAAGACACACAAAGTAATTCAGTTCACCATCCTAAGATTTGAGGAAAAGACCAATATAAAGGTAATTCATATACTTATTTTTTGAATTCAAAGAGATCATTAGAGACTAAAATCCCTCTAGAAAGAAAACAAAATTTCCATGTTAATATATTCGATCATTTAAAAAATTAATTATGATGTAAACTTATAGTGAAAGATTTATTAAGACAATGAATTCCTATCTATTCTCCTTCGTCAATTCATAAGTGTTCATAGACACCTTGTTTATCCATAATGCTTTCATTTTGAGATTCAAGTATTATAGTTCCACTTTCAATGAAGTTGAAAAAATAAGGCCCATCTTCAAGTAAGAGGGACTCTCCTTAGAGGATGTTAACTACATAGTTAACATTTTAGATATACAAAGGGTATGGATTCACTAAGTGATAATAAAGTTAGATGCATTTCCTGGTGCAAACATTTTTTATATTTTTTTTCAAAATGCAATATCTAGATGACATGGTCCTATCTTTGAAAAATAAAAATCAAATTGCATTTTTGGCTGGTCTAGCCATTGAAGGATATTAGTAGATGCCTCAATCCACATCCATGTATAATCAATCAGTTGTATATAAATGGCTCACTAATCATAATTTAAGGGAGTTCCTCAAACACTAGTATGAGGATCCTAAAAAGTGGGTCAACATAGAGGATGTTGATAACACACCCATTAGATTATTTAGGCCAAAAGTAAGAATTGTCATGGCCTTAATGAATATAAATTATGAGGCTATCAACATTTCACATGTCAATAAGGTCTAGGTGCCATTTTTATTGATGATAATCAATGACAAGAAGGTCCTCACCTCAGGGGAAATTATCACACTCAATTTCAATCAATAGCTAATGGGAGTAAGAAATGACAATAAAATTTACATAATTTTGTATTTGGTTGATGCTTCTTATTTTACCTTTGTCTTCAAAAAAATCCCACATTATACCCCTACCTCTAAGACAATATTGCATTTCTATTTTTTAAAATTTTATGTGCATAAGTTATTACCATTCATATGGGAAATTTATGAGAGATTTCCCCCTTGGTATATCAATTAATCATTAAGATACTTATTCCAAATATTTATGATGATATTAGAAAATTTATATTGATCATGATAGAATACTAGTAGATTACAAGATGATAATGATTGAATAAGTCTAAGTGTATCCCTTAAGGTTACCTATTTTTGTTATAGACATATCAGTAGAACAAGGAATTTCTTACCAACTTCTCCATGGATTTTGTATAGTTTGCATTTCTATTTTTCAAAAATTTATGCACACAAGTCATTACCATTTATATGGGAAATTTATGAGAGATTTCTCCCCTAGTATATCAATTAATCATTAGGATACTAATGCCAAAAAATTATGAGGATTTTAGAAAATTTATACTGATCATGACAGAATACTAGTAGATTAAAAGATGGTAATGAATGAATAAGTCTAAGTGTATCCATTAAGGTCACCTATTTTTTTTATAGACATAGCAGTAGAACAAGGAATTTCTTACCAACTTCTCCATGGAGTTTGTATAGTTTATAAATAGAATAAGCAAGTACCAAGGCCTCCATTACCCTACAAGTTTTACATGATAAGTATTAAATTTTGGCCTACACTTCATGTAATAACAACTCATTAATCATAATTGAATTTGGATGATCATGACCTTCACTAATGGGACCCAATGGAAATTTTAAGACTCATATGGAGGCATCAAGAGGGAAATTTTTAGTTGTATATAATCATCATCCCCATAATCATTATTATGTAATTTCTAATGTAGAGGATGATGAAGATATGAGGAGGATAATGTGGAATGTAGGCATTACATTATCATATCTCAAACCTATACAACCAAAATAAGTGGAATAAATCCCTGATGCATCTATAGGCCAAGATTACTCTCCTTACATAGAGGCATATTTGAGAAATAATATGTTATGGGTATTTCCTCTTCCAACTTTATCTAAAATAGAAATCCCAATGTGTGCACTAACACAATACCCTATTTCTCTTCCTAACTAGTTTCTTTCCTCTTTATTTATAGCTTCATCTAGTCCTCTTGTTGTATCTATTGTGGATCAAGTAGTAATCATACCCACACCCTTTCCATATATGAATCTACTTGAGGATGTCCCACTAGATACTCCTCCTTTTATACCCTAATCTGAAGTTGTTACCCCTATTTCTCCAAAGAAGGTGGTCTAAGTAACCAAAAATTTATACTAGATGATTGGCACACATGACCTCCACTCAATGCCCACATGTGACTATAGTACCTATAGAAATTTAGAATCAACCTATTTATTAGGTATAAGTTTATCCTCTTTTTGTAAATGTGGTAATAATTTTCCCTTATTTGGTCATAACTTCAATATTAAATAGATAAGTCCCTTTAGTGGAGGCACCAAAAGTCACAATGCCAATAGTTGACCCGTTGAGAATTTTTCCTACATATAAGGTCAATGTTATGGTTGATATACCTATAAATATTGAAGATTTAATTTTCAAGACAAATTATTCTATATGGACGGATAAAATGACTAATGTTTTATTGGATAGGGATTAATTTTAGATAGTCCCCCTGTTGATCTGTTGTGGAGCAAATAGTAATCACAACCACACCCTCTCCTTCCATGAATCCACACAAGGATGTCCCACTAGATACTACTCCTTTTATACACTAAGCTTATGTTAATATCGCTATTTATCTAAATAAGGTGGTCTAAGTAACCAAAATTTTATACTAGATGATTGGCACACATGACCTCTACTCAATGCCCACATGTGACTATAATGTCTATAGCAAGTTAGACTCAACCTATTGCTTAGGTATAAGTTTATCCTCTTTCTATAAATGTGGAAATAGTTTCCCATTATTTGGTTATAACTTAAATATTGATTATACAAGTCCCTTCAATGGAGGCACCAAAAGTCATAATGCCAATAATAAACTCTGTTATGCCTATTTTTCACACCCCCCCTCAATTTTTCTAAAATTGATAATTTTATGTCATAGAGATGACTCAGTCATAAAGTTTAAAATTATGTTGAGGACATAATCAATTAATAATAAATTTATATGTATATTTTTAATTTTATAATTTGATGATGATTGGTTTATGAATTTGTATTTATATTTTGAGTGGTTTTGAAAAGCATAAATGGATGAATGAATAAAATATGTGTATGTATTTATCACTCTGAATGTTTGTGATCAGTCATTTTGTCTTTTAGTTGATTCATAATCATATTATAATATAAAATTTTAAGTTTAAAATAGGGACATTTTTTATGATTGAAAGTATTATATGATTGTCATGATGATTTAGATATCTACATTGATCTTCAACTAAGTATTATATAAATACTAGACCAGTTTTCATTTGATAGTATGAATAGTTTGTAGTGACTAATTTGGTATTTTCATTTTCATTGGCAATGTGAAACTTAGTTTGATCCAAATGAAAATGGTATATAATTGGTTATAATGATAACCCTGTTAGTTTATTTTTAAATTATGAGTATAAAGATAGATCAATCATAATTGTTATAGTTTGAGGAAGCAATGCATCTTGTGGTTTAATAAATCAAATGCATCATTTGATTTATTATGAAATTCATTTTGAAATTTGATTATGATCATTTTATGGATTCATAAATTCAATTAATGGCTCACATTAATTCAATATAGTTAACATTTTGAAAATGTTAACATGATTGAGGTTGGATTGATATTTGATAGATTATTTCCTAAAGACATTAAGTATTCTAAGGGGTTCTAAGTTTTGAAAATCCTCATTATGTTAGGGTCCTATTTTAATATCCTAAAGTTCAAATTTAATCTTGTTCGAAGGCCTTAATGACCATTCAAGGCTTATTGTTTTCAAAGCTTATGAACTAAGGTCATGTTCAAGGCATAAGGTCTTGTTAAATATGAAGGATTTATGAAATAGTTATTATGACTCATAAGCAAGTTGAGGTGGTAATTTGATTTGGAAAATCATTTGGTGGTTTCACAGCTTACAAACTGGCAAGGTGAGTTGATGTGAATCATATTGGATGCTTTGAGATCTTATAGGATCATTTGGTAGTTCAAGGAATTTAATGCAAGGCATACATGCCTCAATTATCAAATATTGGTAAGAGGTTTAGAAAGTGAATTGGTGATTGCTAAGTTTAATGACATTACTAACCTAGTTAGTAGAATGCTAGGTAGTAATATCAATTTTGACAAGCCAATGAAAGGTAGACACATAAGCAAGGTAGTTACATTGGGGAAGATTACAAATAGGTTTATTTTCTTGGTTTTGGTCATTTATTGAAGCTTTCTCATGGAAGTGATACTCTGTCAATTTAGTTTTGGGAGATACAGATGGATTTATAAATGGAAAGCTTAAACAAAATGAATGAGTTTTGAGGAATGTTTTTTATTATTTCAATTAAGTTTCTAGTTGCATGGAAAGAATATGGTCATGGTCTTCATGTTAATAAGTTTTAATTTAATTTTTATGCATGTAATTTTTGGGAAATTGAATGAACTTATAGTTTAATGGTTGTCATATTTTTCTTTATGCATGAGATATTGAAGAAAATTGTTTTAGTTTTAGATATATTCTTGATAGATGGTGAGATAATAATAAGTGGCTTTACCAATTTGAGCATGATATTTGAGAATATGAGCTTTTTAGTGTTGAATATTCATTCAATTTTGGCTATTATAGTGTTTCAAACATGTTGTTTATAGTTTCAAAGGCCTTATTGCAGCTTTGAGTTTGTATATATGAATTCTATGTGTTTTATTTCATGAATATATTTTGAATGATTTTATTATATTAAAATATTGGGACTGAAGTTTCATGTTTATGTTCGAGCATATTAATTTTTTTTTTTGTTGCACTAGTTTTAGTTTCATGTATTCATGGGTTTTGAAGTAAAATTCCTACATTATATGTCATGGAAATTTTGTGTATTGATATTGTCTGTGAAAGTAATGGGGGCTTTCCATGGACTTATGCATCTCATTTTCTTAGTTTAGGGTTTCATAAATGATGAAATATAAAAAACCCTATCGGATTCAAAAATTTATTAGTATAATGGAAGATGGTTGAAATATTTTCATGGATAATTTTATTTTGGGCACAGAAGTTACTTCAAGGTTTGTTCAAGTCTTGAAAATAAAGGAAATAGTTCTAAGTTTTCTTGAAACAAGTTATCTCAATTTCAAAATATGATTTAGAAGATATATTTAAAACATGCAAGGTTCTATTTTGAGTTTTTATTAGATAATTATTATATAGTGATATGGTTTAAGATGCATCAATTATATTTTTAGAGCCTTATTATGATGCTTTATTAAGTTTTGATATGAGATAATTTATTATATTCATGAAGATATTATTTGATAAGTCTCTAGTTTACCATAAATTTTGTTTAGAAACTGTTCATTTTTAAAGTTATGGTTTTTTTAAAAAGTTAGATGAAATAATAGTTCAAATATTAGAAAATTTAAGAATCTATGATAGGTTATCTAAGTTTAACATAATTTTTTGAAAGAATGTAGCCATGTCAAATGTTTTCTTTGTTGAGGGGTTATTGTAAAAATTTATTTAAAATAATACATGTATGAATTATATATAGTTGCATAGGTTTAAGATGATTTCAAAAAGTGAAATAGTGATAAGAGAATTTGGATCAATTATGAGATATGGCTCAGTTTATATTCTTAGATGATTTTCATACAATGAGAATAAGAAATCATGAAGATATGTTAGAATATTTTTGAAATAAAATTATGATATTATAATTTTATTTTGAGATTTCACTTGGTTTTAAGAGATAATTTGATGAAATCAGAATAGAATATTATAGTGTTGATTCATACATTTGGAATAAATTAGTTTGTGTAGTCAAAGTTAGTTCAAATATTTTGTTGATATATGAATGTGTTTGATATACAATTTATTTTCATATTGAATGAATACAAATTAATTTTTTAGTCATGATAATTAATTTTTTTTTAATATATTTCAAATACATTAGACGTTGGGATGGTATCAACCTGGATAAAGTAGAAGTAATGATAACAAAGATTAGGGTCAGAATTTAGACAATGTGAATCAACAGAACTCGAATAAAATTTTTACAAAGGGTGGTTCTAGGGATAGGAGATTTGGCTGTAGGTATGCTAGTAGGGGTGCCAGAATGTCAATCCACTTTGATGCTAGTGACCCTGAGTTATGGAATGTCTTGAATAATTTTCCCTTCAATCCTACAAATATTAGAGGTTATAGAGGATTTCATAGTCTTAGATTTGGTGCTAGGACCCATTTTTATAGTAGTTTCTCTCACCATTTATAGAATAATCCACATAAATTGCTTATTCAGTCACTTACTCTAGAAAGAATTCACCCTGTTAGTGAGCCTCACCTTTTTAATGAAGCCACTCAGCTTGATATTGAATTTGCCCATGATAAGAATTTTTTTAACCTTGCCTTACCTTCAGTTTCTAATGAGCTCTCATCATCTCAAAGAGATCCTATCTTAGGATGCAAAAAATTAAGTTTTAAGGATCCTATTTTATCTTGTAGGAAATGTAGTTTAAAAATTCATCCAACTACTTTAGACAAATAATCAAATAGCCAAAACAACATAGACACTCCAATTGAGGTTAGAATTTTAAAACGGATTAAACTAGAGGTGGATGATCCCACAAGTGATTAAATAATGAATATATTTCACCTTCTAGAAATTGAGATGGAATGCAATGAGTGCATGAGCAAGGGAAGCTAATAATTGGGATTTTGTCAAATTCTAATGATTATTGGATGTTAATAGGATAAAATTTTATTTTCAAGTTCAATTTTAGTGGACAAAATTTTATACTTTCAGACTTGATACTTTATTTCTAGATTTTGATATTTTGGTTGGATATGTTGAAAGTATATGCCTAAGTTAATTTTTAAAAATGCATTATGGTATTATTATAAATAAAAAATTTATTAAACTTGATTTATCTTTTTATTTATTGATATATGTTATTCTATTTTATTATTAATTGATTAGAGTCAACACCTATTAGAAAGTGCCCGGTCTATATTCAAATACTTGATCCATTAAGACATTTAAGTTTTAATTAAAACTTAACTAATAATTGTTTATATTAATTGAATTTTACAAAATCTATTAATTAAGTTAAACTAATAAATAACTAAGGTTATTTATAATATTTTTTCCAACCAAAATATGAAGCATAAAAGAATTTATTTGAAGAGGAGAAACAACACAAGTATTGATGACTTATACATTGTGAAGTCAATCAATTATCTCTTTTTCTTCTATGCAACTTCTCTAAGATAGCATGACTTTTGAAGATAGATCTAATAGTACTTTTTTTATGTTTGAGTAATTACTTAGGCAATACATGGATATATAGTTTTATATTATCATTTATATCAGATTATCTAAAGTCTGTCAAGTTTAACATTTTTTGATGATTGATCCTTACATTTTTGTGTAAAATCCAAGTATTCAACCTAAATAATGATGAAAATTTCATTATTTACAACATTTTATTGATCTATTTGATTGTAAAAGTTATCTCTCTAGATATTTTGTAAAGAAAGATGTTGGTTTCTCAAATAAAATCAATCTATTTTACTAAGATGACTCTCTTTGAGATTCACATATTTTATCTATATTGTACTTTATATTGACTTTGATTTTAATATAGTTTAATCTATTTTCATTTTTATTTCATTTAGATTTAATGTATTTATATTTTAATTCATTTTAGTTTACTGTTTATTTCTGTTTTAAGTTATTTTATTAGATTAATTTCCTTGTTTATTTTCTTCAGTTAAATTGTTTAGTTTTATTTGATTAATTTATTTTATTTTATAGTTTAATTTTAAATTAGTTTAATTTATTAAACTTAATTAGTTTTTAGATTAATTATCTATAATTTATATTTAAATTATTTTATTAGACTTGTTTAGCTAGATATTTTGTTAGATTAGATATTGTTGTATTATAAACATAGCAGCAGCAAAAGGTAGAGAGAGATTAGGTTCACATGGAAGTAAATCATCACCAATGAGATGTTCATTGGAAAGTGCATGATTACTTTGTGCATTTTGTGCATTGTGCCCAGGAGAATGAGGTGAGAAGTATTTTTCCCATTTAGAAGGAACAAAAGAGATAGGTTTTAGAGGAGAAGATGTATCTATATATTCTTCACTATTACTTTCGTATTTAAATTAACTTTAGTTTATTTGTTTTGTTCTTATTTAGTTTATACTTAAATTGTTTATTTTGTTTCTTTGAGTAGTTTTTATTTCCTTTAGTTTGATGGATGTTGTTTATTATATCTCTAGTGTCTTGAGTTTTGTTTGATTGCTTACTTGATAGAAAGTATGTTTATCTTGATTTATCTCAATTCTGTTTTACTTTATATTTTTGATTTATTATCTTGATATTATTCAAAAGTTAATACAGCATAAGAAATAAGATATTACTTTTAAATATATTGAATCATATTTCTTTCCTTCAAGAGATTATCTTATTCATAGGCCTTCTCTATCAGATAGGATAGGTTATATATTTATATGTGAACTAATTCATTATTTGATAAAGTGGATTTTTGAAATAATAATGGAATATGTTATATTTTACATCTCATTCATTATTTTCCTAAACATTTAAAAAAACTCATCACATATTTAGGATCATAATTAAACCTTTACAACCTTACTATTAGACAAGTACGATTTTAACTTAACTTTTGCAATAGGTGAAAGGGATTATTAGTTGATGGTATAATTTTCATCGTCAACAAATTTGGTGACTCAGTTGGAGATTCATTAAAAAATATTATTTGTTTAGAGTCTTATTTTCTTCTTGTTCATGGTACTTGAAAGATAACCTCATATCATCCAATATAGAATTGATATTATTGATGATCAAGTTGATGTGAATTTTAATCTAACTTGTTATGCATGGTATAATCATACTCATAATCTTCAACATGTTATTCACGTCATAAATAAATAAATAAAGATTGTAAAATTTGAGATAGATTGGTATTATAATCTTACTCGTGAAACTCAATAAAACATTTTAAATATAAGTAGATAAATTTAAGAGGATAGAACAAGAGTTTTAGCTTCTAATCCTAAACCTGGAACTCATTTCCTTTTTTATTTTTTTCCTTTTGATGATTTAGTTATACCTTCTGAGTCTATTGATATAAATCTACAATTAAATCAAGTTAATCAAGTTCAAGATAATTAATCTATTCAAGTAGAAGAGATTGTTGAAGCTTCCAATGGGAGATCAAGCAGAACTGAGGATAGAAGAGTTGATTCATGGACTACAAGAAAATAGAGATCACAATGATCTCACTCAAGGAAAAGATGAAATTGAAGTTAAATAAGAACAACAAATAGCTATAACATCATGAATTTTTATGAATACAATTAATATTATAATTCATCCTAGTAAGTTACCTTCTCTTAAAGGATTAAATATACTAATTTTTTTTGGAACTCCTAGAGAATATTGGGAAGATCATTTAGAAGCATTTAGGTTAGTTTATGCTAATCTTGGTATAACAAGCAAAAAGATTTATTTAAAAGTTTTTTCTCAAACACTTGAAGGAAAAGCTTACCAAACATTTATTAGTTTACCTACAAAAATGATCAGCACATAGAAAAATATTGAAGAATAGTTAGAGTTATCTTTTGGGAAAGCTAAAGAAGACTTCGACCTAGTTAGTGACCTTGTGAATTTTTCTCTTGATCTAGGTGAGACCATTTATCATTTTATTATCAGATTCACTAAGTTACGTCAAAAGAACCCTCATGATCTTAGACCCTTTAAGAAGTTATCTAGACTTTATTTTTTTAGTGATTTACCTCTAGAATATAAAATGGTCTTAGAGGATAGGGATATTATAGAATATGATGAAACTTTAACATTCAGCATTAAATATATAAAAAATTAAATGTATTGGATTTAAAGATAGGTATTCGATAGGTTTAAATTTAGATAATGTAAAATTTTTAAAGGCCATTCAAAATCTAGAAAATGAGTTGGTCACGGTTACAAGATAGTTGAATGATAAACCTTCTTCATCTAATAGAAACAATACTGAAAGTAAAAAATAGAAATTACTTACTACTTTAATGTATATGAATTGGATCATGATCTAAATTTATGTGTTGCTATTCACAAGTTTAAAAATTTTATTCAAGGGAAGAATCTTATATCTAAAGATCTAGCAAACAACATAAACATGTGTGCTCTTGATGATTTGTCAAAAGAAGAAAATGCTTATGTTGTGAATACTAGAAATAAAGATTATAACTTTTCTCAATATAATAAAATAGAAAATAATGATTATTATTCTAATGATAAAGATAAAATAGTTGATAATAATGTTTCAAGTAGTTCAGCTAATAATTCTTCTCAAAATATTCCTTTATCAACTGGTTATATTAATATTCAATATCAACATTATAAGCCTAAGAATTTTTGACAATTTGATGTTAAAGCTTATAATATAATTGATGATTTATCAATCATTAAAGTTGGACTCTCATTATTACAAGCAACCAATCTTATAGATAAACTTGATAAAATTAATGAAGCTATTAAGAATCTTAAAACTGATGTAAGCTTATAAGAAGAAGACAATAATGAGAAATCAACTATTTTTTCTTAAAGTTATGATCCTCTTGCAGATTATATACTCCTTTTTTTATGTTTCAGTTAAAATTTCTAATAAGATAATCTATAATTGTATCTTAGATATAGGTGTTTCAAAGAATATAATGTCTAAATTCATTGCAGATCAATTAGACATATCTTATAAAACTAACAATAAAAAACTTACTAGATTTGATTTTAGACAAACTAAAAGTTGTGGTAAGTTTCGTGACATAGTCATCAAGATTGTTCAAGATGAAATAATTAGATGCATGACTAATGTCTAAGTTTTAGACATTCATATTAATTACGTTATGTTATTAGGAAGAGATTGGTCAAAAGCAACTAGTGTTTTTATCAGAAAATATATCACATGGGTTCCAATTAGTAACAATATTGCTTTCATTAAAAGAGAAGATTGGTCTAGTAAACCTATAAAGTCATCCACTTCTTCCACTATTTCTTATGTTGAGATAGAAATTAGAACTTATGAGTTGCTAAGTTTAGATGAACCAAAAAATTAGTATGAAGAGCTATTTGAAAAAAATATTTTATGGACATTATACTTTGATGGAGTTTGTTCTCAATAAGGTAATGGTGTTACGATTTGCTTAATTTCTCTCGTTGATAAAATTTTCTGTTATGCCTTCAAATTATCATTCGAAAACACTAATAATACTGTAGAATTTGAAGCATTATGTTTAAGTTTGGAAAAATCCATTGAACTTAACATTAAATATTTATAAGTCTTTGGAGATTTTGAATTAGTTATTAGATAAATTTAAAACAAATATAAAACTAATCAAACTTATCTACATTGTTATATGCAAAAAGTTTGGTCTTTACTTGAGCATTTTGAGGCCTTCAATATCACTCATATTCTTAAATAATATAATATTTTAGCTAATTGGGTTTTTTTTAATCTAATCCAACTCAAAGTGAGAGTTAACCAATCATAGAGTTCTCTTATGTTGAATTTTTTGACTTAAAATTCTTGATTTAAATGATAGTTGGCTTGTTTTTAGTTATGATGAACACATAGAATATTTAATTAAAGGTAATTATTTTAATCATGATGATTATATATTAAATTATGAAGATTATTTGTAATTAAGTACTAAAAAATTACCTGTTAGTTTAGTAAGTTTGGAATATTTGTTTACACCTAATGATCAGCCCAAAAATTTTAGAATAAAAGAACCTTCTAGAAGAACCATAAGTGAGACTATTCCTATCAACTTAGGTACATAAGAGGATCTTAAATATGTATATTTAGAAATTTAAGTTACTGTAAGTGAGAAGGTTAAATTCATTAAGCTATTTATAGAGTTAATTGATGTGTTTGCCTAGTCATATAAAGATATTAAAGGTTATGATACTTAAATATTAAACATGACATACCTATAAAACCTGGTATTAAACTTGTAAGATAGAAAATATGAAGAATTAGTCTCTTATGAGAAGACATCATTAACAAAGATCTAGATAAAATGATTGATGTTGGTGTCACTTTCCTTGTAAAATATTCTGAATGGGTAGTTAATTTAGTACCGATTAACAATAAAATGATGATATTAGATTGTGTGTTGATTTTAGAAATTTGAATAAAGCTAGTGTGAAGGATGATTTTTCTCTACCAAGTATAGATCAAATTTTATATCAAGTTTTAGGATCAAAAATGATGTCATTATTAGATGAATTTTCTTGTTATAATCAAATTTTTGTAAATCCTGAAGATAGACATAAAACTACTTTTACTACTCATAGAGGGACTTTTGCTTATAATAGAATACTTTTTGGATTAATAAATGTAGGAACTACTTTTAAAATAGCTATGCATGTTTATTTTTATGATTTTATTGGCATTATTATTCAAGTTTATTTAGATGGTCTCATCATTCATTTAAAAAGACAAAAAATATATTTAGATCATCTTCATGAAGTTTTCACAAGATGTAAGAAGTATGAAATTTATTTGAATCTAAATAAATCATTTTTGGTGTTATCGAAGGTAAGTTATTAGGACATATTATTTCTAAGGATGGTATTTCTATAGATCTTGAACACATCAAAGCTATTAAAGAGTTACCTCCTCTTAAAGATCAGTCTAGTTTAAGATCTTTCTTTGGTAAAATAAATTTTGTTAAGAAATTCATATCAGATTTTACTGATAAGTCTAATACTTTTCAATTATTACTTAAGAAATATAAAATTTATAGTTGAAATGAAGGTTTTGATTTAACATTCAATAACATTAAAACTCTTATTGTAAGTGCTCTAGTTCTTATCAAACTAGATTTGAAGAAAATATTTATTCTTTATGTTAATGCTACTGAAAAAGCAATTGGAACTGTTATCACTCAAGAGTTTGAAAATAATGATGAAAAACCAATCAATTATATGAGTCAAGTTTTAAAAGATGATAAAACTAGGTATCTTCTTATTAAGAAATTTATTTTCTCAGTGATTTCTTCTTTGATTAAATTTTATTATTTATTGATGAAAAACAAAGTTTTTGTGTGATCTAATATACCTATTTTATCTTGTCTTTTAAAACAACCAACCATTCAAAGAAGGATTGCTAAGTGGATTTTACATATTCAAAAATTTGATTTTTAATTCAAAACCTCAAAAATAATTAAAGGTAATGACTTATCAAAACATTTAGCTAAAAATACTTCATCAAATATTAATGTTTAGTCTTGTCAGTTGAAAATAATCTAAATGCAAAGCTTCACTTAAAGATCATTAAATTTTTTGATTTTTCTAAAAAAATTAAATTTAGTTTTAAGATGAATGAATGGGATTGTTTATTCACTAAAGATGATTGGTATCATGTCTTAGTCTTTTATTTTAAAAATAGATATGGAGTTTTATTAATATGTCTTATGCATGATCAAACTCAAAAGGTTCTTAGAGGCTATCATAAAAGAATTTTTGATGGATATTATGTTGAAAAAATCACTACTTATAAAATTTTAAGAGATAATTGTTATTGGCCTACTCTATTTAGAATGCTTATAATTTATTTCATTCTTGTATACCATGTCAATTGTTTATTGGTAGAGATAAATTGTCTACAATGCCTTTAAATCTTGTTATTCTTAAAAAATCATTTACAAAATGAGACATTAATTTTATTTCAGATATACACCCACCTTCATCTATTGTTCATAGGTATATATTAACAGATATGAATTATTTCATTAAGTGGTCAGAGACCAAAGCACTTAAAATTTATGTAATAAGTGAAGTAATCTCATTTTTAGAAAATCAATTTTTCTCTAGATTTAAAGTTCTTGAAATCATTTCTGATAATGGACTTCATTTTATTTCAAATGAATTTCTAATTTTTTTCAAAAGTATTCTATTATATCTAGTCATTGATCTAAATAATATCCTCAAGGGAATGGTCAAGTTGAGACAACAAATAAAAATAAAAGGAGTTGACATCTTAAAATTTTTGAAGTTTTATGGGTTGATAGAACTATTGTTAAGGTAGTAACTAGTTATTCACCTTTTATGTTGGCATATGAATTTGAGGCCACCTTACCAACAAAACTTCAGAATTCTTCGGCTAGAATTGCTTTACAATATATTTCTAAAGATATAAATTTGATTGAACAAATATTGCATGATCTAATAGCTCTTGATGAATCAAAATCAATAGCATTGTATAAATTAGAAATGGATAAACTAAAATTGAAAAAAAAAAAATTGATAAGAAAGTTTCTAATAAAAAAATTAAAGCTGGTGATTTACTTTTATATTGGGACAAATCTCACAAAAATCTTAGTAAACATCATAAATTTGATTTATTATGACTTGGTCCTTATAGAATTGTTACTATACTTGAAAATAATACTTTTCATTTAAAGATCTTGAAGGAAATTAGTTACATTACTCAGTTAATGACCATCATTTAAAATTGTGTCATGATTAACTCCTTTTTAGATTGCATTGTTTCTTTGTTTTCCTATTTTCTTTTTGGTTTTATGCTTCTTTTCTTTGATGTCTTTTCTAATTTTCTTTATTTTGCTTTATTTTCTGTCAAATAGAAGAGTTTTACATTATGAAATAATCATGTGAGGATGTTGCAATTCTACTATAAATATCAATTATTTTCAAAGATTACTTTTTATAAATTCAATTTTTTTTATATATGAAAAATATATGTTGAGCTGTAACTATTTGTTGAAGTATTATTTAATTTTCATATATTATATTTAAGGATTTTGTATTATTTCATGCATCTAGCCTGAACTTTATTGTTATATAATTCTCTTTCTTCATTCCATACTAACCAAACATTTCATCCCTTATTGAAATACATTATTACAGGGATTCATGCATAGCTATTTGAGAAATGATTTACCTGGATCACACTCTTAATATTATGTCTCATCAATAGGCAATTTGATTGCTACTCAATTTTATTACATAAAATTGACTATCAAGGTCACTAGTGTTATGTCTATTTTTCACACCCACCTCAATTTTTCTAACACTAATAATTTTCTTCCATGGAGATAACTCAATCATAAATTTTAAAACTGTGTTAGGGAGCTAGTCAATTAATAGTATATTTAGATGCATATTTTTAATTTTATAAGTTGATGATGATTGATTTATGAATTCATATTTATATTTTGAGTGGTTTCAAAAAATATAAATGGATGAATGAATAAAGAAAATATGCATATGTATTTATCACTGTGCATGTGATCAATCATTTTGTCTTTCAGTTGATTCATGATCAGATTATAATACAATATTTTTTGTTTAAAATAGGGACACTTTTGATTGTTGAAAGCATTATATGATTGCCATGATGATTTAGATATCCACATTGATCTTCAACTGAGTACTATATACATTTCAAATCAGTTTTTATTTGACAATATGAACAGTTTGTAGTGACTAATTTGATATTTTCATTGCCTTAGCAATGTGAAACTTAGTTTGAGCCAAATAAAAATGGTATATAATTAGTTATAATGATAACCCTATCACTTCATTTTCAAGTTGTGAATATACAGATAGATTAATCATAATTGTTATAGTTTGAGGAAGCAATGCATCTTATGGTTTAATAAATCAAATACATCATTTGATTTATTATGAACTTCATTTTAAAATTTGATTATGATAATTTTATGGATTCATCAATTTAATTAATGGTTCACATGCATGCAATATAGTTAACATTTTGAAAATGTTGACATGATTGAGGTTGTTTTCATATTTGATAGATTATTTCCTAAGGACATTAAGTATTCTAAGGGGTTCTAAGTTTCTAAAAGCCTCATCATGATAGGGTCTTATTTTAATATCCTAAGTTCATATTTAAGTTTGTTTGAAGGCCCTAATGAGCACTCAAGGCTTATTATTTTAAAATATTATGAACTAAGGTCATGTTTAATGAATAAGGTCTTGTTTAAACATGAAAGATTTATGACATAATTATCGTGACTCATAAGCAAGTTGAGGTGGCAAGTTGATTTGGCAAATCATTTGGCATTTTTATAGCTTACAAGCAGACAAGGTGAGTTAATGTGAAGCATATTAGTTGCTTCAAGATCTTGTAAGATTATTTTTTGGTTCAATAAAATTAATGTGAGGTGTACATGCCTCGATTGTTAGATATTGGTAAGAGGTTTAGCAAGTGAATTGGTGATTGCTAAGTTTGATAACATTACTAACCTAGTTGGCAGAATGCTAAGTTGTAGTATCAATTTTGATGAGCCAATGAAAGGTAGACACATAAATGAGGTAGTTACATTAGGGAATTATGATTAAAAATAGTTTTATTTTATTGGTTTTGATCATTTCTTGAAGCTTTCTTGTGGAAGTGACACTCTATCAATTTGGTTTTTGAGAGATACAAACGTATTTATGAATGGAAAGTTTTCAAAAAAGTGCATACATGTATGCCTTGAATAGAATGAATGAGTTTTGAGGAATATTTTTGATTGTTTTGATTAATTTTTTGGTTACAAGGAAAGAATATGGTCTTGGTCTGCTTGTTAATAAGTTTTAACTTAATTTATGTGCATGTAAGTTTTGAGAAGTTGAATGAACGTACAGTTTAATGATTACCATATTTTTCTCTATGAATGGGATATTGAAGCAACTAATTTTAGTTTTAGATATATTCTCAATAGATGGTGAGATAATAATAAGTGGTTTTACCAGTTTGAGCATGAGATTTGAGAATATGAGGTTTTGCTTGTTGAATATTCATTTAGTTTTGGCTTTTTGTGAGTAATATAGACTATTATAATGTTTTAAACATGTTTTTTATAGTTTTAAAGGCCTCATTGAAACTTTGAGTTTATAGATATGAACCATGTGTGTTTTATTTAGTGAATATATTTCGAATGATTTTTTTATATTGAAATATTGGGACTGAAGTTTCATTTTTATGTTCGAGCATGTTAAGTTTTTTTTGTTTCACCAGTTTTGGTTTCATGTATTTGTGGGTTTTGAAGAAAAAATCTTGCATGATATGTCATGTAAATTTTGTCTATTGATCTTGTTTTTGAAAGTAATGGGGGATTTCCATGGACTTTCACATCTCAGTTTCTCAATTTAGGGTTTCATAATAATGAAATATTAAAAACTCTATCGAATTCAAAAAAAATCTAAGTATAATGGAAGATGGTTGAAATATTTTCATGGATAATTTTCTTTTGGGCACAGAAGTTACATCAGGGTTTGTTCAAATCTTGAAAATAAAGGAAATAGTTTTAAGTTTTCTTGAAACAAGTTATCTCAATTGCAAAATATGATTTAAAAAATATATTTAAAATATGCAAGGTTCTATTTTTAGTTTTTGTTGGATAAGTATTATATAGTGATATGGTTTAAGATGCATCAGTTATATTTTTGGAGATTTATTGTAAAGCTTTATTAAGGTTTGATATGAGATAATTTTTAATATTCATAAAGATATTATTCGATAGGTCTCTAGTCTACCATAAATTTTTTTGGAAACTATTCATTTTTGAAGTTCTAGTTTTTATTTAAAGTTAGATGAAAGAATGCTTCAAATATAAGATAATTTGAGAATCTATGATAGGTTATCTAAGTTTAGACATAATGGTTTTGAAATACTATAGCCATGTTAGATGTTTTCTTTATTGAGGGGTTCTTGTATAAATTTATTTAAAATAATGCATGCAAGAATTATATATGGTCGTATAGGTTTAAGATGATGTTCAAAAAGTGAAATAGTGATAAGAGAATTCAATTCAATTATGAGATTTGGCTTAGTTTATATTTATAGATAATTTTCATATAGTGAGAATATGAAATCATGAAGATATATCAAAATATTTTTGAAATAAAATTATGATATTATAATATTATTTTGAGATTTTAGTTGGTTTTAAGAGATATTATGATGAAATCAAAATAGAATATTACATTTTTAATTGATACAGTTGGAACAATTCAGTTTGTGTAGTCAAAGCCAATTTAGAGATTTTATTGATATGGGACTGTGTGTTTGATATATAGTTTATTTTCATATTAAATGAATACATATTAATTTTTTAGTCATGATAGTTTTATTTTAATATATTTCAAATGCACAAGATTTTGGGATGGGATCATCCTGGATCAAGTAGAAGTAATGATAACAGAGGTTGGGGTTAGAATTAAAATAATGTGAATCAACAGAACCCAAATAGAAAATTTTCAAAGGGTGGTTTTAGGGTTAGAAGATTTAGTTATAGATATGCTAGTAGGGGTGACAAGATGTCATCCACTTTGATTCTAATGACTTTGAGTTTTGAAATGTCTTGAATAATTTTCCCTTCAATCTCATAAATCCTAGAGGTTATAAAGGATTTCACGGTCATAGATTTGGTGCTAGGAAACATTCTCATAGCAGTTCCTCTCACCAATTGTAGAATAATCCACATAACTTGCATGTTTAGTCACCTACTCAAGAATAAATTTAGCCTATTAGTGAGCTTCACCTTGTTAATGAATCCACTTAGCTTGATATTAAAGTTTCTCATGCCAATAATTTTGTTAACAAAACCTTACCTTCAGTTTCTAATGAACCCTCATCATCTCAGAGAGATCCTATCTTAGGGTGCAAAAAATAAGTTTGAAGGAGCATGTTTCAGCTTGTAAGAAATGTAGTATATAAATTCGTCTAACTAATTTAGATAAATGGTCAAATAGCTAAAATGACACAAACACTCTAGTTGAGGTCAAAGTTCTCAAATGGTTTAAGCTGGAGGTGGATGATCCCACAAGTGATTCAGGAATGAATATGATTCACCTTCTAGTAGTTGAGATGATATACAATGAGTGCCTGAATGAACAAGGGAAGCTGGTTATTGAGGTTTCATTAGATTCTAATGATTATTGGATGCCAGTGGGATAAACTTTTATTTTCAAATTTAACATTAGTGGACATAATTTTATACTTTCAGACATGATACTTTATTTTCATATTTTGGTTGGATATGTTAAAAGTACAATAGATTTAATTTTATGATATATATATGCTTAAGTTAATTTTGGAAAATGCATTATGGTATTAATATAAACAAAAAATTTATTAAACTTGATTTATCTTTTTATTTATTGATATCTATTATAATCATTTATTATTAATTCATTAGAGTCCCCACCTGTTAGGAACTACTTGGTATATATATAAATACTTTATCCATTAAGACTTTTAAATCTTAATTAAACTTTAACTAATAACTATTTATATTAATTGACTTTTACAAAGTCAATTAATTAAGTTAAACTAATAACTAAGGTTAATTATAACTTCTTTTTCAACTAAAATTTGAAGCATAAAAAGAGATCAAGGATTCATTTGAAGGGGATGAACATCACAGGTATTGAGGACTTATACATTGTAAAGTCAATCATTTATCTCTCTTTTCTATGCAAATTCTTTGAGATAGCATGACTTTTGAAGATAGATCCAATGGTACTTTCTCTTGTGGTTGAGTAATTATTTAGGCAACATAATTATATCTAGTTTTATGTTATCATTTGTAATAGATTATCTAAAGTCTATCAAGTTTAACATCTTTTGATGATTGATCCTTGCAGTCCTATGTATAAAATCCAAGTATTCAATCTGAATAATGATGAAAACTTTTCTATTTGTGAAATTTCATTGATATATTTGATTTTAAAAGTTGTCTTTCAAGATATTTTGTAAATAAGATGTTGGTTTCTCAAATAAAATCAATCTATTTTACTAAGACAAATCTCTTTGAGACTCACATGTTTTATCTATATTGTAATTTATATTGACTTTAAATTTAATATAGTTTAATCTATTTTAGATTGATCTTTAATTAATCTATTTTGCTTTCTTTTTTCTTTAGCTTTAATGTCTTTATCTTTTAATTCATTTTAGTTTACTATTTATTTGTATTTTAAGTTATTTTCTTAAATTAATTTCCTTATTTATTTTCTTAAGTTAGATTGTTTAGTTTTCTTTGATTAATTTTTTTCTTTTATATTTTAGTTTTAGATTAGTTTAATTCATTAAACTTAATTAGTTTTTAGATTGATTAGTGGTAATTGAGATTTATATTTTTTATTATACTTGTTTAGTTAAATAGTTTCTTAGATTTAGTTCAGATTAGACTTTATTAGTTTTAATTTACTTTTGTTTGTTTGTTTTGTTCTTGTTTAGTTTAGACTTAATTGTTTATTTTATTTCTTTGAGTAGTTTTTCTTTCCTTTAGTTTGATGGGTGTTATTTATTATATCTCTGGTGTCTTGAGTTTTTTTTATTGCTTACTTGATAGAAATTCTTTTTATCTTGATTTATCTCAATTTTGTTTTACTTTATATTTCTGATTTATCTTGATGTTATTTGGAAGTTGATACAATATAAGAAATAAGATATTAATTTAAAATATATTAAATCATATTTATTTCCTTCAAGAGATTGTCTTGTTTATAGGCTTTCTCTATCAGATAGGATAGACTACATATTTATATATGAACTAATTCATTATTTGATAAAGTAGATTTCTGAAGTTATAATGGAATATTTTATATTTAATATCTCATTCATTATTTTCTAGATCATTTAAAAAAACCCTAGTGTCTTTAGGATCATAATTGAACCTTTAGAACCTTACTATTTGAATGGTACAATTCAAATTTAACCTTTGAAATAGGCAAAAGGGTTGATTAGTTGATGGTATAATTTTCATCACCAACAAATCCATTGAGAATTTTTCCTACATCTAAGATCAATTTTATAGTTTGGATACCTATAATTATTACACATTGAATTTCCAAGACAAAGAGTCTAAATTAAAGGATAAAATGACTAATTTTATATTGGATAGGGCACAATTTTCTTCCCTTGTAATTCATCCATCTACTTTAGCAATAGTGGCCACTTCTAATCTACTGGTTGCCACCTCCACTCCTCTAGTTTCCACATATTTTCCTTCATATCCCTCTCCTAAGACTACAACATAAACCTATACCTCTATCATGTCCACGTATTTAATCATGATTGGTCCTAAATTGACCATTTTTAGGCCCACTTTACTCCATCCAGCTCCATATAATTTAGCCACACCCCCCATGCCCACTACCATTTTCATGTCACCAACAAATGAAAACTGGATTGAAAGTATCCAAATAGCCAAGGAAAAGAGGAGATAAATTATTATAGTCAAATAAACTAGAGTGAATTTATAATTTGAACAAGATAATAGGATGATCAATGGTATGTGCTCAAAATTAGGGGATAATTTTATGGACATTTCCCATAACATGATCATGTTATTAAATAACATGATCATGTTATTAAATACTGAGATTGCATTATTGACATCACATGATCACATTATTTAAATTATGGATCAATAATTATTGAGCCATAATGCAATTGGTTAATAGATAATGTGATCATGTTATTATTTTGCACATAAAAACATGCAAACATGCACATGAATCCAATCTTGACATGAAGCTTATATTTACTACTCTAAATGTTAAGAATAAATTTATTTTAGAAAATATAAGAAATTAAGGTCACTTTGCATCTAATAGAGTTGGTGTCAAACCTGCATACCTTACAATATGGAAAATAGTTTTTTAAAATTCAATCTGGTCAATACTTAGGCATTTTCAGGGTTTAAGTATTGAACCTAGGGATTTTATGACATAAATTTTTTTAATTGATGTCCATTTTTGGTAAAAATATAGTCATTTTTAAATTTTTTATGCCTTTTATATTGATTTCTAGCATTTATAGGAGTCCTAAGTTTTTTAAAATTGAAGTTTGCAAACCACTCACTTTGAACTTGATCAAAGTGGTGTGATTTGGGTAGCATGGGTCACATTGATGACCTACACACATAAAATGACCACTTTATGTTAAATTCACTTGTTCATCATCCCTACCTCATCCCTAATAACTTTTTACTCATCTCTTGTCACCCCCAATCACTCTCTCCTTATTCCTTATTATCCCTAATTAACCCTGATTATCCCTCATCATCTCTAATCACTCACTCATCATCCCTGGTTACTCTCTCATTAAACATCACTATCCCTCATCATCCCTAATCACTCAATCCTCATCCTTCATTACCCCTAATCACTCCCTTGTTAACCCTCACTATCCCTCATTAACCCTCACCATCCCTCATCATCCCTAATCACTCCCTCACATCCCCAATGACTCCCTCATTGACCCTCACCATTCCTCATCATACCTAATGACTCCCTCATCATCTTTACTCAATTCCCCATTTTCCCTCCTCATCTTTAATAACTCCATCCAATACTTTTATGGTTGTATTTTTTTTGGGTTTAAAAATGCTAGGAGATACAAGTGGAGACTTGAGTGCTAGCATAAAACATAAGACTCAAAATGATGTGGAGTCAAATTTAAAACATAAATGTTATCACCTATTAAAAATATGGGCCTATTAGAAATGATATAATTCATAACTAAGGATTTGATAGAAAAAGAGAAGCAAGTAAAATCACCATAGCATCAAAAATGGTTAGTAAATATGAGGATCACTAGTCAATGTGATTTTCTAAAACTAATCAATTGCTTTCCATATGAGGACATTTTATGATCCAAATAATTACATTTAAGGCTTTATATTTGTATGTATATTTATTGACTCATCATTCTAGAAAGTGGAAAATGATTTTCAAATGATTAGAACAAGTAGTCCAAGATTGTAAAGTGGTGCTCTAATGAAGAGTGTCACACTATGAGATCTCTACTTTCACAACTCGAGAAGTGGGTAAAAGTTATCTATAAATATAAAAAGGTAAGTAGATAATATTTATGAATCCAATGATAGAATCGGTACTAAAAATATCTCTACTTCCCCCAATAATAAAATTTATGAATTAAAAATAGTATTTCATTAATAAATGTAGATCAATGGTGAACCAATACACTTCATCATTTCCAATAGAATTCATAAGAATTTAATTTATCCTAAGGAATATTTTCAAAAATTTAAATTGAAACTGATGCATCATCCATAACCATATGCTAGTGTATGGTCTAGTGTACGCCTTGAGAAATGGATCACCTAGTAGTGTCACTTGGTGTACAAAATCAATCTTTTTAAAGATGCAATCCTTTGTGACATCTCACCATTATAGGTATGTGATGTTTTACATGTTTTCAACCATATATTTACCATTTACATGTATTATATTAAGTAAATCCTTGAAATATTTTGATAGATTATCATGATCTGAAATACCATATATTGTAGTTAGTTCATAAGTTTTCAGTCATTAGTGTTAAGAAGTGCAAGAATATTATCAGTTATAGTAATAAGTATACTCTTGATGGTAATAATTAAATTTAATAACATCCTTATGGCACCATATCATAGTTTTTTTGTCCAACAATAAAAAATACAAAATAATTGAACCATAAAATAGATGAATATAAGGATATTTTTTAGTCACCTAAATAACTTCCTACATACTGTACACTATAACATACTATTTATTTGATCCCTTAACTACCTCTACCTAAAAACTCCTTATAAAATATATAGTTTATAGATAGTGAATAGATTAAGTGGTAGATCCATGAAATCATTGATAATGGAGACATCATGCCCAAATCATTGCCTTATAGAAGCCCAATTGTGCTTGTACTAAAGAAGGATGGGACACAATGTTGTGAATCAATTAAAACAATATTATCAAGATTAAAGTGAATAACTATTATCCTCATCTAAATATTAAGGCATTTTTCTACGATATCCATGGTGTATAAGTCTTTTCCAAAATTGATCTTAAGTTTGGGTACATCAACATATTCATGTTGAACTTCTATACATTTAGAATATAGTTTTATAAACAAGGGAAGGATTGATTGACTAGTTGGTTATGCATTTTAACTCATGTAGTGAATTCATTAATTGATATGTTGAATGAAATCCTCAATCCCTTTAACTATGTATTTTTTTTAATCTACCTTGATGACATCCTAATCTTTAGAAAACATGGGATGAACTTCTACACCATGTTGAACTAGTGTTTCACATTTTTTAGAAACACATATTTATGATAACATTAATAAATGTTCATTTTTCATGCAAGAGATAAAATATTTGGGATACATTAAACACACAAGGAGTGCATGTGTGAACTTGACCAAGATTTATGTCATACAAGAATGGGAAACACCAAATAACTTTACATAGATTTAAATCTTTTCAAAATTAAAAATTATACAGGAGATTTGTGTTTAATTTGTATCCTTTTGAACCAAGCTACCAAAGGTAGAACCAAATAAAATATTATCTAGTCAGCTACACAAAATAGATAATTCGATGAACTAAAATTTAAACTCTATTTTGTGCTAGTAATTATGTTGACTATAAATTTGGAAGGTCATATAATTCATTCAGTATATACCTTTAGACAACATATAATTGGAATCAAATATACCTTTAGAGTATATACTTTCGTTAGATGATGAGGGAGTGATTAGGGATAATGAGGTATGGTGAGGGTCAATGAGTGAGTGATTAGAGATGATGAGGGATGAATAAAGAGTGATTAGGGATTATGAGGGATGAAGAGGGATTGATTAGGGATGGTGAGTGATGGTAATAGTCAATGAAAGATTGATTAGGTATGATAAGCTTGAGTGATTATAGATGATGATAAGGTCATATTAAGTTTTTATAAGTCCATTTTAAGTGTATAAATGTTCACATGATGAGTTATTAAGTTGTTAGGATAGAAGTTAGTAGTTTTGATACTTTTCCAATGTACCGAAGTGGTTACAAAGTTAGTTATAGTCCCTTATTAAAATAGATATTTTGTTTTTAAGTGTAGGATATAATTCAAGGTAGAGAATATGATGGTGGTTATAATAAGGATAAATATTTTAAATAACCCAAAGAAGATGAATAAATATCACTTTGTTTGAAATAAATTCTATTGACTGTTATCTCTGTGTATATAATAATATAGAAAGAGTAAATCAATAAATGTATAGAATAATAGATTAGAGGAATTTTTGACTGGTAAGTTGCAATATGCTCTTTTATGGTGATAAAGAATTTTTTTATTGAATTTTATTATCTTTTGAATGATCAAGATGATAGACTCTAAAGCATGTGTAGTACAAGTTCTATTTTGATGGATAAGTTATTGATACACAACATTGAGCACATACAGTTTTTAGCGAAGATAGACTGTAGTAGAACCATTGTACTAGATTTTTTTTATGTATGAGAACTTCCTATGAAAGAGTGTTATAGTGTGATAATAAGGTATTTTGCATTCAAATATTATGTCAATAGAATCTCGATAGATGATTATGAAACTATCATATAACTTAAGATTGAAATATGCATTAATCTAAGAGATCTACCATATAGGAATTGAGATAACGTTTATAGGTATTGGATAATTTCTTCACGTTGTTGAAGTTCTTGGTAAATAATAAAGTTATTTTTAAATATGGATGAAATAATCAATAAAATTTTGTAGATTGTTTAAGAACCCTTGCACAGTCACATTATGCATAAGAGATATAGAAAAATAAGCTATTACAGAGTCCATAAGGGTTTATAATAGTTTTAAGAGGTTGATAAAATGTTTGAGAAGCCTTCACACAATCCCAAAACCATTTTTAGGATATAGAAGTTCTTTCAATATCTATACACGTATATATGAGTTGAGTAAATACCTTTCAATCAAGCATGAAATTTAAAATAACCCTTCTCAGATTGAAGATAGTCATGAAATTTAGTCACTAGATGCAATTTGATGTTCAAAAAGAGATTATAGAGGTATGGATTAATGTTTCATACTTGTTCATACCAAGTCAGATAGACTGTGTGTATAAAATTATTGAAAATTCTTGTTTAGAATGATATTGGTGAGAGATTAAGGTTAGTGCACATTTTGAAAAGGTGTAAGTTGATTAGACTGGTTTATGGTCATTTGGGCATTTTAAATCCATCCAATCCATTAAAAACTAGTTAGATCCCTATCAGGCTTATAGAATACTCATAAAAATTAGAACCTATTATACATATTCTTGTTAGATATGAGACTGTGGAAACCCAAAAATTGAGAGTGTTGTATGACATATGTAGATTCTTAAAAAATATATTCATAGCTTGATGGCATAGTGAAACAATGATAAATTCTATGAAACAAGACTGAGGAATAATGGAAAACTCAATAAATATTTGACTACAAAGAGAAGTTTATAAAGATTGTATGAATATGGTTTGTTGACAAGTAATAGATATTTTTATATGTAGATTATAGATGAAGGGCTTTGCATCATTTTGGTATTAGAGTAGGAGTATCTTTTGTAAGTAGTGGATTAGAAGGTTTGCATATGAAGGTACATATTGTTTTGATTTTGATTTTTTATATTTGATTAAGGTATGATGATAGGTTGCTTTAAAAGTTGCTAAAGATAGTGTATGTGAATACAATAAGTTGTTAAAGGAAGATTTATAACCCAACAGAGGTTGAAGAAGAGCTCAAGAAGCTCAATAAAAGAGAGCAAAGTGAATGCTCAAAGGATTGTATCCAAGGAGAAATCTTGGATAAATAATAGAGCAAGATGAAAGAGACTTGTTTGAGAGGATAAAAATAGTGAAGAAGATTATGAGGGAGATTCCTAACACGAAAGACCAATTGACAAATAAAAATAAAAAAGAGCTGAGAAGAAAGAAACAAGAAGACTTCCAAAGAGAGATACATGAAATGAAGCAACAGATATCCTTGATGAACCTTATGATAGAAAAATTGAGAGATATTAAGATCCCATACTTTAGATGGCTGATAAAGAAGAAGCCAATAAAATGGTTAATAAAACTATTGATGAGGAGAAGGATAATTCAAACCATGAGAGAAGAGAGAGAGAAAAGAGGATCATATGCAGCAATTGAAGATGGAGATGCAAATGTTTTGGTTGAATGAGCAACCATTTAAACAAGATGAAGGTTGTAATGAAATAAGTGAAGGACATGACCAAGATAAGGAATAAGATTACCTTGAGAGCCTCATTTAAGGCATGGAAGGAAAAGAGGAATTTAATTGATAGTTTAGATATGAAAGTGTTGAGCAGTTAGAGAGGGAGATAGCAGCCATAGAAAGAGCATTGTATGGTGACAAGGTGGAGGATGAAGAAAATAAAGTTACAGTAGACGATAGTTTCATATTGGAGGACAAAGCAAGTGAATAAGAGTAATTAATTATAGTAGTACTTCCACAAGTAGCATCAATCATGGATAAAATAATCAAGCATGAGAAAGCAAAATATTTCAAAGAATATGAGCAACAGGTTGTTTTTATTAATTTTTGTGTTCCATGTGCAAGTTGGTTTCAAGAGAGCACTAAGAAGGTTAGGATGAAGAGGTAGAAGATCAAAGCAATAAGAAAGAGAGGAGTGAATCAAAGAGGAGCTAATATAAGTAAGCATCATAAAGACCAAGGTATTTCAAATAGGTCTTGAGACCCAGGTGGATGTGCACTTGGAGAAGGATGTTGCAAAGGAATTTAAAGTTAAACATCAATTATAACTTTCATGGGAAAATTTTCTTCTCCTCGGTAGTATGATGCAAGAGCATCATTACTTAATGTAAATAATTTTCATGTTTTGAGTCTTAGGTGGTAGTCAAGGTCATATCAAGTTTTTATAAGTCCATTTTAATTACTAAATGCTCACATGACTCACATGATGAGTCATCAAGTGGTTAGGATAGAAGTTAGTAGTTTTGATACTTTTCCAATTTACCAAAGTGGTTATAAAGATAGTTATAGTCCCTTCTTGAAATAGATGCTTTGGTTTTTGGCGTAGTGTGTTATTTAAGGTAGATAAAGTGAAGGGGTTGGAATGTAGATAAATATTGTAAAGAACCCCAAAAGGATGAATAAATATCACTTTATTTGAAATAAATTATGTTGATTATTATCTCTGTGTATGCAACAATATAGAAAGAGTAAATCAATAAATGTATAGAATAATCGATTAGAGGAATTTTTGACTAGTAAGTTGTAATATGCTCTTTTATGGTGATAAAGAATTTATTCATTGAGTGTTATTTTATTTTGAATGATCAAGATGACAAACCCTGAAGCATGTGTAATACAAGTTCTATGTTGATGGATAAGTTGTTGATACATGACATTGAGCACATACAGTTTTTAGTGAAGGATAGACTATAGTAGAACCATTATACTAGATGATTTTTTATGCATGTAAGTTTCCCTCAAAATAATATTAAATTATGATAGTAAGGTAAGTTACATTCAAATCTTATGTCAATAGAGCCTAATAAACGATTATGAAACTACCGTATAGCTCGAGATTGAACTTTACATTAATATAAGAGATATAGCAGATAGGAATCAAGATAATGTTTATATGTATTAGATCATTTCTTCACATTTTTGAAGTTCTTGGTATATAATAAAGTGATTTTTAAATATGGATGAAACAATCAATAAAGTTCTGTAGATTGTTTAAGAACCCCTACATAATCACATTATGCACAAGAGACATAGTGGAATAAGCTATTATAGAGTTCATAAGGGTTTGAAAGAGGTTTAAGAGGTTAATAAAATGCATGAGAAGCATTCACAAAAGCCCAAAATCATTCTGAGGATCTAGAAGTTCTTTCAATATCCATACAAGTATATATGATCTAAGTAAATACATCTCAATCACACATAAAATTTAAAATAACCCTTCTTAGGTTGAGTCAGTCATGAAATTTAGTCACTAGCTATAATTTGATGTTAAAAAAGAGATTATAGAGGTATGGATTAATGTTTCATACTTGTTTGTACCAGGCTAGAAAGACTATGTGTATAAAAAGATTGGAAATTCTTGTTTAGAGTAAGATTGGTGAGAGATTAAGGTTAGTGCATGCTTCGAAAAGGTGTAAGTAAGTTGGTTAGACCAGTTTATGGTCATTTGGGCATTTGAAAGCCATCCAATACATTAAAAACTAGTTAGAGCCATCTCAAGCCTACAAAATACTTAGAAACATTAGAACCTATTGCACATATTCTTATTGGATATGAGATTGTGGAAACCCAAAAAGTGAGAGTGTTGTATGACATATGTAGATTATTAAAAAATATATGCAGAACTTTATGGCACAGTGAAACAATGATAAATTATATGAAATGGGACTGAGGAATAATGGAAAACTTAGTAAAGAGTTGATTTCAAATAGAATTTTATAAAGATTGCATGAATATGGTTTGCTGACACGTATCAAATATTGTTACATGCAGAGTATAGATGAAGGGCTCTACATCAGAATGGCTTAGATTCCCAAGCAAAAGGCTTGGACTTGTCAAGCTATAGTCAAGTCCAAGAGTTTTGATTAAAAACAACAAAATTCAACTTTGATCACCAAATACACTATGAATTTCAATGGTAAAATACAAAAACTTAATACCATCATGATGAGCACACTCTCCTCATTCCAAAAATATTATTTTTATAATTTTTGGACTAATTTAAGGTTTCAAACTATGTTGATTTCTAACTATACCTTTTTTAGGCCACTACATGCCATAAATATACATGCATATACATGTTCATGTAATTTTTTTGGCATTGATCTAAGTTCAAAAAAAGTCACATGGTCACAAACTAAGCCAAATTCTACACACATTAAAAAGAAATTGTTTTTCTTTCTTTTTTGAGGTAGTTAGGCATGTCGCACAACCAACTATCCATTTTTTATCAGTTTTTAGGATCTATTTACTTCTAAATTCATAAAAAAAAAGTATTAATTGAAAAAATATAAAAAATACAGGTCACAAACTAGAAGATATTATCTGAATGTTCACTAAAAGGTTTCAAACAATATCAAACATTACTCAAAAAATGGTGTGATGCATCGTCATCTATCTACTCTATTTTCTTTATAAAATAGGAGTTTCTCTTCAAATTTTATATGTTTAACCTATTTATACTTAACCAAATTTAAAACAAATTAGTTTTTTGGAAACTAGACTCTAAATTATGCATTTCATGTTCTTACACCATCTTCAAATTTGGAGTGTAGATATCTAAAATTATCTATAAAAGTTCAAATTTCTAAAATTTTAGAAAAATTGTGTCCATGGGTAGGCCCCTTTTTTTCCCCTAACTTTTTGCACTTACCCTCAACCGAGTAACTTAGAGAAATATCACTAAGTGGGAGACCTTTACGTTACATGAGACATAATAATAAATCTTCACTCTAATGGGGAAGTGGAAAGTAAGGCCAGGGAAGAGAGATGAATTTTTTAAGGACCCTGAGTCTATGGTGGATGCCAAATGAGAGATAACAAATAAGTTTTATGGAATGTTACAAAAATGGTATAGGTTAGACACCCAAATTAAATTTGTAGTCCCAAAGGGAATATGTTAAAGTTTTGTGATGCACATGAGGAATTCACTACAAGAGTGGGCAGATGACATGAGTATCAATGTCGATACCATTAAAAACTCCACTGACATAATTTTGGAGTTGTTTTAAGAAGTAGATATGGTTTCCTTAATTTCTCTTAAAGACAAGATTGATTCATTTACTAAGTTTGTTTCTAAATTATTTAAATTTATGTGTGAATTCAAAGAGAATGTTCAATATTCCAAGTAGGGAGGAATCATAGAATTCATCATCATATTCATCTATGTCAAAGAAAAGATATAACATGTGACATCAATGAAATTCACACTGAATACCCCATTAGAAAATCATGCAATGCTACTAGCTAAGATAGAGTCTTTAATTATAGTGCCAATTATAAACTTATCTAGAATAGATGAATATTATAAAGCATACACTATGTCCTTCTAGAATCAACAAGCTAGCTCTTCAAAAGTTCCACCAAAGTCATAATCAACTAGGATTAAAAGGTAATTTTGGTAACTTACTGCTTTTAAAGCATTATATTTTTATTTTCATGATTCTTAGCTTGTCCAAATTTAGAAAAGTTATTTTAAATCTTTGTATTTGAATTTAATCCAAGATGATGCAATGCCCATCTAAACTATTAATGGAAATTGTATTTACCTCTCAAGGAAAGATGATTTTTAAACAAAAGAATGAAATTATATGGAAAGTCCAATGAGTATGTAATGTGTTTTCTTCTGTCAATTTATGAATATTACATGGAATATTGAAATTAAACTAATATTCCATGAAATTTTATGTGTAAAATTATAGGTTAATCAAATTAAGCATTATCTATTTTAACTATTCTTATATCTAAGACTTATTTTATAATATTGATTTATGAATGACTATGCTTACACAATTTATCATATTTTAAAATATTTAAAGTTTAATGACACATGAAATATTTTCAATCTAATTTCTTTAGACTCCACACCGTGTTTGCTTATATTTGAGTTACAACTATAGATATGTAAGCATTAGTTAAAAACATACAATAAGTTTTAGAAATTAAAAAATTTAAAGAAACATATCTTGTTTGTTCAAAAAATATTATTTTTTGTCTTTCCCTTCCTATTTATATTTATTTTGATCAAGACAATTCTTGTATAATAATATCATTGTGCATATCCACCTTAGGATAATTTGTTTAACTATTTGGGTAGAGCTAGTAGATAGATAGATAGATAGATAGATAGATAGATAGATAGATAGATAGATAGATAGATAGATAGATAGATAGATAGATAGATAGATAGATAGATAGATAGATAGATAGATAGATGCAATCTTCATGAGTAACAACCAGCTCACCCAACCATTTTTCCACCATGTGGTTACTTATAAAATATAATACATGTAACTTTTTTAGGTCATATCTTGTGATCTTAAAATGAGAGGGATTTTTATTTTCAAAACTATTAGGTGGGTACTACCTGCATCAACAACATATAGTAAAATTTTTTTGATTTTGATGGTGAGATTTAAACATAAGAACATCTTTGTGGCACAAATTCATATCATAGCTACTCCAGTAGTAGCAATAGAGACCTTAGAGTTGAACGACAAGTTAAAAAAATTAAAGGATCTCTTTCAGTCATCAAAGGAAGTGTCTACACATTATATAATGAATCAAACTATTGATTTGATTTATAAAGTAATTTTACCTAATGCCTCTTTATAACATAGATTATTTCTATAGAGTTATTTTTCATTTATTCAATAAAAAGAGGGTACATATAGGATAATGAATCATATAAAGGAGTCATGCCTTATCTCAAATCCCTACAAAACCTTTACTAACATCTATGCTTAGGTGAATTGTCACAATTCATGCACAACAATAACACATTAATTATTATGCTAATGTGATGAGATAACTAAATTATTAAAACATTCCCCCCTAATATGAATAAGGGGAGAAAATATCACACAATAACTGAACTTAACATGCTCTTGATACAGTCACTAATTATGAGCACATTTACCATGAATAGGGACCCATCAACCAATTCATGTTAATACATAAATGAAACCAATCAAAAGTAGTGGGCATTTCTCCCCTACAACCCTTATCAATAACTTATTTTTTGTACAATAAATATGATATGGCCCTCTATATTATTTTTACTAATATACCAAACACATAAACAAAGCCACTTTTTTGTTCTTATTAACCAAAACATACTCATCAAAATACATAATATTCATCACTTTCAATACAATAATATTCCTCGTAATCAATTTCCTCTATTTTTTTAGGAGAATATTATTCCCAATCACTTTATTCTTTTGTATTTACAATATCAACAAAAGCCTTGTGATTTAATTTACCATCAATAAGATCTTGTCCTTTGTGTTTTTAATTTATAAGATAATGTCCATGTTGCTTATAATAATAACAATGATATTATTTACTCAAAGATTATTTATTTTTTATGACTTGAAAGATGAGTTGGGTTTATTTTTTGCTCAATAATTTTGGTTTTATTTTATTCATCAAGTAAGGAGCATATGAAGTATTTTAAACTAGTGTTTATTTTACTCAAAGTAAAAACTATGTTTTAATACTTGGTTGGCATACTATTCAACAAAATAACTTTTATATATTTATATTTTACTTCAATTTTTAGACTAGATAATTGATTGAAGATAGAATAGAAGTTACTGATATGTTGTACCATACTCTTACTTTATTCCATTTTGAGTCCAAAGTTTTCATTCAAATCCACTATAATAATCCTTTCTTGTGATTCGAACAATTTTTTTAACATTTCCCAAATTAAACTAGATGTCTTGGATAGATCTATATAATTAAAATAAGCATCATAATGATCTATACCAATAATTGATATCCCCTTCCGGTCCTTGATATCACATTTCAATCCTTCATTAGAATTTTTGGTATCTTTTTTTTTCCATTAATGATGTCCCATAGGTCCTTGTCAATCAATAGAAGTTGGGTTTTTACTTTTCATGCATGAAAATATCTCCCTTTAAATTTATCAACTAGACTCAATTTTTTCCATCTTACCCTTCACAAATTTTACCAACACAATGGATGTTGGTTTTAATCAAAAATGTGTTTGTTACAAAGATGGAATTCAAATTTTTATAATGGCATGCACTATGACTTTGGCTAAAATTGAAACAAAACAAACTAAATTAATGAAAATGAGTTGTTAACTAGACAGATATAAACTAAATACATAATACAATCAATACAAACTATAACATAGAAAAACAAATTTGACCTTTCAAATATTTATATTAAATTGGTTTTATATATCCTAGTAGAACTAAAAGATAAACTATATAAGACATAAGTCCATGTGGGTCTTCAAGCCATTGAAAATGAAATGGAAACAAAGTTTCAATTTCATAGAGCAACATAACATGATAGAGAGTGGCATAGTCCATTGATATGAAAGGCATACTAAAAATATGAGTACAATGTAACTCATGCATGAATAATCTATTTAAATCATATTATAGGTACATGATGTATACACCTAATATTTTGATATTTATCATTAACTAATAGTTTCTCTTGCAAGGGCTTTTGGACACATCAATCTCCCTGAATTTTCCTCCTAAAGGGTGGACCAAGAATGGTTTTGGATCAGATCATGGTATTTTTTGATATATGTGTTCTTTCTTACAATCTTCATACCTCCTATGATTTCTCCATAAATATTGAAACTCTAAAATCTGGCTAAGTTTAAAAATCTAGTAGGGCCCTCCTAAACCTAGAATCTGCATTATAAATCCTAGAGGTCTAAAACCAATTTCAAACATCCTGAAAGTATATATCTAAAATATAATTTAAATTACTTAAAGTATAATAAATTAAATAACTACACACACATACTAATTATTTTACTCTTATCTGACCCTTTCCTACATTTTATTTGGCCTAGTTTCATCGGTATAATTTAGGGTTTGGATCCATATATATAGGTATCATATTTCATTCCTAATAATATATATCACATTCATCTTCTATTCTTGTGTTCACAATTTTTGCTCTTAATTGATAAAATGAGTTAGAGGTAGATTATTACTTGGAGGTCTAGTCTTGCTTATTGTGACTGAATTTCAATAGAAGGAGTTGAACCAAGGAGGTGTCATAGTCTTTGAAGTCCCTAACTAAGTATATCTAGGTCTTATTATATCATTTAATCTCTTCACCCTAAAACATCTCTTGAAAATATCCACTTTAGCCAAAGGAGAGTTTTAAGTATTGATGGGTCCACCCTAAAGTGATTATTTATATCCCTATACTCTTTGTTTTACTTTGTAGATTGAATGTTTCTTATTTATTTGTTTGTGTATGTGTGTATCCATTTTTAAGCCCTTACTTACACAAAATAAGGTGGTATAGATATAGGGTTTCCATTTAACACCTTAAGTTGAATATACCTCCATTTGGTTGACCATTATACCTTACCTTATTTACAATCACTTGCCTATCATTTACTTTAATTTTATCCCTTACAATCATTTAATTTACTTACATCTTCATAATCTTAGTTATAAAAAAATATCTTTGTTTAGGATTAGTGAGAGGTATATCCATATGTCATAAGCTTAGGTTTTGGAATCCTTTCCTATTGACATTTGAGTTGTAGGATAAACTCTGCTAGATTTATGAATAAACCTTTATCTGATTATCCAAGTATACGTAGGCTCTATTTGATTAAACTTATTTGAGCCAAGTTTATTCAGATAAATAGGATAATTTTAGCTCATCATATTTTGTGTAAACATTCTAGTGAATATGACATGAATCCTCTCCCAATGCTAGTTATATTATCCTCACATTTTGATTTGATTTTTAGCATTATATTCACTTTGGATTAATCATCATTATATATTATGGTCAACCCAATGTGAATCATATCCCACCTGTGGTTATATTTTATTCACATTTCCATATCTTGCTTCAAATAGCTTTCAATTTGAAAAAACCTTTTTTCAAAATTTTATTTATACTTCTTATCTTTTCCATCATTTTACATTGATGTCCCCTATAAGGTTATTTTTATCAAGCCTTAACCCATTTAGATTACACATGAGTTTATATTTATCATTATCACCTCTACCCTTGAAGGAAACTCCTTAGGATGTAATTTCCCTTAGTCCTAATCTTCATTTATTTCATACCATATAGTAGATCCCAAAAATCCTTGAAAGCAAACAAAAAATAATGACAACCATACTACCCATATGCCTTAAACCACTTTTACTCCTTCCAAACATTGAATTCATAAATTCATTAATAAAGACACAATTATTTGAACATCACATTATGTTCTATTGATGATGAAAATTATTACATCAATGAATCAACCCTTTCACCAATCTTGAAGGTCAAGATGGAATCATACTTGTTAAATCATATGGACTATAAAGAACAAGAAATTATTCTAAGATGTGTAGTGGGTTTTTTTAATAATTTTGAAAATATGTGTGAAAATCAAACATTGAATTATGCATCATCATAATTTATAAACAGATACTTTTTCAATAATAAACTAAGAATCATATTAGAAAACATATAATCTAACCTTTCCAATAGAGTAAAGCCCATAAAAGAGAAAATCTCTTGGAGAAAATATATCTGATCCTTATAAATTATTATCAATTTATCTTTTTTATCAATCACTTAATGCCACAAGACTAGAACAAACTAAAGGGAAAAAACCAAAAGAAACCAAACATCAAATAAAGAAACATAAATGAAAACTAAACAAAGAAATATAAATTAAAACTATCATACTATATTAACACTATCAACTAAAGACAAACCTAAATAAGGAACATAAGAAGGAACTAATAAATAACTAAGGAAAATAAAACACTATCTCTAATTTCCAATCAACTTTTATCTGAAATAAGACAAACAAAAACAAAGGAAAGTAATAAATAGACTATAAAGGAATATAATAACAAACTTACTAAGCAATAAAACTACACTAGAATGGTAAAATAAATAGCAAAAGATAATTTAAGATTTAAGAAAGTAACAACTAATACTTATAGGATAGAAAATGAGAATAAGTAATGAAACTAAAGTAAAAAAAATGTAATTATAATCTAAATAGAAAATTATTTAAAAAAGGTAAATAATTAAATATTAACAAAATATAATTAAAATAATCTATCTAAAACAGAAATCATGGTCTAGCTATAATAGAAATAAATGGAAATCTAACTAAAAATAAAAGAAATTTATGACACTTGGAACAAGAATAAACTTAGAGGTGTAAAATAAATAGCTTTATCAAGAAACAACTGAAATGCATTTGATTACAAACATAATCTTGAAAAGAGAATCAAATTACATTCAATGGATTATAAGCTTATCACAAACTGTAAGGTATTCATCACTATGTGAGTCAAGTATGTAAAATTATGCACATATGATTGTATATTTACAATCATCAAATGATATTAATGCCTGCTAATCTTTAGATAATTAGTTATTAATAAATTAAGAAACTTGTATATACATGCATTATTCTATCAAATTACTTCACCATTAGATAATGCATTATTTAGTCTATCTACAATTGATTATTCGATCTTAGAGACACTTGCACAGAAGAAGAAACTTTGTAAAAATTTCAAACTTAGATTAACTCTTGATACTTGTGTGTTTCTCTCCTTTTTTATGTGTCTTCAATCTCTTTATAAAGTAACTCTCCTTGAAGAAGTTATGAATCACGTTACAACTAATTTTTTTTTGTTGTAGTTAAATTTAATTGACCTTTAAAAGTCAATTACTTTACTTTATAATTTTATAAAGTTATAATTTAACTTATAATTTGAATTTAATAAATTCCAAGAGATTAAACAATAAATTAGACCAAATTACAAATTCTAATAGGTGGGGGCCCTTTTACTTGTTTGGACATTCATTCAAACAATCATTTATATAAACATACAATATATAATCAATAAATGCTAACATTTAAAATAACTTAAAATTGTTACACTAATATTCCATAAATAATATTTATCCATAAATGATCAAAATTAAAAAAATTATAAAATCTTTATTTTCTATTTTGAAAATAAATTTTCCTAGTGCTATACAAAATAAAACATATCATCGTGAAAATTTATCTATGCATAAAATAAAAAATTTAAAATACCACAACAACAATGTACTAATATATGAATCAAATAACATAAAATACATCAATTGAAAAACCAACTCACTCAAAAAAAATTAATCAATGAATCACCCTTATCTATTTGGTACATAGTGTACTCCATTGAAGCGGTAGGTAACTCAATAAAATTCATGCTTGCCCAACTGCCAACAACCTCCATATTAACTTTCTTCATCAAATGATTCACCAATGGATGATCTGAATAAATGATAGCATGTTTCCTATTATAATAGGCATGTTTATCAGGTATAGATGAAGAAGGCCTAAAAATTAGTGTCAAAGAAGGATTCAAATCAATAAACTTAGGATTTATTCCAGGGATGTTCTTAGGCTAAGTGGGAAAAGGAGCATCATATGGAACAAACTCAATGATAGTGTGCATCTATTGGGAATATTCACTTGGATTACCTCATTCATAAGGATGAGATCTCTAAGGGGATATCCTAAAACCTCTATATGTACCATAAAAATTCAATTAAGATGAAGGAATATTATCAAGCAAATTTTATAAAATGGGTTTAAATACATCAAAGTGAATTAAAATATGAGCTTCATGATTAAAAGGTCAATAAAATGTGTTACCATCTCTATGGCCATGAAAATTCCTCCCACGATAACTACCTCATGGGGTACCCTAACTTTGTCTATCATTATTTCTTCCCCATACATTTCTCCTTAAATCATTGGAGGCTGGGGTCTACCTTGACATGTTATTTTCAAATAATTTTTCAATAAGAAATCAAAACCCAAAATTATATATTTACATATCTAAAACTATCAACATATGTCTATTCATTAACATTCATTCACAATAAACTCAAAACTATCAACACATCATAAAACTGTCAACTCCTCTGAATATTGCCATTACCTAGAAGTTTCAATGAAACAACTGCATGCAAATTTTTAAGATAAAGTGACTATGTCTTACAACATTAACTTCAAGTTATGTTTATATTTCTCAAATCATGCCAATATCAACATAACATTAAAAAAAATTGAGGCTATTCACTATATCAAACAAAAACCTTAACCACTCAAATATCACAGATCACAAACTACATAGATATCGACATGCAACTTTAAAAAACTTATCAATATATATAAAAAATTATGTAGATGATGTTTTGTGATTATGTATCCCTTTAGTCTTGTACACATGGAAAATTTAGACCTTGGTTTTTCCTCTTAGTGCTACACAATCCTTGTTTTTACAAGCTTTGCATCTGCTCTATCTTATGCCCCTTGTCCTATCTCTTAGTCTAACCAATCTTATATTGATGACACAAACATCTTATCTTTCCCATAATGTTTAAAATATACTTATCTTAAACCTCTTTAAGTTCTAATCCTATGTATGTTTTACTCGTCTTTGGAAACTAATGTCCAGGGTAGATAGTAGTGTTGATGTTACTATCCTACCCAACATAACTATTCAGAGAACCAAAGGCACCAAATCTAAAATATGACAACTATTCAAGAACTATCTTTCCACTTGCTTGCTACTTGTTCTAGATCCAGATCTACATTAGCATCAGAGCCAAATAAGTATCTTTTTTTATGTCATTTCTATATCTAGCATAGTTATACTTTCCATTTATAACTTACCTCAATTTAATAAATTTAGTATATGGTACATCTAAGTTTAGTATTTAATGTGTTTTATATACATCTGATATTTACCCTTATGACTTATTATTTCTATATCCTTAACCCTATCTACCCAAGTTGGATCCTAATCTAAATTAGGGTTAAACGTTTGGTGAACCCAATCTTTGAACATCAAACCCTAGGTCACTTAAGGTTTTTTGGTTTTTTTTATTGTTTTACTTTGTTGCAAATTTTAAATTTTTCATTTGTAAAGCAATGGAAAATGTTAATGTAAAAACCCAATTCCAAATGGAAGATCAAGAAGCATTTATTAATCATCTCAATAATAAAAAGGTCTTAATAGATGTATTTTTGTATGTTACAAGAGATGAAATAAGTAAACAAGATAAAACCTAGGCTACCTCACCTAGTAATGGCGAATCCTTAGAAGGTACTATAAATTAATCGATAATTATAAATCCACCTACATCTGATGGGGGAAAATATTATGTGTTTCAACCTTTATTACCTAAAACTACTATTTATACATTTATTATGAATTTACATGTTGTTTTAACATAAATACCCATTTCAATGCCTATTACTACTCAAAACATTTCTTCATCCCCTTTGGTGACTACTCAGTTGGATAATCTAAATATCAATGTGTCTATAGTTCAAACACTCCTTCAAGTCATAAATACCTTGGATTACAAGGTTAAAAACATTGAATAAAATGTTTCAAAGTCTTCACATGCTATACATTCATAAGATGTGTTGCATAACCCTCTTGCACTTGAGATATCTTTACACCCTTTACCAACTAGTCTTGTTGCACCTAAGTTCACATTATGTGATGGAAAGGGTGATAAAGAATAACATCTTCAAACCTTTTATACCACATGCCTTGACTACTCCTCTAATGATAATATTTTGACCAAATTATTTCCAAGGAGCCTCAAGGAATATGCTTTGAGGTGGTTTTATGACTTACCTCTCCAATCTGTGAAAGCATTCAAACCTCTTGTGGATAAATTTTTGTCACACTTTTATATTAACCTTATTTAAAAGGTTTCCTATGCTCAAATTGTAAAGATCAAATAAGGAACTGATGAGCCTATCAATGAATATGTTTTGATATATAAGACAATACTAGCCAAAATGACCAATCTTATGGTAGACAAAGAGTTGAAAGGTATATTCAAGCCAAGTTTGCTTACTACTTTACATGATTCCATTATTTTAAAGAAGTTTCAATCTTTTGATTACTTATGCCATGTTGTATGGGACTGTGAAATGAATTTTATTTCATTGAATAAGCTCAAATATGTGGTAAACACACCAAATACATCTATATCTACTATAAATTTTATGATAAAATTAAGTTATAAGGTAAAACCTCTTGATCCTAAAAGGGAAAAAACCACCACAATTAACATAGTTACATAACAACCTAATTGGCTTGTCTTATCTAATGCACCAAAGAGACAATTTCCATGTTTACCTAAGCCTCCTACTTCATTAATCTCATGGTTGATAGAGTGTCATCTTATATCTCTCCCTCATCCTATAGAGTTTGATATAAATAGAAATATACCCAGAGGATATGATGCAAATGCTTATTATTACTATCATCAAGGCCCTGGGAATTTTACAAACATATGTTTTACCTTAAAGCATAAGATTCAAGATCTCATCAATGACCAAATAGATTACATTTGATGATCCTCCAAAGAAATCTAGTTCACAACCTGATGATCACCATAAGCAAAAGATATTTAACAATCCTTTGTGATACCATTCTAATAAGGAAACAATAATACAAATGGCATCTAATGCACATCCTCTATATTATTATGGATACCCACTAGATGGTTTTATTGGTACTTATACATGATATATACCTCATATGGTTTAGAAACCTACCATTTCCTTTGATGATAATGAAATTAAGGATGATGACTTTGATCTTCATTCTCTGTTTATTCAAGCATACCTTCATAAACAGTCCATACAAAATGCTATATTAATAATGGTGCAAGTGAAAATGTTTTCACCATGACATTATTTATGTATTTGGGGTATACTCAACATAATTTAAACCCCTCTACTAGATTAGTCAGAGCATTCGATGGGACCTCCCAAAAGGTTCATAGTGAGATTTATCTCCCTTTATAGTTTGGTCTCACACATGTGGTTACTAATTTCTCTATTAAACCTTATACAAGTGTCTTTGACATATTTTTGGGATGACCTTGGATACATGCTCGTCAAGAAGTACCTTCTACAATGCATGGGTGTGTTAAATACATTCATACCAATTAGGTAATTACATTTTTTTGTGTTCCATATGAGTATCCTATTGAACAAGATAAATTCATATCCAAGAAGTTAATTATCAATCTTGTTAAGGATAATCTACCATAAAATGGTAAGTAACAATAAATACCCTTTATTAGGTAGCCAATACTTGAGAGACCTTTGCATCAAAGACACACAATGGGTTCCATGATATCCTCATCTTCTATGCACCATATTCAGATGTCTAGAGCACCTAAACACATTCCTACTATTTTTATTTAAAATAAACCATAGAGTACATAGAAATGGGTTCTAAGAACCCTTATTCCTTCTATTCATGCTTCATGAACTCAGAGTCCTATTATACATATGTCAACATCATAAATATTATAGTGATATATATTTCATCTATATATGTTCCTTGGTAATACCACCATTTTATTGATCATCCTTTGGACAAGATCATAGAATTATCTTGTTTCTTCCAAAAATACTAAAAATACCAAAAAAATTAAAGACAAAAAAATCTAAAATATTTTTGACACCTGCATGTTTTATTGGCTCTTTGTCATCTATGTGTTAGTTTCATGTTGATGGATGGCATGTTCAGGTAATTCTATGTACACACATGTGTCATGCTTCGTATTTAAGTGTGATACAATCATACACACATACATGATCTATTCCTATTTCAAGTGTTGGGCCTTCCCTCTACTCATGTCATGTAGACATTGTGGGTATCTGATTCTTTGATCTTGATACACATAGGTTATATGATTCAATGATCACTCTACATTATCATGTTTGAGCTTACATATGTAATTATACATGCCTATTATCCATGATTATATCTTACACAAGGTACTTAGTATTCTATACACTTGACATAATTTCTCTAACACATTAGATTCATGAGCTACTTTGACATGTTTAATATGGCTGCTTATGTTTTACTTTATACACTTCCTTGAGTGTCTTGTCTTACTTGTTCGAGTATTTGAATATGCTCCTTTGATTGTGTCCCTTGTTCTTATGTATGCTTTCATTGACATTTACATATGTCATTACTTATTATATATACATTTTAATATGTCATCCTTGATTTCATGGACATTCGACTAAGTCATGTCCCTTTGATTATGTGGTATTTGAATATGCCCATTATTTATGGTCTCCTTCAACCATTTCTATTTGACTTGCTTTTAAGTGATCTTATTTTCTTTTTGAGCTTGTACTATTACTATCTAGACTTTTCTATAATACTTATCATGTATCTTAGGCATACATGTGCTCACATTGGTTCTATGTGCTTCAATTATATATTTAACTAGACATGTTGCTTCTATATGCTACATGGTTACATTCATAGACTTTGCAATTATCTTACCCTTTTGATATGAGGTAACTCCCAGTGCATATCTTTCCCTCATCTCAAAAGGGAGTGTATTAGTGGGGGAATGATTGGAAATCATGTTCTCCACATTTGGCACAAGTCTCAATTTTAGTGGGGGTATGTCATCTAGACATGGATTCCACACATTATAGTTTTTAGATTCAGTGGGGGCATAATTTGAAATCATGTTCTCCACACATATTCATTACATGGTACTTATACTAGTTTTTAGATTCAGTGGGGACATGTCATATGGACATGGCTTCCACATATTTATAGTTTTTAGTTTCAATGGGGGCATACTTTAGAAGCATGTTCTCCACACCTATTAAATATTAAACATATCTATATTATAGTGGGGGCATGTTTTGGAAACATGTCCTCCACATTGGTACTTATATCAATTTTCAAATTTCTCCATATATAGTGGGGGAATGCTTTGGAAACATGTTATCCACACTTACACAATTATCCAAATTTGCCAAAGCACATAATTATATGATTCAAATACATATTTTTGGTAGAATTATATACATTGGTGCCATTGTTATACATATTTTTAGTATGAGACATATCATATGCTATGAAACATGTGTGTAAAATTGTAAAATCCAAATAAATTTTAGATTATAAAACCATTACACATAATTATACCCTGCAAACTTTTATGAACTTTATCGAACCAATCTACTATAGTAGTTGGTTCACCTTTTGGTATAGTTGAGGTGATTAAATCACTCAATCTTCTAAGTTTTTAGGTTGGATCTGATTGTACAACCAACCTAACCAAGTTATAAGTATCATTGGATTACATAGTTGAGCTAATCTCAACTGCCATGTGGTAACACACTTTTTCTCCAAAGTTAGGGGCATTTACCTCTCTCTATATGTGTGTGTGTGCATGTGTGTGTGTGTGTGTGTGTGTGTGTGTGTGTATCCTTGGATATATGCACTTTAAATATTTTATCTATATTTATCCTAATATTAATTTTAGAGCCTTACCATCATACATATTTTTTAAAACAACTTGCCAATAGGTAATGCAGTTACATTGACACACAGGTGTATTCCTAAACCTTGCTCTTTCAATTTCAATCTATTTCAAGTAATTTTAACCCATATTATATGCACTAATTTTATACTATAACATGATCTTGGTTATAGGTCAATCACTAGTAAAACACTCAAATTCAACTCAAGCAAAGATAGAGTGTTCATACACACCCATGTACTTATTCCTTTCATTTAAACTAATATTTTTATTACTAGATTAAAGGGAGGGAATGTAGACCATATTTTATGATTATGAAACACCTTAGTCTTGTACACTTGGAAAACCTAGAAATTATTTTTTCTTCATAGTTATACACATGCCTTGCTTCCATAAGTCTATATCTGTTATATCTAGTGCCTCTTGACGTATCTCTTAGTCTGATCAATCTTATATTGATGGCATAGACATCCTATCTTACCCATAATGCTTAAAATGTACTTATCTTACACCTCTATAAGTTTTGATCATATACCTATTTTTTATTCCATGGATACTAACATCTATGGTAGATATTAGTGTCAATGTTACTATCCTACCACGACGTAGATATCTAGAGATCAAGAGGCACTAGATCCAAAATATAACAACTATTCTAAAATAGTCTTTACACCTAATTTTTTCCTATTCCAAATCCATATCTACATTATCATTAGATCCAACTAGGTACCTTATTTCATATTATTTCTATATCCTACATAATTGTACTTTTTATTTATAGCTTATCTTAGTTAATAAATTTAGTATATGGTACATCTAACTTTAGAATTTAATTGGCCTGCTATAAATATAATATTCACCCTTAATCCTTATCATTTATATATCCTTAACCCTATCTACCCAAATAGGATCCTAATCCAAATTAGGTTTAAACAATTGTTTGAATCTAAATACCAAAACTCTTATGCAAATCATATGAGCCATAATAGAATGAATAAGTCCTCAAAATCATGCAGCTTATATCACTATATGAACTCAAAATAATCATTTGTGTATAAATAAGCAAAACATTTCATCACATAACTACCACCTAGAACTCTATTTCCACACAAAATACCAAAAGCTACCCTCAATTTTGATAATTTTATCAATCTTGACTCATTATCAAAACAAATCAAAAACCAAAATCAATGAATTATTTACATATAAACCTTTGATACTCATTATCTTGAATGGCTATAGGCCATATCTAAAATACTTGTATAATATCTACCATATGTCTTTCAAATAGTCACGTTCAAGTTTTCAACACTTATTTCAAAGCCAATTTGATATTACATATCTAATGAACACATTGAGCTCAAATACATGTAAGTGTGTATTTATGAAAATGCATATGAGATGTTGTTCACCCAAGTGATTTCCAATATGACCAAAAAAAATATTTGCATTGATTGAACTTCAAAATATCTTATATTTAACAACCACATTGTCACAACCTACTATTTTGACCCTTTTGTTAGACATTATTAGATGTTGTTAGTAGAATGTGAGGACTAGTTATATGATCTAAAATATAGTTTATACTTTCATATAGTTATTAATTTAATGTTTATGAGGTATTAGTACATTCTAATCTTGTTATTAATGATGTTATCAATATCATTTTATATTGAGATGTTATTATAGTTTATATATATATATATATATATATATATCTTTTCATGTAGATAAATTACTATTGATGTCATATTTTATGGCTATAGGGCTCACGAGTACATGAGTTAGGCTAGTGGTGGACTTTGGTAGTTAGGGAAATGAAGGTGGAGAAGTGAATAGTTGGGTAAAACCAGCGTTGGTATATGAGATGAAATGGTAACAATCCATTTAATCATCATGAGTAGTTGCAACTTTGTTTAACATATTCTTTCCATCTTAGTTTGATTATTTGAACTTGTTCAGATATTATTATTTTTATTTCTCTTAATTGCGATCATGTTCATGTTTAATTTTTTGCCTTGTTGGTATCTTGTGTGGTGTGAGTCGGTGTAGTCATTTCACTTGCCTTATTCAATTTAGCTATTAAATTTTATTTATTCTATCCACTAAGGGGCTTAGATACTTTAATGTCTTGTTCGGGCCTATTAGCTCATTTTTTTACCCTTAGGTCACATTATAATTAATTTTATGATCATTAGTCTTAAATGACTTGACCTTACTCCAAATGGGTCTTGACATGGTTAATTTTTTGTAATATTAATTTGGATTATGACTTTCATGTGATTTTTATTTGGTCCCTACATGGGCAAGACTAACCCCTCTTTATGCATTATGATGTTGATTAAAATAATTATTAGGTCACGATGGCCAAGGGGGTCATGGATTTTTTTATTGATTTGCACTATAGTCATAAACAAAATTAAGCCTTGTATTATTAGGGTTCATGATGGTGCTAGGTTTGACTCTTCACCCAAAAAGGTTAATCAATTAACTTTCATAAAAAATAAGGTTGTTTTGGTGTGTTGGATGGTGGGGGATACCCTAAGGAGAAATGAAGGCCATGAGGATATGTTCAGGCTCAAAAATAACCCTACAGGACTTAATGATAGGGAGAAATTTGAGTAGAAAGTAGGAGCTAAAGAGGAGGTTGATCCATGCGAAGAGGAAGGAAGTTCTAGAAAGATTTGAAATCTTGGCAAAAGAAATTAGGTTAGAATTTTATCTTGTTTTTCAAAGGGGTGAATTATTGCAAGTAAGTAATGTTTTAAATTTTATAAATGGGAATGTTGATTCCATGGTTTCTTCAAATTAATTTTGCCCCATATTTTTCTTATATAAGTACTTATAGGTTCAATAGGAAGTCATGGAACTTCTTGATGAACTTATAAAGTCTACCAAAATTGATTATAATCTTCATATCTATTGGTGTGGGATATTACTTTCCTAATCTTTAGCTTACTTAGGTTTTATTTCATTTGTAAATGATTATCCCACATTCATGAGGATGATGGTTTTATGCATTGATTCCACCTATATTGAGGAAGTTATTCCCACATGCATGGTATGGTTAGGATTCTCCTATTCTCTACCTATTTATACATCTCTATTGTAAACTATTTGATATAGAATAGAATGGAATATAGCTAATTCATTCTTTGTGTGCAATGTTGAAGCTTTCATGGCTATAGTAATGATCTCTTGGAGATATCTTGGCTGAAGAGTTTTTTTAACTCTTTCTATTTAAAATAAGATATTGGTTTTATTCAAAAATATTTCCAAAATTACATTGAGAGAGAGAAAATAATGAATGAGAAGATTAAGTATGGTTCCTTGTGAGAGGGTCTAACCTTCTGCCAAACTGGGCCTCACCCTCCAATCTTTGACAAACGAGATTGAGGAAAAACTGGAGTGACCAAGTAATATTTATAATCTCCTTTATAATTTGGATGCCCACAATATTGGTTTTATAGTAAAAAATAAATAAATAAATAACTTCCCGCTCCATAATGGCAATATTATTTTTAATAAAAACAATATAAAATATCACAAAGAATTATTTTTTATTAAAAAATTATTTCCCCACTTAAAAAAGAATTCACCCCCATTAATGAAACTTACCCCACCAATAAATTTTTCACCACATAAAAAAATCCCACTTGAAATAATCATATCATAATGGCCCTCTTACAATCTTAGTCGACAGTGGATAACATGGAGGCCCACATGGAGAGAGTCATGGATAGAGGAGAGAGGACTATTGTCCATGGTGATCAGGTCATGGATGTAAACCAAATGCTTATACAAATAACCTAGTGGTGAGGATCCTGAGAGTTATGTTGTGGATGTTGATAGAAGGTTTGACTGACTATAAAAACTATGCTTTATGGCTCATGGATTTGGCATAGGTTGAGTGCTTAGATGGAGGGGTAGGCATGCAGTGGCATAGATCAATAGAAGGTGTCAAATGGCTCAAAATAAAATAAATACTATTCATATAATCTTGTTGTTGAAGGGTGTCATTGAAGGAAAGCAAACTGTGGAGTTATGTTAAACCATCAAGAGGTGTAGGGATTTGATGACACCGTATGCAGGGTAGCTTGTTTGGAGTTTGAAGACACTAAGTTTGTTATTGATCCAATCTCCCCACTTTAGTAGAATCTCATGATCAAATTTACCCATAGATGGAGATTTGAGCCTAAGCAAAGATTCCCTTTTATGGAGCAGATCAATTAGGTGGTATATCTATGCAAGAGAATCTATCAACCAATAAAATTAGGTAACTACATAGGTATGACAACCACCATGATTTACTCACCATGTGTAATTTTACATTATAGAATGGTCCAAAAACCCTCAAACCAATGCAAACACCTATAATAACCATCCATAAACCTTAAAAATTTATAACTCACAAGATCTACAATAGGGGTGTCGAGAGGTAGATAACTTTGAACACCCACTAAAAATATCACAGAACCCAGAAAACCAAAAAAAATCTTAAAAAATTGTAAATAAATTCACTATACAAATCTATATGAATTTATCCTTAGGAAGCTTTAAAAACCAAAAAAAATAATAGTTTTCTCATAAATGTCCACTTTGGATGATTAGACAGGTGTTCTTAGGGTTTTGAAGCATTCTAAATTTAATGGCATAGGTTAGAAAATCTGAAAATGTACCAAAAAAGGTTGACTATAGAGAGTGGATCAAGGCTATGAAAAAAAGGGCTCATTGAATGAAATAATGGTTGATTTTTTATAATGAGAAAAACCTAAAACTGAGCAATGGCTATTGGAGAGTGGATCTAATACTATGAAATGAATAATGACTAGATTTTTCTAAGCCACAAAGATCACAGGGGATAATAACAAAGTAAGCTAAAGGGTAGGAAAGTAATATCCTACACCAATACCCCCCCTTAAGTGAAGTTAGGGGCTAAAAATAACCAAAAATAAAGTGGCATATCCATGGTATGAGTTACAGCAACAAGTCCTAATTAGATACTCATGTACAATATATCCATGAAGTGGAGAAAGGGAAAAAAGTCATAGAAAACAAAACTACACCTAAAATAATGTAAAATAAGGAAGGGAGGAATTCATATGGAATCCCCCTAAGGACAACTGTTATTGATACTGAAACTACTTACACTCCAAGTTAGGCTTGTAAGATAACTAGTGTCGATGTCAAGATCCTTGGTTAGAAGACTATAGAAGTTCCATCTGCATCAAATAATGTCTCTTCCTTTTTCCAAAGGAAGAACATGAATTTTGTACTGAATGTCTATCCATTCCACAATAGAAGATGAAGGAGGCAGCAGTACAAATATCTCTAAATCACATCCAAATCTAAAGTTGTCATAAGTCTGGTAAGATCATGCATAATAGCTAGATGTAATGCCACAGAAATGAATCGATCAAAATAAATACATGGAACATTTATTGAAAGAATATCCATGGGAAGTGAATCATAATGTTCAATAAGTGTACTCTTATTAGAACCAATAGATTCTTTTGAAGTGATAATCTATGGTGGTTAAACATCCTACATAGGAATAAAGGTAGGTTCTACAAATATATGTCCCAAGTCTAGCAAAATCTCATCCTATATAGGTGGCTCAATAAAAATAAGAGCAATGTTAATCAGGTATGTGTCATCACAAGAAACTATAGTTGGAGGAGAGAGTACATCATCAAAAGAGAAAACTTCATTGACAAGAGGAGAAGAAAGAAGTGTCAATATTGCCTCACCTATGTCACTGTCAAGACTCAAATCTTGAGTAACATCAGTGCCATCATCAAAAGAGAAATCCTCACTAATAGGAGGAGAGGGAAGTGGTACATAAGGAGGTGGAGTAAAAGAGGGTGAGAAGGACCCAGAAGACTCAATATCCTTCTCAAATAAGGATAAAATAGCATCCCAAGCTTCCTTTGGTAATGTGGCATATGTGAAATAGAAATACAAACTATCTAAAACATGGAGGCAAATCAAACAAATAGCCTCATATTACATGGATGAAATCCAGGCAATATCTTCCTCATCTAAAAAATGGGGAATGTCACCAAGCACCATTCTCCACAAGTGTTTTTATTGTAAGTGTATGCACATTTTGAGTTTATAAATATTGTAATTTGAGGTGTTGAGAGACTCCATTTTCAAAATACAAGGAAGAAGTTGAGAAGAAGAAATAATGATCCCCCCAAAAGAACAACTCCTTAAATAAGGGAAAAATAACCCCTCCCATATTTTGGCACTTTATAATTGAGTGAAATTTACAAAATAAGTGACCTAAATGGATGTAAAATAAAAAAACATATACTTTTGAAAAAAAATACAACTTGATTTTGAGTCATGATTAAAAATTTATAGCTTTTACAAATTTATCATCTTTAAAATGGGTCAAATAAGTAAACATGACACTATAAATCAAAAGAATGTGACCAAAATAAGAAGGAACATAGGCTTCAATCCATATGTTGGAACCATAAATAAACCATGAACATCCTTAAGTCAACAAAAGAGAAAAACAATTTGTGCACAATATATTATTTTTATTGAAAAAATAATAAAATCTTGAGCAACCATCTCCTACTATAGTGTTTTTGTTTCTAATAGCAGTTAGTAAAACTATAATAAATTTTTCATTTCTTAATAAAATTCAAAAAATAAAAATGATTTGGAAAGCTAAAAATTCACATAAAACCCAAAAAAAATGTAGAAGCATTGTTTAAACACCCTCGAAAAATATGGTGAGATGTGAGCACAAAGATTGGTGGGGCTACCACACTAGTGTCACTAGTGGGGATACCACACTAGGGTCACCATAAGAATCACCAAGAAGGCCATGGAGACAAGTAAAAAATCCTCATATGGGTTTCATAAAATGAAGTGCCTGAATAAGATACCCATGTATAAAGGAGGAATTTATAAAATACATTTGAAAAAGTGCAACATATACATATATATCTCATAAAGTGGAGGAAAAAAGATAAAATATGTAGGAAACACTCCTCCCAAAAGAGAGAAAAGAAGAGAAAGCTAGAAATCCCCCCAAAGATGATATTGAAGCATCCCACACTCTAAGTACTTAGAAGTTACAAAAGAACTCAAATTGCATGAGTGGTTTGAGTCCACTACACACTGGGATTCACCAGAATAGCTCCAATCAAGAAGACTGTTAGCAACATCAAAATTACAAAAGGGTATTATATGTGTAAGGAATGCTCAACACCTAAGAAGAAGAGTCTACACCACACACCCTATAATGTTGACTAGGTGGAGTGATGATAAAAAAATATGTATGTACACCCCTCATAATACTAAATGTGTGGAGTGGAGGAAAAAAGGTTTGTATGAGTAGTCTAAATCTACTACTCAAACATCAAATAAGTTGACATTGTATGCACCAGAATAGCTCCACATCACACTAAAAGAAACTGTTGAACTATCAAAGAAGATAAGATAACACTAGGATTCACTAGAATAGATACACTTCAAGTTATAGGAGACTATCAACTATAAAAAAAAGTGGCATCAAAAATATAGGTAGGGTCCCTCAAAGAGGATGGCTCTAGTGGTGATGGAAAAAATAAGCAACTAAAAAGGTGAAAAAGTGCCTAGAATAGAGTGCACAAACACATGAAGGTAGACAAGGTTGAATCAGTAAACCCCCCATGACACTTTATAACTTAGTGCAAGTACAATATATCCTAATAAACTCTAAATGAAAAATAAGGAAGACATTGGGCTTCACCAGAATAGCTCAAAATAAAGAAACTATCGACCTATTGAAAAAGCCATCATAAATCATGAGAGATGCTCCAAAAATAAAAGAGTGAAAAAGTGTCTCCATAGAATAAAGTAAGGCACTAAAAAAGAGGCCTTTATAGAGACATGACACAAACTACAAGTGTTTTAAAGTGTCAGCTGCTAAAAATGACAACCTATAAAGCACATACAAATGGATGTCAAACTCAATGAAAATTACATCTAAGATAGTGCAAAGTAAAATATTAGAATAAGTGGTATAATGCAGGCCAAGAAAGAGAAATGTGGGCCAAATATCATGTAAATAGGACATCAACATTGCCAAATATACATTCAAAATTAAAATGAGAGAGAAAAAATAATAAAGCTGAAGATTAAGTATGGTTGCTTGTGAGGGGGTTTGACGTTTTGCCAAACTGGGCCTTACCATCCAGTCTTTGACAAATGAGATTAAGGAAAAAATAGAGTGACCAAGCAATCTTGAAAATCTCTTTTACAATTTGGATACCCATAATATTATTTTTATAATAAAAAATAACTTCCCGCTCTACAATGACAATATATAAAAACAATATAAAATTTCACAAAGGATTATTTTTAATTAAAAACAATTAATAAAAATTATGCCCCCACTTAAAAAAATTCACCCCCCATTAATGAAACTTACCCCACCAATAAAATTTTCAATGAATAAAAAACATTCCACTTGAAATAATCTCATCATAATGGCCCTATTACAAGCTTAGTCGATAGTGGACAGCATGGAGGCCCACATGGATTGAGCCATAGACAAAGGAAAGGGGACTCTTGTCTATTGTGATCAGGGAGTGGATGCAAACCAAATGACTATACAAAGAACTTAGTGGTGAAGATATCAATATTTGTGTCGTGGATGTCAATAGAAGGTCTGATCAACCATAAAAACTATGCTTTATATCTCATGGGTTTCACATAGGTCGATTGGTTAGATGAAGGGGCAAGCATCTAGTGGCATAGATAGATGAAGGGTGTCAAATGGCTCAAAATAAAATAAATGTTATTCATAAAGGCTTGTTTTTGAATGGTGTCATTGAAGGAAAGTAGACCATGGAGCTATGTCAGATCATCGAGAGGTGTAGGTATTTGATGACACCATATGCAGAGTAATTTATTTAGAGTTAAAAGATGTTGAGTTTGTTACTACTCCAAGATCCCCACTTTAGCATAAGCCCATGATCAGATCTACCCATAGATGGATATCTAAGCTCAAGCAAAGAATTTGTTTCATGGATTAGATTAGTCAGGTGGTATATCTACACAAGAAAATTTGCCAACCAATCAAATCAAGCAACTACATACGTAGGCCAACCACCATTGTTTGATTGCCTACCATTTGTGATTTTGAATTATAAAATGGCCCAAAAATCCTCAAACCACTATGAAAACCTAAAATAATCATCCACAAACCCTAAAAAAATACAACTCACAAGATCTACAATAGGGGTGTTAAGAGGCAGAGAACTTCAAACACCCAGTAAAAATCTCGTAGAACTCAAAAAAACCAATAAATTTTTCTTGAAAAAACATAAATAAATTAATTGTATGAATTTGTCTCCAAGAAGCTTTAAAAAACTCCAAAAAAATATTTTTCTTAGAAATGTCCATTGGATGATTGGACAAGCATTCATAGGGTTTTGATGTATTTTGAATTCAATGGCATAGGTTAGAAAACTTTAAAATGTATCAAAAAATAGTTGACTACAGAGAGTGGCTCAAAATGCTATAAAAAAGGGCTCATTTGGTGAAATAATGGTGGCTTTACTACAATGAGAGAAACCTAAAACTGATCAATGGTTATTGGAGAGTGGCTTTGATACCATGAAAAAGATAACAAAACTCTTTTAATATCTTCTCTATTCTAGTTATGAATTGATTTAATGTTGTTAGGTATTATACCTAGCCATTTTGGGGTTTTTAAAATATACTTGATCCCAGATTTTGAACTCCATTTAATTAAAAAATGTTTAAATGCTTAATTTGAAACCCTATCTGGGTATTTAATTCTTCTAGTTGTGTTGTATGAAATGGCAAGTTGGGTTTTTATTTCTATTTACATAGCACGATTTGGGTAGTGGACAATTAATTATTGTTGGTCTTTTTTATTTTTGAGCAAATTCATAATTGTGTCCAAGTTATTTTATTGTTAATCATGCTTAAGTCTTGCTAGATTTTATTGTTTTCTATCCAAATTCATTTACTATTTATTTATGTTTATTTTACAAAAAAAAATATTAAGTTTAGATTTATGGTGTGAAGGGATCGATTTAATAGTTACTCTCTCTCTCTTCCATTATGCTTGTTGAGAGAAAATCGTGGTTGTGCTTGTTACTAGTCAAGGTTAAGAAAATTTTATTTGACCTCTTTCGTATTCTATTTTTATCATTATTATTTTTTGTACCCAATAGCTTGGCTCAGGTTTAAGTAATTAAATGAAAGCTTTGCATTTTGGTATGGTGTGTATTTGTCCCTATTTGGGTTTTGAGAGTAACTATTGTAGTTACTATTATTGATGGATTGAAACTCTTTTGTTCACATCCTCACTCTAAAGTCTGAATCCCTGACTCCACCACCCAGTTGATGGTTGGGGTGGTAAGGGCCATCAATTAGGGGGTTCATACGATGGGTTTTGACAGTTCATCTCACATTTGGATCATCTTTTGGTGGTTACTCATTATTTGTTGATTTATATAGTTACATGGTTCTCATTATTGCTTGGATGCAATAAAATGATGCTCTACCTATATAATGTTTCTTTGAATCATTCTCTCTATTATTAATTTTTTTAGTATATCTTGTAAATGCAAAATTATTCATACCTGACATTCTTTATAAGAATGGTGTTAAATGTTATTGTTTTGATAAAAGTTGTGTGTTCTTGGCTTCTATACTTTAGCTATTTTCCTTCTCATTATCACATTGATTTACAACCTATAGTACTGTGTTGGTGTAAATAGTGTATTAGATAACTAAGAATGTTAGCATATTAAATGGTGAAATAAATGGTCTACTTATGAGAAATATCCAATTACTTTGTATTATTCATTTGGTTTTTATTTTAACTACATTATTTTTAATATTTATTGGATAAATTTAACTTTCGAAAAGTTGAGAGGAAAACTAGATAATTATATTAAGTATGTGGCATCATTGAATTTCTAATCCTTATCCTATTCCATCAGTTGTTAAGAATAAACATATTATTTTTTAGTAATTGAGATTACAGTTTAATGAATATGTTAGTTTTTGTTAACCCATGTATTGTTGTACAATATACATTCTATTGGGTGCGTCATTAACCCTTTTGAACCTTACATTTTCTTTGGGAACATCACATTGGCTTGAAAATTGATTGGTATCCTACAACCAAGTATAAAATCACTTGAGCTGAATTATATTCTTAAGAATATGAGGCAAGGTAAGTTTGTATGTTGCTAGAAATTAATTTTTGAGTTTTATATTTCATTGATTTCGTTGTTAAGACTCTAAGTTGAAGCCAATGGCTATTGGAATAAGTCATGTTTTTTAGCTAACCTATTCTTATGCATACTGGTTAGTCATGATTATGTTTTGAACTCTGGATTGACCCTAGCATGGGTAAGAGTGATCTAGTGTAGGAAAAAAATTGATATTTTCTTTTAGTTCTAAATTTTTAATATTCAATTGGTTATAGTAAATGGTGTGATGATGGTTACCAGATGCTATTAGATGTTGGCAAGTGACATTATGGTGTAAATTTAGCATAGAGCTATTATAAATAATTTTGGGTGCATTTTAATTACCATAAATGATTTCTATTTTTCATAATGGTGACATTGATAACATTAATTCATTCCTCCACAAGTATAAAGGAGTATAATACTTGTTCTCATATACTCTTTTGAATTCAAGTGTTATAGAACTTATGGAGATTAATGTAAATGACTATGTATTTAATTACTCCATATAATTGGTGTTGAAGGCTTACTATTTCAATTATGTATATTTGATGAGAAAGTAAATATGCAAGTTAATGTTAAAATTATGAATGTTGTGATGCGTGCAAAATTTATAAGTTATGAATTATTGAATGGAATAATTGCTTATATGCATATAACAGAGTTATCAAGGAAAAGATAATATGTAAATGTATTAGAATGCATTGCATAAGTTAAATACAGTAAATATGACCTTGGATCTTTGAAAGAAAATTATTTATTTTGATGAGTGTGAATAGCTCTCATATTTTATAAATCAAGGGACAAGTAGGCAATAATAAAAGGGATAGAACCCTAGTTGTTGACCTATGGGATGATTGATTTGTGTTCATATAAAAATTATTATTATTTTTTGATTAATGGTGATCACATAATGGAGACTCACTTGTGTGATGTCATCTATCTCTAATGGGAACCATTGTGTATCATTCTAATATAAAGAGTAAATTGTTTTGAGTAATGTGGCATATCTCAGATTGTGTTAAATGCTAAGTGGAAGAGTACAGTGCAATGATCCCCTAAATTTTTAAGATCATGGTATAATGATCTAAATTGGATAAAAACATTGCATATTATTTGATTATATAAATCTTAACGAATCAAGGTATCCTTTAATACTATTATGTTCTTACAAAAGTTATATGTGTACATTTTCATTGTTAACCCTGGTTATGGTAGAAGTTCTTGATTTAATAATAGTGTGATAATTCTTCAGTATTATAAATCTTGACTTATATGAATGAAACGTTGTGTTTTCTTGATTATGAGTACAATGAGATTAGTTTATGAATAACTATAAACTTTTGTTTGTCGATAACCTTCTCCCCAACAATGTAAATATTGTGTGATGGCCTGATTACTTGTTATAAAAATTTCAAGTATTTTGAATGTGAGAGATAGTATCTTTTTACCCTAGTCACTAACCAGAATTTCATGGATGTGAAGCCTCTTAGGTAGGATAAGTAAACCTATGTGGTCCTATTAGGAAGGTGTCTTCCCACATATAATTCAGACCTTATTGTTATGACCACATATCTATACACCTTGAAATGCATAAAAATTTTAGAGGGAAATAATATTAACCATAAAATATTCTAGGAGTAATTACCCTAATAAAGGGTTTCATGTACATAAATTTGGTTATGGGATTATGGGTGTATTATGATAAATCAAAATGCATGTAGTGGACCCTATTCATAATTCCAATTTGCACTTTGAAATTAATGATGCTCAAATTTTTTTTGGGTCATTTCACCTGGTATCAGAGCCTATGCTTGATTTAGCAAGTCTATTAAAACTCATAAAAACTTTTAAGAATTTATGATTCATGTAATAACATGCCTAAAATACATTCTATTACCTACCAAGAAAAGTGTTAGGAATAGATCTGGTAGTAATGGTTAAGGTGAGGATAGGCCAGTCTTAAGGGGAAAAGGTAGAGGCAAAGGCAGAGGCTGTAGAGCCCAAAATTAGAATAAAACAAGAGATGAACCTATCTTAAACAATGCTAAAAATCCCCATGAGGTACCAAATATAAATGTAATTGGTGAATATCCTTCTAATAAGCATGCATAAGTATTAAATTAGATCCTAATAGTGTTGAATGTCATCCAAGGCAAGCTAGATAATGAATAACTTAGGCTAAAAAATCTTTAGGGCAACCCTCCTGAAGAATGCCCCCATCTTTAACTAGAACCTTTCAAGGAGAAAGTACTCCAAGAAGTACCATTAATAGTGTTATACCCTATCATAAAATAATTCAAGAAGCACCACCTATATTCATGGGTGAGGAATTTGGATATGAAGCTAATGCATGGATTTTAAAGCTATAGAAATACTTTAATCTACATAACATGTCCTCCAATGTAAAGGCTAGAGTCGCAGTTTACCAGCTAAATGGGCCTGTTACACTATGGTGGAACCACCTATGTGATTTGGAAGGGTATCAGCTTATGACCCTTACCTAGTCCACTTTCAAAATTTATTTTTGGAAGAGATATCTAAATGTAAATTACAAAGAGTAGAAAATAATATATTTTTAGCTGCTCAAATACGAAAATATGTTTGTTATAGAGTATGAAAATAAATTCTTAAACCTATTGTGTCATGTTAAGTACATTCATGATGAATAAATTAAAGTGATAAAATTTAAATTGGGGTTGAAAGAACTACTGATGCATGAGTCAATATGACCAACCCCAAAACACTAGCTACTGCCATAAAATTTGATCATAGAGTAGAAGAAAAGGAAAAGTCTCAATAAAAAGTGAGATAATAATTTAAATTGATCAAATGGAAAAATAAAAACAAAAATATATTTCTTGCATTGAAAAACTTTAAGAAATCATATCAAAATTATAAATTCTAAGGGAATAATAAAGGTTACAGTTGATTCCAAGGTGAGAACAAGAATTCTAAACCTCTTAGCATTGCTAAAATAGGGTCTTTCAAGAAATATAAAGACCAAAACATCCAGTGTGGGCCATTTTTAGTGGCTAATACTATTCTTATAACCCTAAAAAGGATAATAATGTGTTGGGAGTGCAGTGATAATCACTACCATAAAGACTACCCAAAATTAAAATTTGGACAGCCAACAGAACATCAAGTGTATATAGTAGTGGAAAATCACAAAGCTAATTCCAAGCTACTATAATAGAGATAAGAGTATTTTAGTTAGTCACCATGTGACTATTTTAATTGATTCTAGTTCAATAGACTACTTTATTTCACTTGATGTAGCAAATTGTTTTAATAAAAAACATGTTCTTTTAAGAGAAGGTTGGGAAGTTGAGTTTGATACTAGAAAAAAGGTGCCTATCTAGAAGTGCTTGTATCAAAATGAACTTGATCTTGGTATTTTCAGAACCAAGATGATTTTTTTTTTCACCCCCTTAGGGTCTTATGATGTTATATTCATTATGGATTAGTTGTAACAGCACCATGTAGCCCTAGATTATCATGGGAAAAGAATGCAATGTATTGATGAGCATGGGAAGCTCGTAAAAATTCAAGGCATTAAAGGATCCAAAATATAAAATTTAATTTGATCTATTCAACTAAAGATGGCTATAATAAAAGGCTACAAACTTTATGTAATCTAGTTTTAGGAAATAACCCCTAAAAAGGAGAAAATCAGCCAGCATTTTCCTATCATAAGAGATTTTATGGATGTTTTCCTTGAAAATATACCTAGTTTACTCCCCAAGAGTGAGTTTGAGTTCTCCATTAACCTTACTCTATGGGTTTTCATTACATCAAAACATACTTATAATATGAACATGGTAGATTTAAAATAACTAGAAGTTCAACTACAAGAACTTTTGGACAATGGAAGTATCAGACCCAGTGTGTCACCCTGGGGTACTTTGGTCATCTTTGTAAGGAAGAAATATGGTACATTAAAACTATGAATTGATTATAAAATGATCAATAAGGTGATGATCAAAAATTAATATATGTTTCCCTAGATTGATGATTTATTTGATCAAATGAAAATTGCAGCAATATTTTTAAAAAATTGATCTAAGATCAGGCTATCACTAGCTAAGGATCAAAGAGGAAGACATTCACAAAATAGGCTTCTAGACCAGATATGGTCATTATTAATTCACTTTTTTACCTTTTGGCCTAAAAAATGTACCAACTACGTTTATGAATTTAATGAACAATAAGTTTAAGGACTTTTTGGACAAATTTGTTTTAGTATTTCTTGATGATATCCTTGTTAATTCAAAGAATGTAGCTAAGCATGATCAACACCTAAGATTGGTTTTGAAAAGGTTGAGATAGCAAAAGTTGTATGACAAGATATCTAAATGTATCTTATATCAAAATAAAATTCACTATATAGGACACATAATTTTTAATGTATTTTGGTAGACCTAGCCAAGATACAAGCCATACAAGAGTGGTTTGCTCCTTATAATGTGCATGAAGTGCATAATTTTATGGGGTTGGTAGTGTTTTTGATGGTTTTAAAAAAAATATTCCATATATTCAACCTTATTACATCCTTTCAGTGTAAAAGTAATAAATTAATGTGGACATCTCAATACAAATAAGCCTTTAATATTATTAAATAACTATCAACCACAACACCTATTTTGATTATACTTGACCCTAATGAAAACTTTGAAGTGTGGGTTGACACCTTTGAAGAAGGATTCAGTGGCATACTAATCCAAGATGGGAAGGTAGTGGCTTATGAGTCTCAAAATCTGAAGGAAGTTGAAAAGAGATACCCCATAAATTATTTATAACTTGTTTCCATACTACACGCACTAATATAGTGAAAACATTTTTTTCTAGGCAAACCATTTAAGGTGAAATCTAATCACTAAAGTTTAGAACACATGTTCTCACAAGATGATTTGAATGCCTACCAATGTAGGTGGATGGAATTTATCAATAAATTTGACATGGGCATATCTTATGTGAAGGGCAAGTAACAAGTGGTTGATGCACTTAGCAAACATGTCTACCTTGATGCCCTATCAGTATTGCAAGGAAATTTCATAAACATTTTATTAAAATATCACTTTGAGGATTAATATTATAGGAAAATGAGTAGAGAACTGGTTGTTGAGCCTATATAAAAAGCATTAATTGATTTTTATACTGAATCAAATGACCTTATAAGGTATAAAGGTAGAATTTTTGTACCTAAAACATGTAATTTACATAATGTTGTGTTGAATAGAGCACATACAACACCATATTTTTCTCATCATCATTTCATGAGGATGACTCATGACTTGAAGAGACACTATTTTTGACCTGGGTTAAAGCTAGATGTTTCTAATTTTATGGAAAAAAGTCTAGAATGTCAGCATGTAAAATTTGAACACTACCACTCAGGGGGCTTATTGTACCCAGATGACATACCTAAGGATAAATGGGTAATGGTTTCACTAGATTTTATTACTAGGCTGCCCAAATATCACAATAGGCATGACACCATATTAGTGGTAATTGAGAAGGCAACCAAAATTATCCACTTCACAGCTGGAAATGTAACATATGACACTTCCATGTTTATAGAATGGTTCGTTAAAGAAGTGGTATGACTACATGGTATACCATAATTAATGATTTTAGATTGGGATAAGGTATTCACTTCAAGGTTTTGATAAACCTTGACTATGACATTTAGTACCTGACTAAATTTTAGCTCTTCATATCACCTAGAAATGGATGGTTAGACTAAGTGACTAAATCAAGTGGTTAAGGACATGATGCATATGTATGTTATAGACTATAAGTCCAAGTAGGATGACTACCTCCATTTGGTTGAGTTTGCCTACAACAACTCATATCATTCAATACTAGAAATGGCCTCTTTTAAAGCCTTATATGGGTAAAACTATCTAACCCCACTTGATTGGGATGGTTTAGATATATATTTATTGTTGGGCTTAAAATTTTATAAGTATGATAATTAGATGACCTTAATATGTCAAAATTTGAAGGTTGCTTCTAATCGACAAAAGAGCTATATGGATCAAAAGAGAACAACACATGATTTTGTTATTGGTGATAAAGTATTTATATATGTAAGACCATAAAAAATTATGATTAAGTTTGGAAAAACCTCCAAGTCGGCTCCAAATTTTGTCAAACCAATCAAAATTATGGATAAGATCATTCTTGTTGCCTACCAGCTAACTTTACCACATTTTTTGTTAAATATCCATGATGTATTTCACATTGCATTGTTAATAAAATATGTACCTGATCCATCTCATGTGTTGGATTATAAAAATATGTAGGTTATAGAAGAGCAAAAGATGCAACTAGATTGATTAAAAATCTTGGGTTATTATATCATTAGGCTGAGAAATAGAGAAATTCAATAAGGCCTGGTACAATAGGACCCACTAAGTGAAAGGAATGCCACATGGGGAAACACACAACTATTTAAACAACACTATATATCATTATTTTTATTGATTTCCAAGATGACTCCTCATTAAGAGGAGGAGGATGACATAACTTACTATTTTGACCCTTTTTTTAGACATTTTTAGATGTTGTTAGTAGAATGTGAAGACTAGTTATCTGATCCAAACTATAACTGATACTTTCATATAGTTATTGATTTAATGTTTATGAAGTAGTAGTACATTCTGATTTTGTTATTGATGATGTCATTAGTATCATTTTATATTGAGATGTTATTATAATTTAATTTATGTGTGTGTGTGTATGTATTTATATATATCTTTTTATGCAGAGTAGATACTATTGATGTCATGTTTTGTGGGTGTAGGGCTCATAGGTACATGAGTTAGGCTGGTGGTAGACATCAAAAATTAGGATAATAAAGGTAGGGCAGTGAACAGATGGATAAAACTAACATTGGGATATGAGATGAAATGGTAAAAAGCCATTTAATCACCATGAGAAGTTGTAGCTTTATTTAATATATTATTTCCATCTCAACTTGATTATTTGAATTTGTTTAGATAATTTTATTTTTATTTTTCTTGATTATGATCATGTTCATATTTAATTTTATTACTTTGTCAGTATCTTTTTTGGTTTTGGTCAGTTTAATTCTTGTGCTTTACTTATTCATTTAAATTATCAATTTTTATTTATTTTTTCCATTAAGGGGTCCATTTTCTATAATATCTTATGCAGGTCTGTTAGTTTGTTTTCTTACCCTTGGGTCAAGTTGTAGTTAATTTGTTGATCCATATTCTTAATCAACTTGACCTTAATCGAAAGGGGTCTTGGCTAGGTTAATATTTTGGCATCTTAATTTAGCTTATGACTTTCATGTGATTTTTATTTGGTCCCTACGTGGGAAATACTAACCCCTCCTCGTGCATTATGATGTTGATTAAAATAATTGTTAGGCAATGATGGTCTAGGGGGTCATGGATTTTTTATAGACTTGTACTATAGTCATAAAAAAAATTAATCTTTGGATTATTAGGGCTCATGAGAGTGTTAAGGTTAACTCTTCACCCAAAAAGGGTAATTGATTAGCTTACATAAAAAATAATGTTGTTTTGGTGCATTGGTTGGTGGAGGAAACCCTAAGGAGAAATGGCATCCATGAGGAGTTATAGAGGCTTAAAAATCACCCTACATGCCTTAATGGTAGGAAACAATTTGAGTAAAAGGTGGAAGGTAAAGGGAGGTCGAGTCGTGAGAAGAGGAAGGAAGTTCTATAAATATTTGAAAGTTTAGCAAAAGAAATCATGTCAGAAATTTGTCTTATTTTTTAAAGGGGCATATTTTTGCAAGTAATGTTTTAAAATTTATAAATAGTAATGTTGATTCCACGGTTTCTTAAAATTTATTTTTACCTATATTTATCTTATAAAATTACTCCCAGGTTCAAGAGGAATTCATGGGACTTCCTGATGAACCTGTAAGGTCTTCAAAATTTTATTATAATCTTCCATATCTTCTCTATTCTAGTTATGAATAGATTTAATGTTATTGGGTTTCATTTCAAAAAAAAAATTGGGTTTTTAAAATAAACTTGAACATATATTTTGAACTCAATTTAATTATAGAATTTTTAAATGCTTAAGTTAAAACCCTAGTTGGGTATTTCATTCTTCTAGTTGTGTTTTATGAAATGGCAATCTAGGTTTTAATTATTTTTTATGCAAATTCATTTACTAGTTATTTACATTTATTTTACCTAATTTTTTATTAATCTTGGATCCATAGTTTGAAATGGTTGATTTAATAGTTCCTCTCTTTCTCTGCCATTATGCTTGTTGAGATAAAATCATGGTCGTGCTTGTTAGTGGTCAAGGTTAAGAAAATTTTGTTTGACCTCTTTGGTATTCTATTTTTATCATTATTATTTTTCATGCCCAATAACTCAGCTTAGGTTTATATGATTGAATGCAAGCTTTACATTTTGTTATGGTAAGTATTTATCCCTATTTGGGTTTTGAGAGTAACTGCTACAGTTATTATTGGTGATGGCTTGAAATTTTTTTTGCTCACATCCTTTCCCTAAATCCTGAATGTCTAACTCCATCACCCAATGATGGTTGGGGTGCTAATTTATATTGATTGGGGGGATCTTTGGATAGGTCATGATGGTTCATCTAATGTTTGGATCATATATTGGTGGCTACTCATTTTCTATTGAGTTACATGGTTGCATGGTTCTCATTATTACTTGGCTATAATAAAATGATAATCTATCTATAGCATGTTTTTTGAATCATTCTCTCTATTATTAATTTCTATAGTATTTCTTGTAAATGTAAAATGATTCATACATGATATACTTAAAAATAACAATGTTAAATGTTATTTTACTAATAAAAGTTGTGTTCTTGGCTATTATACTTTAGCTATTTTCCTTCTCCCTATCACATTGGTAAATCACTATGACATGTAGTACTGTGTTGGTGTAAATAGTATATTAAATAACTAAGAATGTTAGCATATTAAATAGTGAAATAAATGGTATGCTTATGAGAAATATTCAAATAGTTTGTATTCTTCATTTGGTTATTATTTTAATTACATTATTTTTAGTATTTATTAGATAAATTTAAATTTTGTAAATTTGAGAGGAAATCCAGATAATTATATTAAGTATGTGGCACCATTAAATTTCTACTCCTTATCATATTTTGTTAGTTTTGAAGAGTAAACATATTTTTGAGTAGTACTTGAGATTACGATTTAATGGATATGTTGATTTTTTTAACCCATGTACTAATGTACATTAATGTAATATGCATTATGTTGGGTGCATCATTAACCCTATTAAACCCTATGTGCAACCATCACATTGGTTTAGAAATTGACTGGTATACTATAACCAAGTATAAAATCATTTGAGCTGAATTATATTATTAATAATATGAGGTAAGGCAAGTTTGTATGTTGTTGGAAATTAATTTCTAAGTTTTATATTTCATTGATTTCATTGTTAAGACTCCAAGTTGAATCCAATGGCTAGTGGAATAAGTCATGTTTGGTAATTAACATATTCTTTTGCATAGTGGTTAGTCATGTTTATGTTTTTAACTTTGTATCAACCCTAGCATGGGTAAGAGTGATCTGGTGTAGGAAAGAGACTATTGGTTTCTTTTAGTTCTAAATTTTTTATATGGAGTTGGTTGTAGTAAATGGTGTGATGATGGTTACCAGATATTGGCAAGTAACACTATGGTGTAAATTTAGCATAGAGCTAATGTAAATAATTTTGAGTGTAATTTAATTACCATAAATGATTTCTATTTCGCATAATGATGAAACTGGGAAAATTATTACATTCATCCACAAGTATAAAGGAGTATAATACTTATTCTCCTATACTCTTTTGAATTCAAGTGTTATAACACTTATGGAGATTAGTGGAAATAATTATGTATTTAATTACTCCATATAAGTGGTATTGAAGGCTTATTATTTTAGTTATACATGCTTGATGAGAAAAGGAATATGCTAGTGTTACAAGTATGAATGTTGTGATGCATGTAAAATTTATACGTTATGAATTCTTAAATGGAAAAAATACATAAAGGCATATAATGGAGTTATCAAGGAAAAAATAATATGGAAATGTAATAGAGTCCATTGCATAAATTAAATATAATTAATATGACCTTGGATCTTTGGAATAAAATTATTTATTTTGATGAGTGTGATAACTCTCATATTTTATGAATCAAGGGATAGGTGGGCAACAATATAAGGGCTAAAACCCTAGTTGTTAACCTACATGATGATTTATTTGTATTCATATAAACAAATTTTTTATTGTTTGATTAATGATGATCACATTATGAAGGCTCACTTATGTGATGCCATCTATATTTGATGGGAACCATTGTGTATCATTCTAATATAAAAATTATATTATTTTGAGTAATGTGGCCTATCTCAAATTGTGCTAAATGTTAAGTGGAAGAGTATGGTGCAATGATCCCCTAAATTTGTAAGATCATGGTATAATGACCTAAATGGGATAACACCATTGTGGATTCTTTGCTTATATAGTTTTTAATAAATCAAGACATCCGTTAAGCCTATTACATTCTTATGTATGTTATATGTGTACATTTTCATTGTCGACCCTAGGTATGGTAAAAGTCCTTGATTTGATAATAATATGATAATTCTTCAGTATTATAAATCTTTACTTATATGAATGAAATGTTATGTTCTCCTAATTATGAGTACAAAGAGAATAGTTTATGAATAACTAGAAACTTTTTTATTGATAACCTTATCCCCAATAATGTAAATATCATGTGGTGGTCTGAGTAGTTTTTATAAAAATTCCAAGTATTCTAAATGTGAGAAATAATGTCTTTTTACCCTAGTCACTAACTAAAATTTATAGATATGAAGCTTCTTAGGTAGGATAAGGACACCAAGGTGGTCCTATGGGGGAGGTGTTTTCCCCCATATAATTCAAACCTTATTGTTATAACCACATATCTATATGCCCTAAACTGCATACAAATTTTGGAGGGAAATAATCTTACCTGTAGAATATTCTATGAGTAATTACCCTAATTAAGGGTTACATGTACATAATTTGGTTATGGGATTGTGGGTGTATTTTGATAAATCAAACTACGTGTAGTGGAACCTATTCATAAGTTCACTTTGCACTCTGAAAGTAATGATGCTCAATTTTTTTGTGGGGTCATTTCACATGTTTTATAATTTTCACATAAATCATTTGAATTTCATGCTTATAACTGTATTGGAAACAAGTAACTAAAAACTTCAAAAGACCAAATAGTAATTAACTATGCAAATGCATGGAAATTATATCATGTATTTTATTATTTAGCATTGAAATTTATTCAAAACAATTTTTTTCTATTCCAAATAAACCTAACTCCATATCTTTCAAAACAAACACATACCATATTTTGAATGCATGAATATGTACCTATAAAAATATTCAACAGTAAAAACCCTCGAGCGATAAAACCTTTGCTTTATGATAAATGAAACCAATTGAATTCATATCACACCAAAAGGAAACAAATAAACTTGAATGTATGCATGACATCATTTCGTGACTCAAAATCCATGAAGATAGTGTTATTTCATATAGTCTGCTTAAATAATTTTAAAAAAAAATGACTTCAAGAAATGACACAAAACCATATAAATCAATATATTATTCGAGTATGGACAAAAAAATGAAAAAGTTTGACCTTATTGAATAAAACATGCAACATGGTAACCATACCAGAAGTTTGAAATAATTAGGGTACCTCAAATCATATGTATCTCTCAGATATTAAAACCTTCCAACTTATTTTTAAAAAAATATATCAATATTGAAAACACATGTGATAAACCTTAAGAAAAATGCATCAAAAAAATACCTGCAAAGATCCATTTTCAATAAAGTAACAAACAAATGCATGCAATACCCTAAAACATATCTTCCATATAACCTTCCATGCACATGGATGAGTCTATCAAAGGAGAAAAACAAGAAGAAAATTTCAACTATGGTTATTATGTATACTACCCAACTAAGACAAACACTCACAATCCCTTTATTTAGTTTTAGGTTGATGTGACAATTTTGTGGTATTCCCTTCAATGTCCATTTAGCAAGCGTGTAGAAAATTTAATTTCATAGAAGTTTATTAATGGATGAAAACAGAAAATAAAAATATATTCTTTGACTAAAAATAATATTTTATATCTTAACAAGTTTTGAGATTCCTCAAAACACCGAAAACCACCATAATCAAATGTCCTTGCTAAGCAACCAAATTTATACAAAGCTCTACTTCTACCAACTAGCTTGCCAAAAGATGCAAAAAAAATCAAAACAAAGACCTTTTAATATGAATTAGTTACTTTAACTAAATATTAAATTAACTTAGGTGATATGTCACTATATTAGTGGATAATCTCATCACTACTAGATGAGTATAGGTTCATGAAACAACACACAAGAAAAATATATTTAGCAATCTCTTTGAAACGCTTCCATATTTACCATTAAAACTCCAAACTCAAGGTAAGAAGTACCATTAACTCACCACAAACCAAGGCTAGAGACAAATCCAATGTTACCCACTTCAAGCTATATGTTCATTTAATACTTTTATTATATCTTTGTATGAAGCAAATACTAGGGTCGAGGACCAATTTCTAGACATATATTAAACACTAAAGTTTTAATGAATCAAAACTCTTTGACTTATGCAACAAGAAATATATTCATTAAACTTATATCCATGTAACAAAGCCTTGATGTTAAAAAATATGTATACTATATATCATTAATGGTTAGTAGCTTAATAAACCCATTGTTTTATAACTGATTTTATGTCTTGTCTCATGCCAATAATGTTTGATAATCATAACCAAATAATTAAAATGAACATAGTAACCACCACACCTCTTATCAATGAAACATATTACATTGAATCCATGTGGAATGATTTGATGGTGCCAAAAAATATGTGATGGAGTCGTGAAGATGTCATTTGCATGAAATATTCTAGTTGGAGAAGTAGAATGACATATAAATATAACTCCATATGTTCTTACTTCTTACCATGAATCATTATGTTCAATTAAAATAAACCTTGTGATTGAGAACTGAATGTAGTTATCATTGGATCACACACTAAACAATATGTAAATAAAATATTGACCCTATGACATTTATATCAACCAATCATGTTACAACTGCATTGAGGACTACTTTTAAGATGAACTCAATACAACTTTTTATGCAATCTTTGCCTTATTCATATCATTAGGTCAATGTTTTTTGTTTTTTAATTCTGATTATCACAATCTTATTATCTATAGACAATCATTGAATTCAGGGTTATAACAATCAAAAGTGTACACATATTAAACTGTAAAAAGGTGCAACCATAGTTACTTTATGAATGCAACATATACTTAAATGATCCATATTATTCTACATTGTACCTTAAATTAGTGTTACAAGTAACAAAATCATTTTAATGTATTAATATCCGATATTCACATACACATGGAAAAATGATCATTCAAATTAATGCAAATAATTTAGACCCCATCTACATATTTAACTATTATGATAAAAGTCATCATATGGTAGGACTAGTCATGTCAAGACTTTCAAAAAAAGAGGAAGGTACTAAAAAAGACATAACATTGGTAACCTTGCTATCTAGTTTCACTTATGAAATTGGGTTACAAATAAATTATGAATGTAAATAAACTTAGGAGTGTGATCTAGGTAAATAGTTTCCTAAGTATCTATGTGAAAACCTATTTAAAATTAAAATATCCAAAGATGAATTGTTCAGATAAAGTGGTAGGAAGAATAAAAAAATTTATAATAGAAAAATCTGAACTAGATGAATAACTAATAGATAGCCTATAATACAAACTCTAAAAATAGTAAAGTTTGTAACATAATAATATTCAGTACTTATCATCATAAAATATTAGTCTAAAAATGATTAAGTAATAATAATTTAATAATGAGATACTTATAGTGATACAACATACCATCTTGTCTTTACCTTGTAATGATGAAATCCCTTAAACTTGATAAAGGTTAATAAAAATAAAAGAATAAAAATAGGAAAAATAAAATCCAACAAGCTAAAAATGGAACAACAAGCAAGAAAGAGTAAGCTAACTAAAAATAGTTTCAAATGATGACCATTGACTGAATGATGCAACCAATTTCTATCAAGATCTTATGGGTGAAAAATATTCTCTCCAATAATAACAACTATTTTATAAGGACTAATCCAAAGTGAATCAAAATTTTGATGCTTGCCTAACTCTTCATGAACTTTATCCCAATATAATACCAAATCACCAACTCTAAGACATTTTTTGAAACTTTTTTATCAAAGATTTTTTTTTATTTTATCCTTAGCCTTTTATATTTTTTGCAAAGTAATGGTTTTAGTCTCATTATGGGTTAAGAGATAATGAATTCTTTGATCAACAATGTTAGTATATTTGATTAAATATTTAAGAGCAGTTATAACAAAAGAAAGTTGGAGCTTTATAGGTAGAGTAGCTTCAAAGCCATAAGCTAGCATGAATGAAGAATAGCCTACTACAGCCTTCACCATTGTGCGGTCATCTCATAATGCTTCAAATATATTCAAATTTCAATCACATTTATTAGCACATATCATTTTTTTTATAATTTAAATCAAAACTTTGTTAGTGGATTCAACTTGTCCATTCCCTTTAGGATATTATTTTGAAGAGTGACTAGAAATAATTGAAAATTGGTAAAAAAAATTCTAATAAATAATTTAAAATAAATTAAGGATCATTATATGATGTTATTTCATAGGGAACAATAGATCTAGAAAAAAATGATTCTCAAAAAATGAAATAACTTTAGTTATGACAACCTTTTAAAGTTATTGCTTCAAGCCACTTAGTGAAATAATCAATGGATATCAAAATATACATGTGGCCAACTAAAGATGGAGGGTGGATATCAAAAATAAAATCAATACCGAATTAGTAAAAGGTTTCTCTAGAATAATAGGATTTAAAGGCATTGCAAGTAGTATATTTCTATCAATAAAAATTTGATAGGGCATACATGCACGAACTAACTTGTAAGAATCTTGAAAAAGAGTAGGCTAATAATAACCTTGATACAAGATTTTGTACACAGTAGTTTTTTCTACATAATTACCACCACAACGACCTTCATGACATCCTCTAAGGACATTTTATGTTTGATCATGAGTTAGACAATGTAAAAGATCACCATATTTGTTCATATAAAATAGAAAATTCTCTAATAAAATAAATTTCAAAGCCTATAAATGAAGTGATCTTATTTTATTTTTATCTAAATTATCAAGACAAGATTGATTCTAAAATTAATAAATTAAACCATGGTACCAATCATTTTATGAAAATAAACAATCGCATTCATGCATTTCATGGCCAAATTTAAACTGTTTAGAAAAGGCAATAGCCTTCATAGTCTTGAAATGATGATTAGCATGAAGAGAATAATAAATTAAAATCACTCAAAAATTTATGATATAGGTCATATATTAATCCAAATATTTTTATAAGTCATTATTTTAATGGTTTTAGATGTTTCAAACTCAAGATCAAACTCTCGAATCATAAAAATCTACTTGGCTAACCGTCCTTGAATAGTTGGTTGCTTTAAAAGATAAGAAATTATAGGTAAATTTGATTTAAATGATAAATTTATTTCTCATCAAAATACATCTAAATTTATTCAAATAAAAAACCAATGATAAAATATTTTTATTTTATCAATGGATACCTGGTTTTGGTGTATTTCAAAACTTGGCTCATATAGCCAATAGGTCTTTCTCCATTATTATCATCATGTTGAGTAATTAAAACACTTATGATTTTCTTAGTGGCATTAACATAAATAAAGTAAGGGTTGTTTGAATTTGGTTTAGTAAGTACATGTGCACTTATAATGAGATATTTAAACCATTGAATGTGGAATTAGAACCTACTTTCTAGACATAAACTTGATTTTTCTCTAAAAGAACTTATAAAGAATTAGATTTATCAATAAAATGAATAATAAATTTATCCACAAAGTCAATTATATTTAAAAAATAATATAATATCAGATTGATCTTTATAAGGTGGTAAAATTTTAATAGATTTAATCTATTCATGATCAATAGATATGTTATGGCCTAATAGTTCCCCTTTAATTACTCCAAAAACTAATTTATTAGGATTTTTAAAAATACCATATTTTTGACATCGTGTGAAATTTCATGAAGATTATCAATATGTTTATTTATTATTTTAGAATGCATAGTAAGATCATCAAGGTAGACTCAAATAATAATGTCAAATGAGTCATCAAAGGCTATGTACATAGCCCTATGAAAATTGGCACACGTGTTTATTAAACCAAATGATATTTTATTAAAAGTAAAATTTCCTCATCATGTAGTAAAGTTAGTTTTATGTTTATCCTCTTGATTTACAAAAATATTATTATATCCAAAAATATATCAAAAAGATACATCATTTCAAATACTACAATCTATTTTAAAATTTAATCAATACTAGGTAGAGAAAAATTATCTTTAACATTAGATCTATTCATATCTCTAAAAGTCTACATAGAATTGATTATCACCATTTTTATTCCTAACAAGAACTAAGTTAGCTTCCCAATTTAAATATCTTACAATAAAAATGATACCTCCATCTAACATATTATCAAGTTCTTTATTGATGGTGTATTCTAATAAAGAACTTATTCTTTGAAATTTATACTTAATAGGTTTTATACCAAGTTTGATAGGTATATCATTTTTAATAATTTTGGTATCATAGCCTCTTAGTTTTTTATATGACCAATAAAAAATATCAAAAAACTCTTTAAATAATTTAATGAATTGAAAATTTTCCTCAGGTGTACATTGAATTACTCAATAAACAAATTTGAGATCTTGCTTGATGCCAAGGTTAATAGGAATAGTCTCACCTATTATTCTCTTAGATGGATCTTTAATATACAAAATTTTAAGATGATCATTTGGAGTGAACATTGATTATAAGATGACCAAATCAATAGGTAATTTATTAGTGTTTAACTACATGTAATCACCATAATTTAACATGTAATCATTATAATCAAAATAATTACCTTGTACAAATAGAACATAAAAAAAGGGCCAATTATCATTAAGATCAAGAAATTTAGGTCTAAAAATCTAAGAAAAAAAAATCTATTGTTGGCTCACTATCACTTAAGATCATATTAGAAGCAAAAACAACAAGCTTATTAGCATGAGAATTCAATTCTCTAAGTATATGTGTGATATTAAAAGATTTAAATCTTTCAAGAAGTGACCAAAATTTATAAGTATACCTACAAAGATGGGTCTAATTTGTTTTATAAATATTTTTAACTTGTCTAATTATCAATTTAGAATCTCCAAAGACTTCTAACTGCTTAATATTAAGTTTTATAGCCTTTTCAATCCCAAAACATAAAATTTCAAATTACATTATATTATTAGAATTATCCAATGATAATTTATAAGCATTGCAAAATAATTTAGCAATGGAAGATATAATAATAACTCTAGCACCACTACCATGTTGTGAACAAGCTCCATCAAAGAATAAATACCATATACTATTTTTTGAAAATACTATTTATTGCTATTTTTTAAGTTTATCTAATGTCAAAAACTTATAAATACCAATTCTATTTTTTATGTAAAAAATGTTAGGCGGTATGGACTTTATGGGAATACTATTCCATTCTTAAATGTGCATTAATGCAATTTCTTTTCCAATAGGAACCTATGTTTTATCATTTCCTATAAAAGTGTCAATTCCTTTACACCAATCTCTACCTAATAACATAACATAAGAAAAACCAGTTTTGATTGTAGCCAAATCATCAATAATGGTATAAGCACCAACATTACAATGATAAATGTGAGTATAATTTTTGGTATTATAAGGAAGATACTAAGTATTATTGAATCCAACAGATAAAAGATTATTCTACTAAGAATTTATAGTAGCATTATTTGAAGCAATAATATTATGTGTACTTTTGCCTTTATCTTATGTAGATGGTTTGTAAAAATAATATAGATTGTTAGATATATTGGGATTATATTTTGAGGTAGAATTGTAATCCCTTTACCTTTTTTATACAGTATAAGAATTAGTCATCTTGATGTTATCTTAAGACTTATCAGAACCACATATGTTTATATTATTAAACAATTCAATGGCAATACTATCCTTTGCATGGATGAATTTTATAATTTTTTTAACTATACAAGTGTTAGGACCATGATTTAATTTAAAAACATTATACTAATATAAAATTTATTCATTTTTACTTTTTTGAAGATTATAAGTCTTACCCGATTTAGAATTCATCATTTAATTACTGCTTAATGATGACCATATCATTACCAAGATTATGAATGGCTTTAAAATTTTATGAATTATCATAATTTAAACTTATAGAATCTCTATCTTTAAAACTAACATGTTTTAATTTTTTTCATATTCTATGCAAAAAGTAATAGTTTCATCATAATTTGTTATATAATTTTATTATAAAGATATTTTATACTTTGATGGCAAAACACTACAAAAATATAATCTTGATAATTTTTAAGATGGTCTAACATCATGAAGAATATTTTGAAGTAACTTAATATATCTAGTTATAAAATGGTAAATTTTCTCACCTGGATCAATATAAATATTCTCAAATTCATTGACTAACTCTAAATATTCTTTAGTCTTGACAAAATAAGGTTTTAACCAATATTATATATCCTTCTAAGTACTAATAACCATAGTAGGAATGATAAAAAATCTTAATAAGCTTTATCCTCTAAAGTTTTTGAAAAGACTCTAAGAGAAAATTTTTTATTAAGAATACCAAGAGTAGCACAAACTAACTTGAAAACACCTAAATGAGCTTCCCAAGACTCACCAATACTGCCTATGAATTCAGGGATATTGAGTCCTTTAAGTGAAGGTAATTTACTAGTATGAGTATTAATATTAATGAAATTCTTGTTAATCCAAGGATTAACTAGAGGTTTCTCACTATCTACATTAGAATCCACTTTATTATTAATTACTTTTGCTTGATTTTTGTTTTTCTATAGACTTTAAATTAGGTCTTAAACTCTTTGGTCTAGAAGCTCTTCCATTAGAAGTTCTAGTAGGTTTCATTACTTGACTAGGCTGGTTTAACTCTGTATTTATATTAGAGTTAGTAGGGACAATAAAATGATCAAAAAGAAAAGATTAAAAATTGAATGAATTCTAGGTCAAGGATTTACAATCAAAATTTGTTCCCTTTCTCATGGAATATGATGATTTTATTCTTAAATATGAAACTAAGTTTGATGACTAATATTAACATATCAATCTATTTCAAATACTACTTATTTATTTTCTATAACCTCAAGAATGTGATGTAAATTATAAGGTTTTTTACACACAAAAAATGAACAAGATTAGAAGCAATATCCACTTGATCGTCAACAATATCAATTTTAGGTTCAATAATAGGAGGGGGACCACCAATGATCATGGTTAAGAAGGATTAAAACTAAATATTTTAAATGATTGTATTGAGTGAAAATTAGCTTTGTTTATTTAAAATTGGAGCTATATATCAACAAAATTGTTCTATAATTAATAGCTATCAAACTCATTGTGTTGTGAGTAAAATTATCAACCAAAAAATGTCATAAATAGCTTCAAAATTAAAAATATATGTTTGATGGTATAAAATATTATATACCCACAATAATATAAAAGATAAATCATACAATAAACTCTTAAATTTGAACTATTTTTCTACACAACCTTTGTGTGTAAATCTTATTAATAAGAAAGCTAAAATAATCTTATTACAAGATAACTTACATTGTAAGTTAAGTCTAAAATTAAAAAATATAATATAATATTAATATACCAATAATTGAACCAAAAATCAACTAAAAATAGAATAAACTAACTCAATTTAACTTACTATAAATATTTGGACATCATGCAAGAAACTTTATTTAATATAAAGTCAAACATGCAATTACTAGTCATCCTAGTCAACTTATAGTTCCAACTAAGTTAATTAAATAAATTTAACTCAAATTATCTTTAATTTAAGCCATATAATCAAGAAACCATCCGATTCCTTTTTGGGAATGAGTGGAAGTACTCAAATAGTGAATTAGAATACACTAAAGTGAACTACAGTGAACTGGCAATTTCAACTATTTTTTAGAAAATCATTATAAAGTGTCCCAAAATGACAAAACACTAATTAGTATCATAAATAAATTAAATAACCTTATAAAACACCTAAAAAATGAAAATATACTAATTATAAAAATAGAACTCAAGTTCTCATATTGACATCATACTCAATAGAAAAACAAGAAAGATTGATAGAAGAAAATAAAAATGGAAAAATAAAAATAATATTTTGAAAAAACTCCCTAGTGGAGTCACAAAATTTGTTGATGGTAAAATTATTACATCAATGAATCAACCATTTCACATATCGCTAAGGTCAAGATGGAATCAGACTAGGTTAATCATAGGGGGTCTAAAGAACAATAATTGATCCTAAGATGTAAAGAGGTTTTTTTTTTATAATTATGGTAATAAGGCTACAAATCAAATATTGAATTATATATCATTGAATTTTATAAAATAGATACTTCTTCAATAATATAATTAGAATTAAATTATAAAAAATAAAATCTAACATGTCCAACAGAGTAAAGCCTATGAAAGAGGTAATCTATTAGAAGAAAGATAACTTCTTATCAATTTCATTTTATTATCAATCACTTAATACCACAAGACTAAAACAAACTTAAAGAAAATAAATGAAATAACCTAAATGACAAATAAATAAACATAAATGAAAATTAAACAAAGAAACTCAACCTTTGTAATCATCATTAGTCCTCCTAAAGCTTTTTGTTCATAATTTTGGCCTAGGTATCCTTGGGAAGCTATGAAACCTCGTCAAAAACTTTGCATTGTGTTTGGGGCTCAAATCATGTGCTAAAATTTTATTGGGGTGAAATATTAGTGATGATTGACTTCTTCTAGGTTGTATCATGGCTAGTCCGGGCATATCTCTGAGTAAACAAATGAACCGGCCATGAATTTGAATTTTCTCTAGTTTATTTTATATTCAACTTAGCTTGAATCATTGTGGTATTATTTTTATATTCTTTCCATTATTTAGGAGTTCCAAAAATTCTACAATTTTATGTTTATTATCCCAATGCCCACATTAGGAAAACTTCAGATGTCAGTGGATAATATGACCCACTTCACTGTTAAGTGATTGACCCATGTAATACACATCCTCTACCAAAACCTCCTCTTTTTATAGAACCCTCACCTCTAACCATGGTAGTGTCATGGCTAGCAATCATTTGGAAACAATGCTTAATCTATTAGGGGTATCAATGAAGAGATTATTTATACCAAGTATCCTATATAATTACATAGTATAAATAATGTAACATCAATAAACTCATTTATTCATTTAACTTTAACAATAATAAATTACAACTTGCACACACAATAAACGATTACATAGTAATTATGAATCAGATGCACTATAATAGATCCTTAAATCTTTATCTATTAACTCGTAGTCTTTTAATTATAGTTATCTCTCAAAATATTCACTATGATTTATATCCTTAAGTTTTTTGATTAGTTAGCTCCATCATGAGGGCATATTTATATAAGCACATGCTAAAAAACCACCACCAATAATAAAATATTTACAACACGTTATAGATACTAAAATATGGTATTAAATACTTGACAATGACAAGCTTGACATACATATACCATTCATGACTTGTTCACACATATATGGTCCTAACCCACCATTATCTCACACCTACATGCTACCTTGTGATTTTTACCCTCTCTATTTACCATATAACACTTATATAAACCTTATAATATATGTCAAACTAATTTATTATCTCATGTATTCACCCCTAAATATTTGGTTTAGTCCTCCTATGTATGAGTCACTACCATCAGACTGGGTCAGTATCTCCAATAAATATTTTCTTTTACCTATCGATATTGACCCTCTCCCAGTAATGACTAATTTTTAAAATCAAATCTTTCTTTAGGATCAACCTATCTACCTATCATCTTGGTGGAATGAAAAATTACCCAATTAGACTCATATATATACAAAGTAAGGCCTCATTTGATAAAGGACTTGGAACTTATCTATTACACATTTATACATTATTGCATAACAAAAACTACCCTATTCCTCCTAAATTTCAAATAAATAACTAAGATAAATCACAAGCCAAGTCTGAAGAATACTAAAATGAATTCAAAGTAAACATTATTAAGTATCAAATCCAAATCATCATTTCCATTCATATAATGAAGGAGCATGATTTCACAATCACACTAGGTGGGATAACTACTAAAACAACCCAAAAAGAAAATGGAGATTACTTTATCAGAGTGCAACTAGCACTATGTGTAGGACCCATAGTACCAGCTTAATGATTCAAGATGGCTTTTTCCTCAAGCTCATGATATAAGTGAATACAAAATTAGTGTAGACAATTAAGATAGTACTACCCGATCAAGATTAACTTATTTTTTTAACCTTATATTTTTGGCACTATATTTCCCTTCCATCACTTATTTAGAATTATAGGATGATGTATCTACAAGTGTTATGTTGCAAGATGTAGATATAGGTGTTATGTTGCATAATGTAGTTGATTATAATAGTTATATAAGTTTATATAACTAGGGATACATATCCCCACATAAATCTGCTTGTAAAGGAATATTCAATAATGACAAAAAGAACCATGCAGCCCTTAATAACTAGTTTATACACAAATATATATAATTGCATTATCACCTTATTAGTGTGTTCCAAAAGTACAACTAAACACAAGTAATGTGATTTTATACCCAACTCTAGTTTAGTCAAGTTAAGATACCTGATACATGAATATAATCGACTATCTTCCTTTCATTACTTTATGCAATAGAAATGATCCCAAGTTTAAAACAAAAAATAGCCACCATTTACCTATTATGAATGCCAATGTCAAGATGGCATTAGGTATATCACTTGTCAAATAATTTAATAACAATGTTAGAATTAATTATGATATATATATATATATATATATATATATATATATATATATATATCATCATCACCAACAACAACAACAACAAATGGTTAGAAATTGATGGCACCCATTATCCAAAGATGTGAAACATTACACAACTCAATACACCATAAGGAGAGATAGATTGTACCAATGATTAGGTACAACAAGATATTTAGTTGTATATAACACATTTTACCTATTACCAATTTCCATATTTAGAAGGGACAACATATAAAAATATGCAAGCTAGTTAACAACTGATGTGAGAAAGAGCACCATAAACTAATCAACATTTAAATCTATTCACAACATCTCTATCAAAATATAACATAGTGAGATCTAATTGCAATAGTGTAATAACACCTTAGCTGATTAGAATAACAAGTTACATGGTTTTAACCATCATTTATTTCTCACCATATACATATATATAAGAAACCCATAAATCTAATGGTTAGTGTATTATTGTAATTGCTAATTCATAAAAAAAAATTAGCATGTGACAATACATGTTTAATAAACAACCAAGACCATCAAGTTAACGTTATTCTTCAATCCAATAGTAATAATTCCAAGTATTCATCATAAAAGAAGTAATTACACCATTATTCAATAGCCAAATGTCATACTTCTACCTCTATACAAGAGTATGTTATCATATAGAACAACAATAACTATTACAAAGAAATATCCATCTGTAAGATGCACCCCAGCATGCCATGAACAACACATAATCCACCAACATGAAGAATCCAAATGCCATAAAATAACAATTATTTAGTAATATGAATCAAGCCCAGCATGCCCAGACTAATGATCCCATCCATATGGTGGCCCTAACTACCCTTTCCATTAACTAGATGGTGGATTTCAACAATCGAGTATGCATGAGAGTTGGAGATCATATAACAAGGACCCTAAGACACCAACATGACTCCAAAAAATAGACAACAAAAAAGATAATAATATCATTCAAAAGATAAAGATAATGATAGTTTCTAGCTAAACACTAAGAGGGGAAAACACCCTTAATACCAAGAGTTCCACTTGGTAAAGTATACATAATCATAAAAAAATTATGAGAAACCCATTTGTATTTCATTTAAATACATGGGAACTATTTAACAACAAATATAAACCTATCAAATTTAGTATTACATTGCTTAAAACTTACTCAAGCATATAGAATAGCGTAGATAAAAAAATTTAGCAATTGATGAATATTGTGGATAACTCAATCCATTTAATAACATGCCCTCATTTCTATCATTCATCCAAGGGATATTAACTCAATAATAAATCAATCAATTACTACAGGACAATGCAGCCAAAATTTATTCCAAAATAAGAAGGTACAAACCTATACAATTTTAACAAGAAACTTACAACTCAACAATATTTTCAAACCCTCATAAAATGCCACCACAAACATATAAATAGCTTCCCAAAGTCTTAAAATGTAATACAACATAATCAACATCATTAAGGCTAGAAATGCACAGTCCAAGCATGACAAATTGTAGCCAATCATAACTTCAAAAAAAAAGGTACAATCCTAAAAATGTCATTCCAACTTGAAGGACAATTATAGTGCATTATCAACTCAATGGTCAAAATTTGACATGGTTCTTTCAAATTTCACTAGGCATAATCATCAACTTATACCATCCAAAAAATGATTTCAATAAGAGCAGGGTTATATAAAACATAACGAAAACATCTACATTCATTACCACTTAAACATCACAAAATATCCAAACCAAATGTCAAAAAATCATATAGAATTTATAAGGCATCCCACTATAATGCATGTAAAACAAAATGATTTAATTGAGTTACAGATCCATTTTGAAGTCTCATGACTTCATAATGGATCTAGGAATATCTTTACCAAGTCCCATGAAGTATAACCCCTAAATAATAAGGGAAATGAAACATATAGCCAATTTTATTATCAAGAACTCAACTTAGCCCAATGGAATAATGGTGGGGGCATACCATCAACATCAGTTAATACCACAATAATAGAGTAGCTTGTGGTATCCTCCATGATAAAGGAAAAACACATATCAAAAAAATAAAATTGTCAAATCAACTTATCATATGACCCACTTCAAAATTAAGCTTCCTAGCAATTGCCAACAAGTTCCAATAAGATTAAACCTATAACTCGATGATTTAACTCTAATGTAGATGGAGTAAGGAGGTAAAAATAAAAATAGAGAAGCACAACTCATAATGCTATCAATAACCTAGCATAACTATCCCAAATAAATACAGTGATAAATAGTAATAAATCTAAAATATACAGTTACAGGTCTTAATAATTTTAAATGGTTATAATATATTAGATTCCTCCTTCTAGGTTCAGAATGAGAAGAAAGACATTCATTTTTACACAACTGAGTTCCCAACAAACCAAAATTAAAACTAAAAGAAATCATTCTATCCCTAAAAATATTGTAACACCCATCAGAAATGGAAGAAGCAACAGAGATGCACTATTAATGCAATACATCAAAAACCATGTGAAAATCCACATAATTGAATACCCAATAAATACCACATATAGGGTCTAAGTAAAAAGGCATTCCATATAAAATATAGGCATTACCCCTTCTCAAGTAAAATGCATCATTTCAATATACCCAAGTCAAATAAAACTTAGCACTACCAGAATAAGTACTCTATAACAACCCTATTGTATTCATTATGTCAAAAATAACCCATATTTCATTTTCAAGGTAAAACCCACAAGGGTTCCACAAATACAAAGAGCAAATAGTAATTTTGTGAATCCTATAAAGCCCAAATCAATTTCAGGGGGAACATTCAAAAATCAAAATGAACCACCAACACTCAATAGTACACAAATGTTTTAATATTTCATTGAAAATCATAAGATAATGTATTAAAAATAGTCAACAATAAAATCCTATTAAATCAACTTTCTTTAAAAGAAAATAAAATCCACTTATATGGAGATTTGCAGGTCACCATGGAGGAAGATTAATAACCAGACCTTGTAATTTATTGAGGTATTTTAGAATTGAAAACCACCATATAGTAGGGAGTGATATGAATATACTTGGATCCTCCATTTATTTTATTTTATTTCCATTCTCCTACTTCCCCCATCGTGCCTTGTAATTCTTCTTCACCTAGCCATAACTATTGCATAACATTTCATGACTCCATAACCCCCGATGTCTACCATTTATCTCTATGGGTTTTTTTTGGAAACAAAATGAATGAGAGGGGGGTGAATTAGTCTTCAAAAATTTTCTTTAAAAATCTTACTTAAGCAATCATAGATCATTTAAACAAGCATGTACATCTTAGCAAGCATAAGCTCCAACCCACAAGAGCATGAAACACATGAACATAATATATATATGGGGAACCTTCAAGGGGAATAAAACCCATTGATGATGAAAATGGACTAATATCCTATAATATAAACACCAATTTTAGTGAATCACCCACTTCATATGGAGCACCAACCCCAACTAGCTCAGCACCAACTCAGCTAGGATTTAGCAAGCACCAATTTGCAAGGAGGCACCAACCCCTTAGATGACTTAACACTAACTCAACCACCAAAAACACTTTATTACCTTAAAAATACCTTATTTATGATACAATAGATGATGATCTTATTTCCTCAGCTCTTTGCACACTTCTATCCCTCTCAAACTGGACTCTACCCTTCTTTGCTCAACTAGCCCTATTCTTGACTTGATTAGGTCATATGACCTTGATCCTCATATGTAAAAACGCTATCAAATATTCATATATGATCATATACACTAATTTTATGGTATATAATACCTTTTATTTTTACCAATTTTTATATTATTCGCTTACACTCATCATTCTCACTACTTCTCTAAATAGGCCTAAAATTGCTTAGTATTTATACAAGTCACTTGATCATATTCTTCTTAGTTAGCCAAACATTATTATATTATTAGGTCATTCATGTAATGGATCTTAATAAATATCATATACATGGATCAAATTTTCTTTGAGTCCCTTTAGGTCTGACCTACTTCAATTAGGCCTTATTTTATCTTTAGGTATCATAGAGACCTAATCCCATTAGGTTTGTTCTAGGACACATTACACTTTATCTTCACTAGAACACCTTAAATAACTTTAAATTGTAGGAACACATTATATTCCATTCAAATAGACTCCTTATAGGCTCATATTTTGTTCATGGCACTTTTTATCTCAAACCACTACTTGAAACACACCATTAGTATTGTTCATATTAGGTTTGTGCATACTTAGAAAGTCCATTTAGAACCAAAAAAATTAAAAAATAATTTTTTCAAAAAAAATGAAAAAAAAATCATATATACAAAAGATACATGACATTAGGGTCATCACCATATGTTTTTTACTTCACAACTCATGGTAAAAGTACTCAAACCCTTCTCTGCAAGTAGCCCACTCAGAACTACCAACTAGCCTCAAAACACAATCATGGAAACTTAATCTTCAACACCTGAATGAATAATTTATATGGCCTATTACACCTTTAATATATTAATTTAATCATATTTATCACTCTCAAGTACAAATATCACAAGGTCTAATGTTAAATATTAGTCTTGCAGACCAATCTTTTATCTTCAGTATACACAATCAAATCTGAACTAATCAACCCATTTTATTTTTAACATTTCAATAAATTTCATTGAATTAAAGTATTATTAAATTCATTTATATTAAATCAATGTCCTAAAAAATAACATCATATTCATTGGATGCTTTAGCTAAGGGCAAAGAACCTCCAACTCATCACTACAACTTGTTTACCCAAATCTACCAGTTTACCTTCAAACATAATCATAGTGATAATGACCTTCAAAACCTATATATACACTTTAAAAGAATAAAATTAATGTGTATTATTTTATAATATCATTGTACCAATGTTAAATAGATATATAACATGGTCATATGGCAATATTGGTCTTGCAGAACAATCTCACAACCTCACACCTTCATTGTCTTATCTACACTAGATAGGTCAACTTATGAGCAATATTTTCATCATATCCACTAATTTCCAAAACTTATATCCAGCATAAACATGTATTATATGCCTTTAACAACATATTCATGCACTTTTATTCATCTCTAATCCATGATAACACATCCCTAATCAAATTCTTACTTCTACCTAGTTTTCTCACTATCTACACCATTAGGCATCTTAGTGATTGGTCAACTTGTAATAATAGTTTATCACTCTTGAGAGATAAAATATACTTATTAACTACCATTTAAATTAATTAAAAGTCTCAATCTTAAATTTTCATCCATTTGGTAACTTTGACTTGATCAACTCTGACTACAACATCAAATCTCCAAGAAACAAAGCCTTTCCTATAGGGTCCACTCATTCCCCTGATAAACCAATCACACCTGGAGGTGGTTTGTAGAGTTAAATACAACATCCAATAACTTAAATATCCATTAAAAACAATTATAGGGTTTTTTGATCAAGATGTTTCTCATCGAGTCAATGTTAGGGTTTTAGAGAGGGTTAACATTGTTTCTGGTGTTAACAATTGTTCATAAAGTTTAGAACCTTATTAAAATAAATAAATGCTTATAAATTTGATCTAGGACCCTTACCCATCTACCATTAACATCTTATTTTCTCATGTAGATGTTTCACATTCCAATGAACACTTGAAAAAACCTTCTCAGGTAGACAACTCTTTATTTTGTGCACTAGAGAGACCTCAAAACATTTTTTCTTCCCTTAAACTTAAAATTTTGACCTAAAAGTTGGTTAACATAGTTGAAAAAACATGAAATACCTCTGATAATTCCTATTTATCCATGTTTGTCTTAAAATTTTAAATGTGTACTTCATTTGGCCACCATCTCTCTTTTTTTTTGCTTGGACCTTGACCTACAAACCACATTAGGTATTGAAACTAACCTTCAAGCCTCTTTGCATGTTCTCTCCACCTCATATACATTATAAAACAACTTTTTTCATGATAAAACACTATTTCAAATCCTTAATATACCATGATAACTCCTCATGACACCTCATTAAGTCATACAGGATCTAGATGTGGTCTAGTTACATATTATCTCTATAGGTCTCACCCCTGTAGGCTTACTCTAAGACTCACTTGAGTGATCCAATGCCTTATATGCATGATCAAACAAACTCATATAGAATTTTTTTTGGATATTCAATAGAACATCTTTGTATCTCGATAGAGCATCTTTGGAGCTACTTACATAGATCTTCAGAGCTCGATTAAGGATCTTTGTATCTCACTGTGTTCTATGTCAAGTCTTCAAAAATGTTTCCAAAATTGAACATATTCATATCTTGATAGAGAATCTTTAGATATACTTACATATATATTCAAATCTTGACTAATGATCTTCATAGCTCATTATGTTTTATGTTGAGTCTTCAAAACTATTATCAAAAAGGTGTTGCCAAAATTGTTGATAACTTCTCAAGCCTTCAAATTCTCTCTCAACAAAGAGACATTAAGTTGTCTAAAATCATTGTCTGGTTAAGCATACAAGCTCATACCCCACACACCATGCATCTTGACATCAATGACATCAACCTTGACATCAAATGATATCAACCTTAACATCAATGACAACACTTCTCAATAATTTTCTCAATCTGCCAACACACCAGTGTACACTACCTCCTAAGTAAGGCCACTCTATTACCCATTTTGGGTGGTGAGTCAACCCTAAAAGCCATAAATATCCCTAATAATTAATTCTTGATTTTTTCTCAAGGCTATAATATAATCCCAACAAAATCCCATGACCCCTTGGTCTTATGGCCTAATAATTATTTTAATCAGAATTAAGATGCATGGAGGGGAAAATCAAGGCCTATGTAGGGGTCCATGATTTTATGTCCCAAGCCAAGAGAACAATCAAAATAAAATCCAAGTTACCATGGCCACAACCCTAAAAAATAAGACCATCAATAACACAAATGCATCTAAAGGCATAAATAGTTAAACAAGGTGATCAATAAAAAGACCACTCAAGACCAAGTTAATTCACCAAAGATGAAAAACCACAACATTATTAAAAATACCAATCACAAAGTCCAATAACAAGTATGGAAGAGACTCAAAATACCAATGATGGCTTAAGAACATAGTTATAACTCATTATACCTATCAGAATCACATCCAACTACTTAACTCTCTCTCTACCATTATTCTCGGCTGTAAGATACTACCACCAAGCCTAGATCATTGACCTATTCTTTTAGTCACCAAAAATGACATCAATAGTATCTGAACAAGCATCAATATCCAAATAATAAAATAATTTTGAATGTGAATAGAATATCTAACATGATATAATTAATCAATATATCATGACATGTATAAACAAGCATAATCATCCAAGTAATAATCCTTATTGCAATAATAAATTAGAATAATAGATAATAATTATGTTAACAGGGTTATAACTAATCAACATAATACTTGATCATAATCAATATTATAGTCAACAACTGAAGGTGTATCAGTTGCAGGGTCATGACAACTACGTATGTCTTTATTTCCCTCCTTAGAGTATTAGACACATAGGCAGTGGTCAATCATTAATACAAGTGATTTGGGTCAACTTAACCCTTTATACTTAATTTTTTTAGGTTTCTATCCTTCATAATCACATGTAGGGTTTTAAAGTGAAGGAGGATGGTTTTGATAGTTTTGTGTATCATTAGGGTTTGACATTGCACATATAGAGCTTTTGATTTTAGAAACATTGAAGGTGATTTATGGTCATAAACCCTTTTTTCCATATAGGTCATTATTAACCACCACATACCATTATCAACAATTGATACTAACCTAAATCAAATAAAACCACCCTTACATAGACATAAACAAATTTATGGGTCTGTATGAATCATAGACCCACTTTAGTTTTTTTTCCATTGTTAGAATATAGTCACAGATAGATAATCAGTTAGAAAATATAATTACTTATACCTTTGTTTTAGTTATTATATATATCATATGCCACTTGTCAAATCTTTCTAATCTTTTTAAAGATTTTACATTTAGATTCATCCTTGAATGCCTTATTTAGTAATCTGAATTCACATACTAGTTTCTATCCTATGAGGGTTTTTTAAATAAAATTAGTGTAAAACATACTGGTGAATTCATACATTGCTCAAACCATGTTGAATCATAGGTCTCCCTTAGGGTTTCACATTATAGCCTCAACGTTTTATTTTCAAACCTAATTTTTGAGTATTCCCTAATAATACACATTACCCAAAGCTATAATGAATGAAAATTGTCTTTTTTTGTAAATGCAAATCATAAAGGTAATATTTTCATATTATTCCACTTGGCTATGTTACATTTTGATCAATCATATAATCAAATGGATCAAATATAAGCACACTAATAAGACAAAAATTAATAATGAACAATCTGAAGCCTTCCTCAGATCATGTTTTTATAGCATCCATTACCTTTTGTTACCACTAGATGTTAAATGATATGTATGAATCTATTTTTAATCCTCCCCCTAGTTTTTAAGGTTGTTCTAGATACCATCCCATTCCCATTATTCACCTACGACTTATTTTAGATTATGTGGTCCATATTTTTAACACTAGATGAAGTAGGGTTCCCTATCATGCATGGTAGAATGAATGTAGTCAAGATGTTCCTCCTCAACCCCCTCCACCTCCCATGAAACAATACAATCAACCTAAAGGGTATGACATCATATATCAACTAAAGAACACCCATTCTAAAATTTATATCTTGGATTTACTCAAGAGATCAATAGTATACAAAGACATCTTATATGGGCATTATGAGAAATAACTCTCCTTACTGATACGCAACCTACATAATTCACCTTTATCATGAATAGATTCAAGGATATTGAAAAATCCATTACCTTTGACAAATAAGACTTGCCTAAACAACACATAAGAGAGTAAAATCTATCATTATTTACTTAAGTTCAAATGCAAAATAAAATGTTCAAACTTATGTTGTTATATAATGGTTTTGGATTGAATATTTGTAAAATTACCTTCTTACAACAATTAGGGATCAATCTAGATACTATTCAAAAATTAGATTAAATCATAAAAGTATTTAACAACACTCCACGTCAAATACTTGGGATAATATCATTAGATGTACAACTAGGTCCAAAAATGGTGCCTATTTCATTCCATGTTATGCCTAATCAATTACATTACAACTTGATTTTGGGGAAACCTTTGATATATGTTATGGAATAAGTACCATCAACATCACATAATGTATCAAATTCATGCATGAAGGTTATTATTAAACATAACCAATAGATGATGACCCTTTCAAATATTGTAAGATGACCTAATCTACTAATGAGAACTAGTCACAATCATAGTTAGAAGATCATTATTTCATTCCCACATCACGGCCCATTTTAGTAGATCAGATGCGTAAATATGAGGTGGGTAAAGCAAGTAGTGAAAATGACAAGGAACCAATCATAACATACAAAGTAGCTACACAACATGAATCACAAGATAATATAGAGTAACCAAAACCTATTCCAAATATGCCTTTAATAGTGAATTAAAAAAATCAAGATGTCATGGTCGTAGACTATTATGATAGTGATGATGATGATACCAACATGTAATATATGACAGATGATCAACTACACAAGTTAGACTTCAATCCTTCCTATGATTATTTATCTCATACTCTATTCACACCTATCAGAATTAGAGAATATCGAAATAATTCATATATAAGGAAAATGGATAAATCATAAATTTATATTCAAGTACAATATTTTGTGGGTAAAAGAAATGCAACAATGACATATAATCAGTAGATTCAAAATGTAAACAATAGTTTTAGTATTATTTCACATTAGGCACAAGTGACATTAAATTCAAACATGATTTGGGAAAATAGCTAATCATACATTTCAAAAAATAATGTGAAGATGTTAGATATCAAAACTCCCGCACCATTACAAGTAATTATAGACACCTAAAACTAGCCACTGATAACCTCCAACCAGGCTTTTGACCAATTTCTACCAAAATAAATAATTTGGCCTAAAAAAATTAAAACACACTAAATGATGTGAACATGTTATATTCAAGTGCCAATTTTGGCCATAGTGTCACTAAATAGGGAAATGTAATTTATGAAACAGCTAACTTTGATCAAATCATTTTGATTCAAAATAGCATTTTTGCACTTGGGTGCTCTGGATTGCTCTTTTCTACCAAATTTATTAAATGAGACACATGACTTTGTTATTTTGCATTGGCAACATCCTAAATGGGAATACAGTTCCAATGCATCTAAAATCAACTTCCAATTATAATCCAATCAAATTTTGAGCTATTAATATGACAGTTTGACCAATTTGATTAATTTGTGCATAAATTACCAAGGTTTGCACCAAAATTGATAAATCATGTTTAAATCTAATTAATCTGAATCAAGAGCCTAATTAATAATTCCATGGAACTTATTGAATATTTATCTTATAAATTTATATTAAATGATTGCATCATCAAATGACATCATTTATATGGGGTGGCATCCACAAGCCATAAATGCATAAAATATCAAGATTATGGGTCTCACATGCCTCTTTAATGCCTCCCATGCCTCTTTAATGCCTTCTTATCCAAATATTTATGGGGATATTTATATATTTAATTACATAATTAGATTTATGCATGGCCACATATCTCGATCGTGAGATGGATGGTCATGGTTAACCCTGAACCATTTTGAAAATCTATAAATAGAAGAGCCATGAACATCATTTTCAAGCTATCTTTTTGCAATGTTATAATGCTAAATTGATTCCAAAAGCCATTACAATTAGTTTTATAATGCCAAATTGTTCAACCAAGCCAAATCCACAAGCTACATGGTGCCAAGAGGAGGTGGAGGATAGCCAAGCTCCATTGCAATAGAACTTTTGAAGCACAAAGCAAAGCAAGCCACTTCAACAAGCTATTTTGAGCATCTAAGGAAGGTGAAATATTTATTTGTCTTTGAATTCTAGTTGTGTTTCTTATTTGGTTTTGTTAATATGCTCTCCCCTTGAGATAGGCTTAGGATGTTAGTTTAGTGGGTCTTTGTTTGGATTTGATTTCATTCACTAACACCATACTAATTTCCCCCTGTTGCAATCCTAAGTTCATAGTAATAAGTCTTCAAGATCAATTAAGATAAATATTAAAAATATTATTTAATCATAACCTCATCAAATTATCATCTAATAGACATCAAGTCATGGTGCATCTCTCACATCAATAAGGAAAATCAAATTATGATTATCATACAATCATAGAACATGACACACATCATTGCAATGTATTAAAAAAGAAGATACAAAAATACAAGAATGAAAACATTAATAATGTACTCCATAGTCAACATGAACCACTCACATCAAATTCCACAAATATGCCATTTGAAAATACAAGCAAAAAATAAAGGTCCTCAATAGGAGGCTTTATGATGCAAGAACATCACTACCCAATATAAATAGTTTTCATGTTTGAGTCTTATGTGGTATTCAAGGTCATATTGAGTTTGTAGAAGTCCATTTTAGATGCTAATTCCTTAGCAAATTTAAATAAGGGGTCTTTTGGAATTTTCCCACCAAAACCCTTAGTTTGAATTTTCAAGTGTTTTAGGAAAAGTTAAGAGATATTAATTTTGTTTCAATAAGTCTCAGGTTGTTAGATGGGGTCAAATATGTCTAAATCCTCACTTGATTCATGTAACAAGTCATTGTTGGTAAATAGGCAAAGTTCTAGAAGAAGTTACATAGGTAGTTGCCAAGTTAGTTATAGGATGTGAAGTCTTTTAAATTGATTTTTGGTTTTATATTGAGTCATTGAAGGTAAGGTAATAAAAAATATAGGGGTTGGAATTGCAATAACAATGTAAAGAAACCCCATGAATATGAATGTGTAGTTCTTTATCTGGTAGCAAACTTTGTAATGTCTAAATGCGCATGGAGTTTAAGATACCATTAGAGAAACATATTAAGAAAGTTAATAAAGAGATGGTTTTTATCATGATAATGTTGTACATTATCAATTATTCTAAAGTTATCTTGAAGTTGACTAGATGAGACTACAAATATGTTTCATGAAACTTTCAGTTTGAAACATGTAAGTACTGTAGGGTTGCATTCTTTATACTTTATGTTTTGGAGGACTGAGTTCAAGTAATGGTGAAACTTGACTGGTAACAAGTTCTTTGTGTTTTTGATGTATTGGTAAATTAAAAAATTCCTTTTTATGATGATTAGAGGCATTTGATGATTGATTTCTAAGTCCTATTGCATGTACAAGTTTCAGGCCTATTTATTATTGTCAGGGAACCCTAGAACAATAAACATGCTCCGATCCCTACTGAGTCAGGATCTTGCTCTACCAATTAGAACACATGTGACTACTTCTTGTATTAGTAACTAAACACGGAATTATACCAGAATCAATAAGTAACTAGAAATATGAAACAACACAGGAATATGAGAGACAATACACAATTGTATTAAATACATAGAAGAATATACAATAAGGAAGATGCCACTTCTTCCTCCACCTCAAAGGTTTGCCACACCTCAAGACCTTCTTCCCTCTCTCTCTCGGTCCCAAAAATCAACTCCAATACAGAATTGATGTTCACTTCTCCAACTAGTCAGTAACACGCTACCAGTTCACCAAGTACACAACCATACTCCAAGTAGATCTCCTGCTCTCTGCTGCTACCTGCAAATCACTAGACCTTACTCACCATGTAGATATCTCTACACCCCTGAAGAACCCTTGTCCTTGCCTCACCAAGTCCTTATGATTCTTCAACCAGTACCCCGGTGGATCAGCTCCTTGACCTTGCAGACCTTGCAACTCTCCCTGATCATACACACTCAGCACCCCTTTGGAACTAGGAGGAGCTACACTAGCTCACTCTAAAAGCTCTATGGCTTTCTAGCACACTTTTACAATACAATCATGAGTCCATATATAGATCTCATCCAAACAATGATTAGACAATAATACAATAATTAAATTTGTAGCTCTCAGTCTAAAAATAGCTCTAAACATGCAAACACTTGGTTCGTCAGCCAACTACCCATAATATACTCGCAGCTCGAACCACAAGTGACCGACGTCGGTCCTTGACTACCTGGGGGTGCCGACGCCGGCCGATCCATGACCGACATCGGTTGCCTTCCTGTCTCCCTCTTGCCGTTGTCGGTTGTCCTGACCGACGCCGGTGTCTGTGACACTCCGTAGCTCTTCTGCAACCTCCATAACTTCTCCTGTTTGCATCTTGGTGAAGCTTTTAGCTCCACAACCTAACAATCTCCCACTTGGAGATAAAAAGCTACACCTGTACCTGTATCTGTAGCCCATCTAATCTGTTTCCTGGCTTGTATCACTCTTTAAGATGAATCCTGAAGACCACCCACCACACAACCTGTGATGCTATACCTGTCATTCAAGTAACCTGCCACATCCGAACCTACATATCCATGTAGTGAAGAACTTGACCCTACATAACAAGAATCCCTGCTGCTAGTCCCATTAAACTGCCCTCTAGTACTCCTTCCCCGAATTGGCTCCATACTTTCTGACAACCCCCACTGAATTGGGAAAACTCAGGCCTACAATAGACCTCATGTGATTTCGAACCCTATTTCAAGCTAAGCTTGAACTATCCAGCCATTGGTGTGGTTTCTGATTCTGCATCCTGCGTAATGAACCTCGCCAACACCGTCTTCACATCAGCTCCCACTGGAGATAAAATCTCCATGAATCTTATGCCAAAGAATTTCACTGCTCCAAATTCTTCATGACACACCTCTGAACTAACCTTACCTTTTAGCTCAGCAAATACCTGTATGTACAAAACTTGCTAGCAAACCATCCACATACAGTAACTAGATAATGTCACGACTCATCATCCACTTGGTAAGAATAAAACCACAATAGTTACACTGACATTGACTGAAGCCATGCTTAGTCATCCACCTGTCAAAACCTATACCACTGTCCTGCAGCTTCTTCAAGACCTTATGCCTTGGCCTTCTATCTCTTGTATCCATCCACTCTCTTCTTTAAAACAAGAATCCATCTCTCTCAGTGCTTTCTTCTAGCTGATAACTCTACCAACAAATCCCTGTTTGGTTCTTCTTCAAGGACTCACACTCCTCATCCATGCCAAGCTCCCACTGTATCTGGACTCTACCTGCATTGCTTCTTCCATCTTCCTGGTTCTTGACCATCAATAAGCAATATAAAGAAGGTGAACAACGAATATGAGGTTCACTTACCCTTTCTGACCTCCACATGAGCGTTTGAGACTTGTTGACAGCTAGTTGTCCGCCCAATATCCATTTTAGTGACCGATCTCAGCCATCTCCCAGTCTGCTCCCGACCGATGTCTGTTCCCTGCACTGACCCTGACTGCCAACGTCGTATCCCTAGCCGACGCCGGTATCATTTCTGTCGACGTTGGTTCCTTCATGACCAACGTCAGTCTTCCTGTTGCCGACGTCGGTTATTGTATGATCGACGCCGGTACCTGTGTTCATCTGTGAGTGATAACTTTTTACCCGCGAGCTCTCCATGGATCAAAATCCTAATCAAATCAACCTTGCTCTGCTCAGAATAAATCAGTTCCCTCACCTGATCTTTGTCTGTCATCTCCTCCATGAACACCAAGGCTTTCCAGTTCTTTAGCTTGTCAAAAACATCTGTCTTTCGCTTCAAAACCTGCATTCTCCTTCTACATATGTAACCAAGCCTATGAAGCCACATCTCTGCAATAGAAGGTGAATCAGTAATATAAGTAGATAGATAAAGGATACCTACTTTCTTACCACCATCTAATTCAAGTGTATCCACTGTGAGAGTTACAGTACATCTCCCATCACCCAAATTTCTTGAAGAAATTAGACTCATCTCCAAGAATGGTACCTGCATGACTTCCTTCAACCACTGTGTATCATCCATCTGCAATTTCAGCTTCACTTCCCCTTTGCCAATTCTTTGGCAAGGCTCACCAGCTCCTAAATAGATCTCTCCAAAGTCTCCAAAGACATACCCATGAAAAGATGCTCTATTTCGAACTACATGGAAAGAGGCAAAAGAATCTATAAACCAAGATTCTACTTTATCCAGAACATCCTGTGCAACATCCCCTGCGACATCTGCTCCTCCTTGTTGATCTGCAACCAACCAACAATCTTTATTTACCTGCTCTTTCTTTCCATCAATCAGACCATTCATGCTATTCAGTTTCTCCATTCGTAGCTTACTTCCTTCTGCCATTGCTATACTCCCACTCAATCAGAAACACCTGTGAGTAACCTGTAATCAACAAACACTACTAGATCTAAAACCACCTGTTAGTAACCCAACCAAAAGCTCTGATACCACGTGTCAGGGAACCTTAGAACAATAAACATGTTCCGATCCCTACTGAGTCAGGATCTTGCTCTACCAATTAGAACACATGTGATTACTTCTTGTATTAGCAACTAAACATAGAATTATACCAGAATCAATAAGTAACTAGAAATATGAAACAACACAAGAATATGAGAGACAATACACAATTGTATTAAATACATAGAAGAATATGCAATAAGGAAGATGCCACTTCTTCCTCCACCTCAAAGGTTTGCCACACCTCAAGACCTTCTTCCCTCTCTCTCTCAGTCCCAAAAATCAACTCTAATACATAATTGATGTTCACCTCTCCAACCAGTCAGTAACACACTGCCAGTTCACCAAGTACACAACCGTACTCCAAGTAGATCTCCTGCTCTTTGCTGCTACCTGCAAATCACTAGACCTTACTCACCATGTAGATATCTCTACACCCCTGAATAACCCTTGTCCTTGCCTCACCAAGTCCTTATGATTCTTCAACCAGTACCCCGGTGGATCAGCTCCTTGACCTTGTAGACCTTGCAACTCTCCCTGATCATACACACTCAGCACCCCTTTGGAACTAGGAGGAGCTGCACTAGCTCACTCTAAAAGCTCTATGGCTTTCTAGCACACTTTTACAATACAATCATGAGTCCATATATAGATCTCATCCAAAAAATGATTAGACAATAATACAATAATTAAATTCGTAGCTCTCAGTCTAAAAATAGCTCTAAACATGCAAACACTTGGTTCGTCAGCCAACTGCCCATAATATACTCGCAGCTCGAACCACAAGTGATCGACGTCGGTCCCTGATTGCCTAGGGGTGCCGACGCCGGCCGATCCATGATCGACGTCGGTTGCCTTCCTGTCTCCCTCCCGCCGTCGTCGGTTGTCCTGACCGACGCCGGTGTCTGTGACACTCTGCAACTCTTCTACAACCTCCATAACTTCTCCTATTTGCATCCTGGTGAAGCTTTTAGCTCCACAACCTAACAATTCTATGTGTTCATAATCTGTGTTTTAAAACTGAGATGTTGAGTGGATTCATATCTGAAGATGTATTGCGATGGAACAATAAATATTTTTCATTATGTCTAAGAATTAATATGTGATTATAAAAGGAGAGTAGCATTGGTATAAAGTTTACAAACATGTACTTGTAGTACGGTGTTTATTTTTTGCATTCTTTGTTTATAAAAAAACTAATGTAACGATGTGTCTCAAGGAAAGTTTATATTGTTAACTATTAAGATATAATTTTGATATAGGTGGATATAATAATTTTTTAAGGACTGTAAGACATTGTCTAAAGATGTTTGATAAGTAGATAACATTGTAGACCCTATGATGTGCATTTATATGAATTGACTATGAAAACAAGAGTTCCAATTATCTACTTTTAGATAAAGTTCATTCATTGGAGATGTATTCAAACATTCATGTTAAAAGTCATTGTTATAAACCCATATAATATTCTTATGTATTATGAGGCATTGTTCATATGGTGTAAACCCCAAATGTAGGCTTGTGTAGTCGAAGTATTCTAGCATAGTCAACCTGAGTCTTTCATAAAAAGGCATCACAAAAGTTGTTAAAAGATTGATTATCCATTGAGGAAGTTATGGAATGATTACCTAGACCATTTGAATCTATAACAGTCTAAGGAAAGCTGAAGAAATGACCAGAAACCATCTTTGAACCTTCACAACCTGTGCAGACTGGGTAAACCCTATTTTCAAGAAAGAGTGGACTGTGTGTAAGGAGTTAGGTTGGATAATATTCTAGGTGTTTATATATGTGATAAGAGGTCCTAAAATACTATAATGAATATGTTTAATTCCACTTCCACTTTGTATAAATAGGTGAAGTATTGATTCAAACCTTGTGAACTAGGTTGTCTATTGTGCAATCTTACATAGGTTACCAATGATAAGATGTAAAGAAAGGTGATCAGAGGATTGTGTTATAAGGATGATTAGTAAAAAAGGGATACTATTAGGAGATAGAAAGGACAAAGGATCAAAACAAGCCAAAGTTAGATTAAGGGATATGGGTAGAGGTAACTAAGATTGTTTTGTTTCTTATTTTCATTCCATGAATGATAGATTAGAGAATCCCTTTGCATCACTTTGACCATTACAATATACATGGAAGGTAACTATTATAAACACATTCAAATTTATTACAAAAAATGGGAATCCATATGCAGTGTTATAGGTTTAAGAAAGATGGAACATGACATTAATGAGTTAAAACATAGCACACATTAGAAAGAACCTTTTGGATATAACATTTTACTAATAGATGTTGAGCCAAAAGTGGTCGATAAACACATATGGGTCATGCCTCCTACTTTTAAGGTTCCATTTACACTAGGACAACAATGGTTACGATTAATTCAATCTATAATGAATCAAACAATTAAGTACCTTACTTTCCCATACATAGGAAGAGTAATCACGATTTGAAATGACAGTGATGCTTAACTTCAAAAAGTAAAATATTATGATATAGTGAAAAGTATAAAATCTAAATAATCAAAGTTAGAATAAGAGGAGGAAATGTGATTACATAATCTCAAGTATAATATGATAGATATCAAATTAAATCCCGATGAGGATGACCTACTCACCAATTTATGAGCACTACTTTCACATATTTCCAAAATAAAATAATTTAAAAACATTGAAAATATTTTTAAAAATCAAAATCAGGATTGAAAATGATATTAATAAATTACATTGTTTACATATGTTATTTATCACATGATTGGTAGATGGCATATTTTTTTCATACACACATTTATTGCATGGTATATGAGTGCAATGTAAGACATATAGAGTACACATGGACATATAGATGTTGGACTTTCCTCTACCCAGTGGCCATGCCACTATTGGGGGCATCTTATTCCATAGATTTCATATCATAGGTTATATCTTTCTATGGCCTCTTGTCCATGTTTATATATCTAGATTGCTCACACATGTCTTGTTAGTTACTCATATCTTACACGTCGATACATGGATATGTTATCATACTATAATGTGACATTAATACATATGGATGGAGTAGACTAGTCTATACTTAATCTATAATTCATTTATGTTGTTAATCTCTTGCATGATAGGATAGTTGTGCTTATTTATTATGTGTGTAACCTTGGCCTTATTTATCACATCTTTATGTCTATTGTGTGTCGCCCTTGGCCTTGTTTGATGTGACATCTTTATGCCCCTTTTTTGTGACATATTTATGTCCCTTGTTTGTGACATGTTTATGTCCCTTGCATGTGACCCTCGACCTTATTTATTGAGACATCATCATGTCCATTGTATGTGGCCCTTAGCCTTGTGTGTGACATTAACTCTTGAGCTTGTTGATAATGATTAGTGCCATAATTCATATTGTGCAATTTTAATATGTAGTCATATTCAATTATGGTTACTACTATGTAATTCATTGATACATCTATCTAGACATGAAATTTAAATTCCTTACATTACATATGCTACATACATACTTTTATTGACATATAAATTACTATGATGACATACTCACCACATGTTCACATGATTATACATGATGTTATCTTTACCCATGACTTGATATAGTTAACTTTCCTTTTGAGATGAGTAACTTACATAATATATCCCTCATCTCAAAAGTGGGAATTTTAATGGGATTGTCATATAAACATAAGCCTCCATGACCAAAAAAATATATTTTAAAACTAGAGTACATATTGCAAAGATTCATGATAGTTCAAATATTAGATAGTTCAGTCACATGAATGATATTTTACACATCAATATATATTATGGGGGCATATGCCATGCATATGAACTTACTTTAAATATATTTTAGTATAGATTCATATACACTTAGGTGCATGGTCATGGACATATATTCATAATTTTATAGGAACATGAATTATATGAATTCACATATACATTCATTTGAGATACAGGCTCTTAGATTTAGCATATATATGCACATCATTCTATATAATTTGGTACAAATTCAGGGGACATGACATTATTTCATGCACATATACACACTTTTAGATTCATGAAGCATGATACTAGTTTATGCACATACATACTATGATAGTTTACATTTGGCACAATTCCAAAATGGGCATGATACTACTTCATACACATTTACACATTTTGTAGTGAGCATTATTATAATTATTTATTTTCAAACACTTTTTCAATCTGCATTGAGTAGTGAGAAACCTTGAATCTATAAATCCATATACAATGGTTGATTCATATTTTTTCAGTTAATGTACATTGAAGTTTAATGACACTCAATGGCCATGACATTACTTCTAGTGAGCCCATCATATGGTTCCCATATTTTTCATATATGAGTATTTATTTGGGTTAGTACATCGCATACTTCTCCCCACATTTTTTAGGGTTAGGGCATGTTGTCTTCCCAACCTAAGGGCTTGCATAGTTACACAAAATTTGGGTTTAATCAGCCTCAATTTTTCCATGGATCAACATAAGGAATCTCTCTCTAGATTATTCAGTAGAAATACCTTTTTCCAATGCTTCAAAAAGGAAGTGTCATCTCTAACAAAGTTTTAAGGGAAGCACGGTGTTTGACAAAACATAAATGTACTCCTTACTTTCTCTTTAATTTTAAAATTACAATTTTAAGTTTCAAATTTAAATTTATGGAAATCTACTACCATATGTTTGTTTTAAGTTTTAATTTTGAGTGATGTTCATAATTCCAATTTCTTACCAAAGATAGAGTGTGTTATACATGCACTCAAGTATACCTTTTCCTTTTACTCTATCAATTCCATTACTAAAATAAAATGGGGGGAATTTTTAGATACTAAAATCTAGTATTAATTACTTGAAAATGAAAATATTGACATATATTTACCACTCATGACTTGCGCGTAAAGACATGGTCCTAACTAGCCATTCTCTCATACCTACATTTTACCTTATGATTTTTACCCTCTTTGTCTACTATCAAACACATACATGAACCTTATAGTTTATGCTAAACCAAATTATTATCTCATTCAATCATCCCTAAATCTTTAGTTTAGTCCTCATGTTCATGGGTCACTACCATCATAATGGGTTAGTACTACCAATTGATATTATCCTATGCCTTCAATAGTGAACGCCTCCTAACAATGGCTACTTTTTAAAATAAAATATTTATTTAGGGTTGACCCATTTTCCTAGCATGTCAATGGCTTGATAAATTATCCAATTGGACTCATATATACAAATTAAGGCCTCACCTAATAAAAGACTTAGAACCTATCTGGCACACATCTATACACTATTGCATATTAAAAAAAAACTACCCTATTCCTCATAATTTGAAAATCAACCACTAGGAGTAGTCACAATCCAAGTCTAAAGCATATCAAATTGAAGTCAAAGCAAACATTTTTAATTATTGAAGCTAAGTCTTTAGTTACATTCATATAGTAATTGAGCACAATTTCACAATCACACTAAGTGGGATAACTATGTGTGGATTGATTTCTCTCATAATATCATATACATAAGCAAAAATCAACCATCAATGGGTGTGATTAGGTTTAGCTCAACCCATTACACTTTCCCAGATTTGTAGATTTTTAACCCTCATAAGCACACCTAGGGTTTCAAGGTGAAAGAGATTGATTCTATAGTTTTGTGCATCATCAAGGTTAAACATCACACATATAGAGATTTTAGAGATAGGTGATGGTGACCATATGGTCATAAACCATTCTTTTCACATATGTCACTATCGACCACTACACATCAGTATCAATAGTTAATATTAACCTAAATCTAACATAACTGACCTTGTGCAGATAAAAATAATTTCATATCTGGATGAATCATAGGCCTGATTTAGTTTGTTTTCCATCATCAAAACAAAATCACACATAGTCAATCAAAAAATATAAGTACTTATTCCTTTGTTGTAATTACTATGTTTAGCATATGCCACTTGTAAAATCATTGCAATATGTTTCAAGCTTTTACCTTTAAATTATGCTTAAATTTATATTTAAATATAAAATCACATACTATTTTCTATCCTATTATGGTATATTAATCTAAATTAGGGTAAAACACACATCATTATGCACCACAAACATTAAATTTTCATTACAAAGCTAATTCACCTTAACACATCATAGCATAAGGCATCATGGTGAAAAACATCACAAAGTGATATTAAATGGAACTAGAAAATCCTTCCATCATCCAAGGAATCAAATAGAAATGGTTAGGAATTGTAATGTCTCTTTATTCATATCACATCACAAGAAGTGCCCAGAACAAGTTTCACAAAGGATTAGCTTTTCAAAAGTCATAAGCTCACAAGGCTAAGTCACAACACCTTGAAATAGTTATAGTACTACACTCTGACATCTTTCATAGGATGTTAAAATCTTTCACATTAGAACTTGAGAGGCTTCAACCTCAATTCTTTGTATGGATATTCTAAACTGACTTTGAACCAAACAAGAACCTTCAAACATACTCATACAAAAAAAATCAATTAACTAAAAATAAAAACCAAAAATCTACACACTACCAAGGCTACACAAAATATAAACAACAAATGTGTGTGTAAAAATGTTTCCTAAAACATTTACAAAGGATAGGAGTGCGCATAAAGGTGGAACAAGCAACATAAAAAAATTATGCACAAATCAGGACTTGTGTAGAACTACAATGTGATTATTATTATTTACTAAGTGTTAGACTAAGTATTTTTGGATGATATAGGATTACAAGTGAACATAGATGTTACTACAACACTATGCAACCCACATCTCTAATTACTACAATGTCATAATTGATGGAAACTTGGAAAATATGCTTACTTTGTTGATCGTGTTAGGCTTCAGCTTCCCAACATTCAATTATGTCATGAGTAATAGACTCACAAACTTGACATAGATAATTCATGGTGATGCCCTTTAACTTAAAAAAAAGCATACATGTGGAGGTGGCATGGCATTCATGGTATATTTTATAATGGGTTATAATTGGTGGACCTTAAAAATGAGACAACAACCACAAATTATGCCTAGGGGAAGTCCATCCTTGTATGACCCTCTACTTGGAAATTGACATGCCATGGTATTTACTTACAATATTTTTGATTTTCACTAGATATTTTTTTCTAATTTGGTAGTGACTTCTCCAATCTAGGATTCAATGCAAGTTTCAATTCCCTATGGGTCTACAGTGTACATGATTCAACATAGCTTCCAATGCTCCTTCTAATTGGAGAACATAATTTGCACCAACTTACATTGTAAATAATTAGATAAACCTTTGATTAACCATTCCTAATTAAGGGATGGGTCCAAGTGATAGGTTAATTTTGATAACAAGTTCTTGAACCATTGATCATAGGAATGTACAGACTCTCCAATGACTTGTATCTTCTTAAGGGCAAAAATATTCTAGTGTTCCGATTTTAAGAACTCAAATAAGAAAGCCATGATTTAATTCACCCTGATATATGAAAGTGTTTGATAGGTTAAATGAGTGTACTAATCTTGCCTGTGGCCACTCAAAATGGTTGCAAACTACTATATCTTTCTTATTGGAGTATGTATGTTTTTAGCATGCTAAGCAATTTTTTTGGATTTCTAATGTCACTTTGCATCTTCAACACTAGAGAATGCTTAATAGATTACTTTGAAGGGTTATAGATTAATATGGTAGTGTGGCCTTGGGAAGCCCATGTAGACACTAAAATATGGTATTAGACACTTGGAAATTTATTGTCTTGATTCACATTTACTTGAAATGACTTATGCATACACAGATGACTCTTATAGACCTTTCTCTTTTATCCACATGATTTCCATGGGCCTAACCTTCTTGATTTGATATTAGACACCTACAAGAATTCCCTAATTTGTGCCTAATGTATGAATTATCATATCTATATTGTCTCTAGATCATCATATCAATATTTATGCCTTTCAGACGAGTTAGTCAGACTCAGATATCTGTAGAATTCCATAGGCATCTAAATATGACAAAACCATACCCATGCCAACAACAGTCATTTTTAAAATTAAAATTATCTTCATGGGTTGGCCCATATGTTTAGCATCTTTGTGGCATGATGAATTACCCAAAAAGTCTCATATAAATATATAACAGGTCTATGCCTATTCCCTATCTAACATTATCTATCAAGTATTTATCACTCTTATGAAATCACTTGCATATTGAGAGGAATGTTTCAAAGTAGCCCATATCTACAAACATCTTCGAGGAGCAATCCCTAGACAAGTCTGAAGCACCTAAGCCAAGTTAAGTTTTCCATTTTTCAATATTCGAAAGCTATATCACAGGTTTCCTTCATTAAAGTTCAACCATTACACACATATATATAATAATTAAAAATGCATGCAACTTGACTTCCCTCTTTGAATTATTGTATATGTTGACAGTTTGCAACCATTCATTAGGAAGTGGTTGAGGTCAACTCAACCCATTGTTGTTCCCCTTTTGTAGGCCTAAATTTAGTGTCAAAAGTGGACCTAATATTTTGAATTGAAATAGACAAGTTTTATGAATATCATGCAAATGGTGAGCCCTAATATCACACACAAATATGAATTATAGGTAGGTGCAATGTCATGTACTAAAATAAAGAAGCACTTTTCACATAGACCAATCCAACAGAAGATAGATGTTATCATCCATAGACTAATCGGTTCATCTTGTAGTTCTAGACACAAAGTATCTGATCTAAGTAACTCACAGTTTATTTTCAGCCCTTAATCACCTACATTCTATCTCAAACCTATACAAAATAATAACACAATAAATATCTTAATTGATTAGGTTTTCTTCTATTTATAGCAAGTTCAATTATTAACTCATATTCTATCTTTTAGAATTATATTCGTGTATTATTGCTATAACTTATATAATCTAAATAGTTCAAATTTTCTATCTATTAGATCACATTAAACTAAAATAAGGTAAAACATATTGGTGAATTGTTTAGAACATAGAAAACCCTAGGTTCTCCCTTAGGGTTTCATCCTTTTTTCTAGGGTTCATATTTTTGTCTTAGGGTTTCAATTCTGATTTTTTATTTCCCCATGCATTTAAGGATTAAATATTTTAAACCTTTACCCTAGCCTTTAGCATATTTATTCCAGCTAAGAATGATAATTCTCTTGTCCCTCTAAGGTGAATTACTATATTAAATGGTGCACATATCGAGCATAATCAAATTCATTTGGTTCCATCTAAAATGGCTAAAATAAATGAGATGAATGTTCATTCTTCTTCCTCTTATTGTGATGCAAATAATATTAATGAATACATACAAATATAAGATTATGTTTTTAATGATGAAATGCATAATTTAGAACATGTTAATCAAAATAATCATGAATTCCAAGATATAATCCATCCTGATGACCTTAATGGGGTAGATCTTATACAAGTTAAAGCATTGTTTAATTTATGAAATTGAATTCATCAAAATCCTCATGAATTGGATAAAGTTTTAAAATTAATCCTAGAAGCTAAACTTACACAAAAATTTAAGGATGGCATATTAGGAATAACATCATGAGCCCTTAATTATTACTAATCTACCTTTTGGAGGTATTGATTCCACCATAGGTGTTCAAACTACTACTAATGTTACTATTCCTATGTCTACACTTTTGGCTACACATGTGATGCCCACCCATAGTGTGGGGGTAGCACAATGCTTCTATCATATTAATATGCTTATTCCTACTCAACAAAACTATATATATTTTATTATGACTACTCATGCGACATCATCATCTTCGTCTACTACACAATTAATCGAATAGATTATTATAGCTTTGTAGGCTAAGGTGTTGCAATTAGAGCACGGTGATTCTAGGGTGAGTATTTAATGGATTCTCATGCATTACTTCATAATCCATTATCCCTAGATATTTTATCTTATCGTTAAAATACATTACCGTTAAAAAAGTTATTTTAAGAATGGATGTGAAGCATGTTAAAAATCAAAAACCACGGCAAAGAAGCAGAGGATCCGAAGGCATGGAACCAAAAGGCAAAGGAACATTTTCGTTGGTCTTGGACATGATCAGGTAGACCATGCCAGATAGGCTCCATCATGGGAAGGCTCAAAGAAAATTAGAGTCGAATTTTATTGCAAAGAAATCATTGAAAAGGATTGACGCCATAGTATAAAGATGGCCTGTTAAAAATGGCTGTGGGCCATGGCCAAGACATTGGGCTGAGATAATTTACTTTTACAGATCCTGAGACAAAAAGGGAGATCGGTTACAAGATCGAGTCCATGAAAGCTAAGACAAGGTCACATTCTAGCCAAGTCCATAATATGGATGTGAACTTTGACTAGGATGGCTTTGGAGCCCACGACCCGAATGCGCTCTTCTTTTGGTAAAAATGGTGGTCATTTATGGAATGGAAGTCGACCTTACAGGAGATAGACGATGGCATATACAGTCTGTGAGAGACATACATTAAGCTGTGCACATTTTCGTCTATTAATTAACTCGATGACTTGCCCTGTTAGTATGGTCTGAGCCAAGACTAAGATTAGAGCTCTTGAGCACTGAAATGCATGGTCTAATCCAGTTTTATAATGGCAAAATGCATGGTCATCACCATCTATTTCCATCATAGGCTTTTGTTTTATACATAGGTCGTGGCTAGATGGGATCGCCTTATTAGCAAGACTATTAACAAATGGACCTGGTTCACATTATCCCTCAGTTACAATGGGAGTCATGTCAATGGTGAGCCCATGAAAAAAAATAAGATAGGATTATGTACTTTTCTATGCATCTACAATACAGCTTTGAGTCGAGTCAATGGTGGCCGATTACAGGCACATCAAACTGTTGTGGGTGTTTTTGGATATTGGTGTCGATGGTGGAGGCATGGTGAATACCTTATGATCTTGGCATCTATTCTGGAAGGTCATTTGGATTTGGACGCTTAGCTTATGGCAAGGAGGTGAATTGGGTCCATGGGAAGGATCTATTTGTAGATCAATGGCTGTTTGTACGGAACTGAGCTGGTGAAGAAGTCATCGCCTATTTACAAGTCATTATTGGCCATGGGCATATGACATATGGTAACAAGTATCGGATAACCCCGTTACATATATATATAATTTGGCATTATCTGAGTAGAGATATTTTATCTTCTATTTTTAAATACGGGAGATAGCTAATGATTCGTATATATATATATATATATCCCTTGTTCAAGGGCAAATGTAATTTGCTCTTTATGGGTTATTTTAAGCACATAAAGATCTGTGATAGAAAAGGAATTTATGTATTATGTGCCTCTATATTGACATACAGAGAGATAGGTCTCTATTTATAACTATAAGTTTTGATTGCCTCTAATTTAGTGGTTATGGAGGGAAACACTTATAGGATAATGTTGGGTAATTATGATTTTAATTGCTTCTATTTTATAAGCCAATGGCTATGGAGGTACGTAAACAATAATCTGTGAGAACCAGATAATTGCCCATTTGTTAGAGTGGAGAAGATATTGCTCATTTATACGGAGAACACAAACACCCAGAGAATTGCCCATTTGTCAAAGTGGAGAAGATATTGCCCATTTGCATGGGGAAGAAATATAATGCTATTGACGAAGGATGATTGCTTCACAACTGGTCATCACTATCAAATTTCAGCATTAATACAGGATTATAAAATCCATTTTGATGTACGTTTAAAATTTAGAATCACATCTTTTAAATGGATTGGATTGCAGTTAACTACAATCCTGAAGATGTAGCCCAAATTATGGGTGAACTCCGTTACCACTTCTGGTGTCACTTTTCTTTTCGGTTTATTCTATATTTTGTTTTAATTTAGCTGCAAATGAATGGATAGAATACTAGAAATAAACAGGAAGTTATAAGTGACACCAAATCAGAAGTTTTTATATGTGGGAAAGAGTTTAAAAAGTCATCTGATTAATTTCACTCAATCCCATATTTATGTACCAATTCTATTAACTAAGGAATTGAGATGTTTTAGTATCCATTTCACAAACTCTTTGTTTGGGTTATGGATCACCAATGAACCAATTAGTGACTATGTGCTTTAGTATAAGACCATGCTTTCTAAGATGAAAACTTTTATGGCCAATAATGAGTTGTAAGATATCTTCAATAAAAAATTTATATCCCCTCTCCATGAGTCTATTATGTTCAACGAACTCAAATCATTTGATGAGTTATGCCATATAGTTAAAGATCCAGAAGTTACACTCATATATTTGAATAAATTAAAGTATGTGGATAATGGTCTAACTACATCAAATACAATGTTTTAAAGCAAACCAAGTTACAAGGTTAAATAAAAAGATAATTAAAATGGGGAAAAATAAAATTTAATGCAATATTATAGCCTATTAATTGGTTATCATATCCACTCAGCAAAGGAGGAAGTTTAGATGATTGCCTCAACCTCATCATATATTATTATATAAGTTAATAGTGTCTAACCTTATATCCCTCCCTATCACACAAGAGGTTTGTATGATTTGGCCTACACCTAAGGGATATGAAGTAATGTATATTATGATAAGCATCGATGTACTAGACATTCTATGAATAAGTACTTCAAGGTAACACATAAAATACAAAATCTCATTGATGATAACATTATTGATTTTATCACATCTATGAATGATTCGGGACCACAACCTAATGGGAATGTAAAATTGAAAATATTTTATGATTCTTTTCCAAAAAATGAATTACAATGCACATCCTCCTCCATTGACATATGATCACCAATTGGACAATATCATTGGTACACCTACAAGCATATCTATACAAGGACCTACAATTATATTTGATGACATTGATATTATGAAAGATGACTCTGATTTGATTCATTATTTGTATGAGCCTACATTAATTCACAACCTTTACATAGTGTCATGGTAGACACTGGTTCAAGTGAAAAACATTGTGTAATAACACTTGTTGGAGGTTCTAGGTTACACCTTAGTTGAAAGTAGAAGTGTTCAAGTCCTACTCTCAAACCTATTCCAGCATGGGATTGACCCTAGGTTGTGGGTTACCTAATTTTAGGTCAGATCTCTAAGATTTTTAATGAAGCTAGCTCCTCAGATATGACAATTTAAATCTCTCTTTTTGAAAATTAATCTATTGGGATGAAAAGGGGAGAAAATACATGAATGAAAACATAATTTAAGTGTGGTGATACACCAAATGTTCAATGATCCACTCTCAACTTGGACACTTTCATGACTATTAATGAATCCAATGGAGACAAAGATTGATCAGATTCAATGACAGGGTTCCAAACATGAGCATTTTGTATGAAGGTTTAAAATATACCTATAACTTGAAGGAAAAGAAGAGATAGGTCTATTTAAGACACTATGGACTTATGACACTTCAAGAGAAACCTCACTAGTTAACACTTCATACAACCTACAAGGAACTAACAGTCTTAAAGCAAGGTACATGAAGGACCTATAGATAATGAATAGACAACATACATTCTATAAATCATACTCTAATAAATCAAACTTAGTATTAAATTATAATCTAAAATTATCTTATATTGCTTCAAAGAGTTTACAATTTAGCAAAATTTTGCTATACCCAGTCGAGGGATACAAATCAAGAGCTTAAAACTAGTATTTATAGGAAGAAAGAAGGTAAAAGAGAGAGAATTTGGCATTGAAGGGGTCATTAATGAGCCTAATTCAACTTAATACAACCACCATCGCTATCCTTCTTGAGCCTTCCCCTGCATTAATGTCATTGTATATTTTTATAGCATGATGGAGAATGTGGAGATCAAGATCAGTTGCAAGAAACAATCCCCATCACCATATGAATCCTTCTTGAGCTCCTCTACATTAATGCCCTTCACTATCTTCCTCAATCATGATTGATATTCTTCACATTACTATATAGTTACTTAAGATTGTTCATTGGTTTTATTTTTGACTTTCCTTGTGTAGTCATCATTCTGTCATTGCTTCTAAATCTTAAATATAGATATATTATGGATGAAAACCAATAACCCTATTGGTTTTCATATAGATATGATTTCAAATGGAGATCCAAAGGCTAGGGCCTCTTGATTTTGAATGAGACATAAAACCTACGTCTAGAAGTTCTTGAAAATATTTACAAAGATTTAATGGCAATAAATGGCTTTGCAGAATCTACTCTTGATTATTCATATCACATTTGATCTTGCATTTATGTACTTTACCTACTTGATGTGGTGAGATCCTTTGTCCAACATTTATACCTTCATGGCATCCTCTGGTTAGACCTTAGTTTAATTTTCTCTCCATTGAAGTCTTTTATCTTTCAAATTTTAATGTCAAAAATTGATCCTGATTTGGGCTCCCCACATTTTTCTAATTATCAGCTCTTCATTTGCTCTACAAGATCCTACTATCAGTCCTTTGATTCTTTGACCTCATGCACACTGTAGATCTATTTATGTATAAATGAACATGAACCATTGATCTTCTATCAATCTAACACAGTTGAGACACTTGGTAATTTATCATTTGGCTTCAAGAGTCATTGAGTTATTGACTCATCAATCAATGTTAGATCTTTGTGTATGATTGCACGTACACCATTAATCTGCTTAGACCCACTAACATCTATCAGATCACCACTCATCATTAGATATTTGTTCAAGTAATGATATCTTGACACTTGTCATTGACATGTTCACATTGACTTTTTGACTTGATGCTCACCAGTGAACTCTTTGGTACAATTGAACATGTGTTATTGGATCCTTAGGACCCTTTGATTCATTATATTATCTGCACATCATTGGATTTGATCTTAGATCCCAATATTTGGACACTTTTTATCTCTAAATTCAACCTAAAAACATTTGAATTTAAAAAACTATTTCATGAAGCTTAAACTTGACGTCCCTGTGAACGTTTCACTTTTCAAGTCTAACTTTGAAGCTTTATATCTTGAGATAGGCAACTCATCAAGACATGAAATTTGTATATGATGATTTTGGCATGAATAACTTCATGTCCATGCAATCTTTTGGCCTGAGAGGCCCCTAGGTGTATTTATTAAATGTGCAATCAGACTAACCTATTTGTTTTTACATGATGTGTTGATGATGATCTTCCTCTTCAATGCTTGTGCAATAACTTTCAAGGCTCAAAATGAGTTTTTGAGACCTATGAAACCTTATTTATATCCATGAAGGTCAAATCACCATGAGAACCTATTTAATCACTTCCCTTGCAACTCTAGACTTGTTTCAAGACTTACTTCTCAAAGATTAACAAATTGCACTTTAAGCTTTCTTAAAGTGTTTCAAAAGATTTTTAGTCAATATGATATCTTTGGACCACTCATTTCATCCAGAACTCTATTCAACTCATCCATTTAGGTAGAAGCTTTGGATGTGGGCCAAGATGGCCAACAATTTCTTGCATGCCCAGTGGGACACATTCTCTTTGGTATGACTAAAGCCTAGAGTTGAGATTAAGTATTTTCAACAAAGAGGAGGCATCCACCATAATCAAAAGTTGAATATTATCCAAGTTTTAGAGTTCATAACATGATCTAGATATCACCTCTCATGCCAAAGGTTACTAAAAGGTCATATATTAAAGGTATTCCCTTTGAATTTATTGAGGTACCTTATATCTTATATAAAAGAGAAAGATTCAATAGGACATGTCTTTATCCCCCAAATAAATATTCATCTCCTAGTCATCTTATTGTTTTAAGCAGTGCAACCCCCACTATGCAAATGGCAAGGCCAAGAATGCAAGCTTTTTTACTCTTCAATGATGGCATCCCTCTTAACCTTTATCAATATGATGATATCCCTGACACCTCTTTGAAGAGTCTACCATACTTCATAGGAGAAAAATCCACCACCCCTATAAAACACATATCTGACATTGTAAACATTTGTTCAGTACATAACATTACACAAGAGAATATAGCCATGAGACTACTAGTCACATCCTTGAAAGTCAAAGCATTGTAATTGTATAGGGTTCTAGCTCCTACCTCAATCAATACTTGGGATGAGTTTGGTGAGTTCCTATGTAAACATTTTGAGGATAAAAGTGACCATGTGTCACTTGTTAAGCAACTAACCTCAATCAAAAGGGCATCCTAAGAATCTATGGTTAATTTTAACTATAGATTCCAAAAGATTTTAAATAGAATACCTATCATCATTAAACCCACACCCAATTATGTTTTTATTCACTATTTGAGAGCATTGAATTTAGACATAATGTATATTTATAAATATCATAAACTCAAGTATTTATTATATATATATATATATATATATATATATATATATTAATTATATACATGTATATCAATCTTGTTTGAAAATGAGGGGATGATGAGTTCTTGAGAAAATCCATGAACAAAATATGATTTTTTTTTTTAAATGCACACTAAAATCATAATTACCCATGGATTTGGGGTTACCTTAAATGTCAACCTCTATGGCATTGGTGATAAAAAAAGATCCAATCTATGGGTGGGACAACTCTACCTGGGGCCTATGAGATAGTTATAAGGAACTATTTGATACAATCAAGGAAACTCATGCCAAGGCCTCTCATGTCACTTTTTCTGGAGCTTCATCTAACCCCACCTACTATTTCTCTATTTCCCACTAAAAATAATCAAACCCAACCTAATGATAGTCAAATGGATAAATTTTCAAGGATTGAGAGCTTGTTGAAGGCATAAAATAACAAGCTAGTGGTTTTAGAGAGATAGCAACAGACTTTATATAGCCATACCAAGGTTCCTTCCAAGCCTAATACCCTGTTTAATCCTACAATAGACCCCTTTATCCATAAAATTAACAAGCACAAGGCCAAATTACTCAAGGTATATTTTATAATAGTTACAACCCCACAGCTGCAAGTAGCTCAAGAGCCCTAGTCCCCACCCAAAATAACCTTGTACAAGAGGGTCAATGTCAATTAGGAGGGTATTCCAACAAGATGGTAATTGTTATAAGTGTAGAAATGTATTAGGTTCCTAGTTGTTAGCATGCTCCTTCAATCCAAGGCCGTGACACAATGCCTCCTCCACCACAAGGCCCTTCAATGAATCAAGATAACATGCCTATCATGACATCACTAGAAGCTCAAATTCAACATCAAGGGAGTGTGGGTAAGGCACTATTAAACACCATGTGCATAAAATTTTAATAAGGAAGAATATGTTTGAGCATGTAGTAGTAAACATGGGGTAGACTACATAAAGGGTAGATGAACTAGTTGCAACCAATACAAAGGCTAAGAAAAGGATGTTGGATGATAACTTAGGGTAGCTACGGCTTATTTAATGCCTCCATAAGTCAGTCATCATCCCACCACTTCAAATATAGCTATTAAAGCTCCTAAAACTCAACAAATACCTCAACATCATGGGTAGTAGCAGAAGTCTCCTTTTGTTCCTTGTGTTAGTCAAGTGTCAAGTGATACTTCTACTTCCAAGGTGCAATTCAGAGGCACTAGTCTTCCCTTTAATATTGTTGATCACATGAAAAATGATAATGTCACTATGTCTATGTATGATGCTCTATCTATCCTAGGATAGAAAGAGATCCTTCATAAAGAGCTCTCCAATCCTTCTCATGTGAATGAGACAACTAATAGGGTGAACACTATTTTTATAAATAGTAGTCAACCTAGTCAAATTCAAGTTCCTAGTCAAGCTTGTAATCAAGATCAAGTTCATAATGTTGGTAAACCCCCTCCATTCTATTTGTTAGTCATCATAGGGGGTTGTTGAGTGCATAACTATATGATAGATCTAGGTACTTCGACCTCGGTTATGCTTAAATCCATAGCGGATAAGCTTGAGATTAAGTATGTTCCTAATGAAAAATGTGTTCTCTAATTGGATGCTTCCCCCACTAAAATAGTAGGTATATTGAAATATCTTAAGATCACATTGGTAGCTTGCCCTAATTATGTCATCACCCAAGATGTAATGGTTGTAAACCTACCCCCATATTTTTCCCTATGTCTATCTAGGGAGTTTACTATAAAATTTGGGGGATATTTTTCCTCTAACTAGTCATACATGGTTTTCAAGACCAAATATGGGACTAGGGTTACTATTAGGTCAGAACCTATCTCTAGGTTCCATCTAGAGCCCTATATGCCTAACCTTGCAAATATCAACTATACCATGTTTGAAGAGGATGAAAATGTTAGTGAACAAGAGCCTCATGACAATATTGAAAGCATTTTAGACTTTTACTTAGATGAATGGGTAGCTAACAATCATGGATTTTATCCCTACACCAATATTGAAGAAGCAAGCTTAGGGGTGTATTGCATGTATGAGGAAGGTGTTGCTATATCTTGCCTAACTAACACCATTCAAGAGGAAGATGGTCTATGGACTTTATTCTTTATTTTATCAAGGTCAAATAATGGTAGTGGAACTAGATCCATGTTGGTTTCACCCTCAAATCACAGGTACTATTCAGCTATAATATTTCAATTCAGTTTCACTTCAAACATAGTTGAATATGAATCTCTTTTACATGGTTTACAAGAGGCAAAGAAAAGAGATGTCAAACTTATTCAAGTCAAGGGTGATAGTGAGCTTTTTTTTACAACAAGTGACAAGCATGAGTGAAATCAAGAAACATCATTTGAAAGCTTACAAGAATCATGTATGGGATCTCATAGAGGACTTCTTGGCATTCAATATACAATCCATACCAAGAGAGGCAAATCAACATCAGATAGGCTTACATCCATTAGATATTAGTATGAGGTTATAGGATTCAAAGGCAACCAAAGTCAAGACAAGTCAAGGTCATATGCAATCTAGATGTACCTGACAATGAGTTGAGTTAGCCAGTGTTCGATAATGATGACCAAATTATATGTTTTCTAATACATGAGGCAAAATTATCCCATAAGAATATAAATAAATTCCCACATCAGTATGATGACCAAATAGTGTATCTAAGATATAAAAAGTTTCCTAAGGAGCTTGTGACATTGTAAATCATCTTCAATGAATATGACCAAGTGAGAAGAGGTAAGGCATGTATCTCAGTAAAGGAGGAACATTATGAAAAGATAGAGATCTATAAGGATAAACTATTGAAGTTAGGGAAGATTAATATAGCAGAAGAGACAGCTACATTTTTTACTTTATGCCAAGAATTATTTTATGTATTTTCATGGGAATATAAGGATTTTAATGGTTTTGATCTCAAACTTGCACAACATTCCATTGAACTAGAGAGCAATGCAAAACCAGTCAGGTAGAAATAAAGGCATGTCAACCCAAAAGTGGAGGAGTTGATGAGAAGGGAGCTATTTAAGTTGATTGAATCAAATATAATATTCCCCATTAAACATTCCTCATGGGTGGTAAACCTTATTCTAGTGAGGACGAAGAATGGGGAAATACGTTTATGTGTTGCTTTTAGGGACCTCAATAAAGTGTCCCTAAAAGATCATTACCCACTACCCTGAATGGATCAAATTCTTTAAAAGGTGGTAGGTTCCCAAAGATTCTCATTATTTTACGATTACTCTAGTTATAATTATATTATGTTCAAGGAAGAAGATAGGCATAAGACTACCTTCACCACAAAGTGGGGCACTTATGCATATATGAAAATGCCTTTTGGACTATCCAATGCTAGAGCAAATTTTTAGAGGGTAATGGATGTTAATTTTGAAGGTTTGATCAATGACATGGTGATTATTTACCTAGATGACATCATTATTTTTTCAAAGGACCCATCTAATCACATTACTCACTAGAGGTTAGTATTTGAAAGATACAAAGAATTTGGTGTTTCATTGAATCTTAAAAAATGTATATTTGGTGTTCATGAGGATAGGTTATTAGGATATGTAGTGTCCAAGGATGGTCTTTCCATATATCCTAAAAGAGTTGATTCTATCTTATCCTTACCCTTTCCCAAGCACAAGAAGGGTCTGCAGAGCTTCTTAAGAAAGATTAATTTTATAAGAAGGTTTATCCCAGGCTTTGCAGAGCTGGTCAAGCCTCTTACTCACATGTTAAGAAAATACAAGGATTTTACATGGACCAAGGAAGGTAAAAGGAGTTTTGATGCCATAAAAGATGCCATTTCTCATTCCCTTACACTTCTTAATCCTAATTTTAACAAGTAATTATACTTGTATGCCTTATTTACAATGGATGTAATCTCTGCCATGTTAATATAAGAGAATGAGCAAGGTTTGAAATAGCCTATTGCTTTCTTTAGTTAGGCCTTAGAAGGGTATGAGGAGAGGTATATCTTTGTTTAGAAACATGTTCTTGCATTAGTGAGAGTTTTTAATAAATTTAGGCACATGGTCTCCAATAGTAAGATCATACTCATGGTGGTACACCCAAGTATTAAAGAGTTTATACTCAATAAAGACCTTAATGAGAAAAGATCTGGATAGGTGACAAAATGCATGGAGTATGACATTGAATTTAGAATTAAAAAACTTGTAAGGGGTAGATGTTTATGTGATCACCTTACAATAGAAGTAAAACAAGATAAGGATCAAGTGTTGGTAGTCCATGACAACCAATAAGAAGCTCCATATAACACACCTTTCAGTTGGACACATGATATAATCAAATTTCTTAATTTAGGCCAATGTCTTATTAGAATAGATAGAGCTAAGAGAAGGCACTTTAGGTTTAAAATTATACCCTATGTCCTGATATATGGATTACTTTTCAAGAGAGACATAGGGATCATGCTTTTGAGGTGTATGGAATCATGCCAAATAAACAAGTTGCTTGAGCAATTCCATGATGGTCCAGTTAGTGGGCACTTTTTTGCCAAGACCACAACCTCTAAAATCATTAGATATGGTTACTTTTGGCCCATAATATTTATATATACATACTCTTAGGTAAGGAAATGACCAAAATATGAAATTTTTGTTGGCAAGTAGAAATTGGTTGCCCTTCCCTAATAATCCATACGAGTAGAACAACCTTTCATGTAATGGGGCTTAGATTTCATAGGAAAGATACACCCCGCTTTAATTAAATGACATAAATGGATCATTATAGCTAAATAATACTTTACAAGGTGGGTTGAAGTAACTGCCCTCAAGGAAGCTAATGAATATTCTATTTTAGACTTTTATGATAGCCTTGTGACCAAATTTGGTGTGCCTTCTACAATAATTTCTAAAAATGCATTGACCTTTAGAAATAAAAATGTATGTGAGTGGGATATTTCACATGAAATACATCTCAAATCATCCTCTACCTATTACCCAAAATGGACTAGCAGAGTCCAAAAATAATAACTTGTTGAGGATTATCAAGAGAACTATGGAAGATGATCAGAGGGAATGGCATACTAGATTAAGGATTTCCCTATGGGTATACAAAGTGACACGTAATAAAGCTACTATACACTCCCTATACCTTCTTATCCATGGGAAAAAATATAAACTTCCTATATCCCTTGAACTTCCCACATTAGATCTTGCATATTAACTTAAGCTCCTAGAGGATGATGCTATGAATATAAGGCTAAATGAGCTAAGACAACTAGAGGAGACAAGGGACACTACTATGCACATTATGTGGTCTAATCAGCACCAAGTGAATAGGTCATTTGAAAATAGACCTTCCTCAAATACATTACAACAAGGTGATATAGTCCTCAAATGGGATGAAGATCGTGCAAAACTAGGAAAGCACTCCAAATTTGATAGTCTTTAGAGTGGGCCTTATGTTATCACAGGTTGCAAGGAGAGCAATGCCTTTGACCTTTCTAGGTTTAATGGAGAGATCCTTGCCATCCCTATTAATTAGAGGTATCTTAAATTATGTTATTAGTGTTGCCTTATGATCTTTGTACATAGGTAGATAGGTCTATTTTTACCTCTAAGTGCTCTATAACATTGTTTTGTTTGTTGTTTCTCTATTGTTTAGGTGGTTTTTTGGTGTTTTTTTTTCTTTCTTATTTTTTTGTGTGCCTCATAAATTTAAAGTGTTTCAAAGATTTAGGTAGAGTCCTTTTGTAATTAATACTTTATGTATCTAGTCATTATGAGCAAGTTTGATCAAATTCTAGGTTCCATGACTAGCAGGTTGGTCAAGCCACTTGAGTCACTAGAAATGTTGGCAATTTTGGCTCACATCCAAAACTTCTACCTAAATGGATGATATAAATAAATTTATTGATGGAATGAGTGGTCTAAATATCTCATATTACTCACTAAGCTTTGAAACACTTTAAGCAAGCTTAAAGTGCAATTTGTTGATCCTTGAGAAGCAAGTCTTGAAATAGGTCTAAAATTATAAGGGAAGAGATTCAGTAGGTTCTCATGGTGATCTTGACCTTCATAGACATAAATCAAGTTTCATACGTCTTAAAAACTCATTTTGATCCTTGAAAGTTCTTGCACAAGCATAGAATATCCAGACCATCATTAGCACATCATGTAGAAACAAATAGGTCAGTTTGATTGCACATTTAATAAATACACCTAGGGGGGCTCTCAAGCCAAAATATTACATGGACATGAAATTATTCATGCTAAGATCATCCTTTACAAATTTCATGTCTTGATGAGTTGTCTATCTCAAGATATAAAGCTTCAAAGTTAGCATTGTAAAGTGAAACATTCACGAGGACATCAAGTTTAAGCTTTGTGAAATATCCATTTAAATTCAAATGTTCCCAGGTTATGTGTGGAGCTGATAAGTTTCCAAATATTGGGAGATAAGATCAAATCCAATGGTGAGTGATCAATTTAATGAGTTAGTGGGTCCTGAGGATCTAATGCCATGTGTTTAATCATACCAAAGATATTAATGGTGAGCATTAAGTCAAAAAGTCAATGTGAATGCATTGATGATAAATGTCAATATCTCAGGTACCTAAATAGAGATCCAAAAACTAGTGGTGATTTGATAGATGTCATTGGGTCTAGGTAGATCAATGGTGTGCATGCAATTGTACACAAAGATATAATGGTGAGTGATGAGTCAACAAGTTAATGAATCTCAAAGCCAAATGATTAGCTACCAAGTGTCTCAACCACATTAGACTAACAGAAGATCAATGTCTCATGTTCATTTGTATATAAATAAATCTATGGTGTGCATGAGGTCAAAGAGTCAAAGGAATGATAACAGGATCCTGTGGAGCAAATGAAGAGATGATAATTGGTAAAATGTGGGGATCCTGGATCAAGATCAATGGTCAACATTATAAGTCAAAAGTTAAAGGACTTCAATGGAGATCAAATTCAACTAAGGTCAAACCAGAGGATACCATGAAGGTAGACATGTTGGATAAAGGATTTCACCACCTTGATCAAGTAAATTACATGAATGCAAGATCAAATGTGATCTGGATAACTAGGATCAAATTCTACAAAGATGTCTAATGCCATTAAAGCCCTGTAAAGCTTTTTGAGAACTTCTAGATGTAAATTTTATGTCTCATTCAGAATCAAAAGGCCATAGCTTATGGATCTCCATTTGAAATCATGGCTATATTAAAACCAATAGGGTGATTGGTTTTCATCCATAATAGATCTATATTCAAGATTTAGAAGTAATGGTAAAATGGTGACTACGCAAGGAATGTCAAAAAGAAAACTAATGAGCAAATTCAAATAATTACCTAGTAATGTGAAGAATATCAAGCATGATTGAGGAAGATATTGAGGTGCATTAATATAGAGGAAATTGAGAAGGATTCATGTGATGTTGTGGATTGCTTCTTATAATTGGTATTGATCTTCACATTCTCCATTACGCTAGAGAAAGATAAAATGACATTAATGCAGGGGATGGCTTGAGAAGGAATGAGATGGTGGTTGTCTTGAGTGGAATTGTGATCATGAATGACCTCGTTAGCTCTAACCTCTCTCTCTTACCTTTTTTTTTCTTATAAATAGTAGATTTGAATTATTGATTTATATCCCTCGATTGTGTATAGCAAACCTCTGCTAAAATCACTCTGTAAACTCTTTGAAGCAATATAAGATGATTTTTAGATTCTAGTTTAATACTAAGTGTGATTTATTAGATTTTTATTTACAAAATGTATGTTGTCTATTCATCATCTGTAGGTCCTTCATGCACCTTGTTTTAAGATTTCTATCTCCTTGCAGGTTGTATGAAGTGTTAGCTAGTGAGGTTTCTCTTAAAGTGTCATAAGTTCATAGTGTCTTACATATACCTATATCTTCATGTCCTTAAAGTTGCATGTCTCTTTTCAACCTTCATACAAAATACTCATGTTTGGATCCTTATCATAGAATATGATTAATCCTTGTCTCCATTGGATTCTTTACTAGTTATGAAAGTGTCCAAGTTAAGAGTGGATCATTGAAAATTTGGTGTATCACCACACTTAAAGTATGTTTTCATTCATGTATCCAATAGATTAAGTTTCAATAAGAGAGATTCAAATTATCATATCTAAGGAACTAGCCTCATTAAAAATCCTATAGATTTGACCCAAAATTAGGTAACCCATAGCCTAGGGTCATTCCCATGTTGGACTGGTTTTGAGAGTAGGACTTGAACACTTCTAATTTCAGCTAGGTACAACCTAGAACCTCTAACAACACTTCTTCATACTTTTGGATATACATAGGAATATTTAATGTATACAACAAAGATAGTCAAAAGATTTTATGGCAATAAATACAACCCTCTTGGGCATATCTTGTTACCACTTAAGGTAATCCCTATAGCAGTTGCACTTTATTTTTATTCTTATTGACCACAAAGTTATTTGACATGTTTTTAGGATGCCCTTGGATACACAAGCTTTGTGCAATACCATATTTAGTAAATAAATATTTCAAGTATATCCATTGTAATAGAATGATCATAATTTTAGGTATTCCATATGAGTATCTTATTCATTTGGAGGCATTTCCTCCTCCACCCTCACCACCATTGTAATAAATTACTCCACCTATTCAAGTTAAATTTATGTAGTCTATTACTCCACCTATTTAATTTTATTCTACACATATAATTCAAAAGAAGGTAGTTGACTTTTCTAGACAACTAGTACTTCAATGCCTATTACATCAAAGATTTATTCAAGACTCATAATGACCATTATCTACCCTATCACATACTAAGATACTATCACAAATAGTTCTTAATGTTCCACAGTGAATGCAAGAACATGTTTCTCCTACCATACAATGGATTTCACATGAAACTATACCCCATGGATTTATTCATCATACACATAATCCTATGAGTCATGATTATGATTATGGTTACATTATAGCATAATACCATTCCTCATATTCAGATATAGCTACATATGGTAATAATCACTTATAGTAGGTGACCACTCCCATGTTTGATACATGACCTAAGCAAAATATTTCAAAAATTTAAAAAAAATCAAAATATTCTAAAAAGCCAAAATTAAGATCTAAGCATGGCATATTTTGAAAGTTCACATTATCCATTTATGTTATATATCACATATTTGGTATATGGCATGTATTTTTCCATACACATGAATTTCATTATATATATGAGTGTGATGAAAAACATATAGGTTACATAAGATATGTGGATACATAGATGTAGGAAATTCATATATCCAGGGCCATACTAATGATGGGAGTTTCTCATTCTACATGTTACATTGGTATAAGTTGCATATTTTTATGACCTCTCCATTCATTATGTTGAGCTACATTGATTATTTACAAATGTCTTGTTCTTGTTTATCTACTCTAAAGTGATACATTTCATGGATATGCTACTTTGTTATGCTATGACATTTGCATAGATTGATAGTGTAGACTAATTTGATTTGTAATGACCTATGCACCTTCTTGCATAGTTCATTATTCATTACTTATATTAATGGTGGTTACAATTATGTGCCTAATTTATATATTTATCTTGACATGAAACTTGTATGCCTTACACTACATGTTTCATATATATTTTGATGACATATTCATTACTATGATAACATATTCTCCACATGTTAACACATGTTTCTAAATGATTACATACTTTTTTTATATAACATGATGTGATTAACTTTTTTATTTTAAGATAAGTGACACATGAATATATCCCTCACCTCAAAAGGGGACCATATTTGTGGAATTATCATAAATAATCAAGCTCCCATTTAGAAATAGTTTAAATTTTGGTAGAGTTTACATGATTCAAAAAGTTCATAGTGATTTAGATTATCAGTTTGGTTTAAAATATGGGATATATTTATAGACTGAGATAAATTTTAAGGGCATATGCACACATTTTATAAGAACATGAGTTACAAGTTTATAAATTTCAAACAAAATAAGATATATATGTATAACATTTTATATCATGTTGGTATTTATTGGGTTAGAATATGGGTCATGAACATTGATCATTCACATACAAACTATTATAGTTTTCTATTATGGCATCGAAGTACCTTAAAATGAACACTTTAAATCTATAAGTCCATCTATAGAAATTGATTCAGTTATTTGAGTAGTGCATTTGAGGTTCAACAATGCTCAATGGCCTAGGCAATACTCTATGATCCAAATATGTGGCTCCCTCTTTTATCTTGAGGTTAAATGTTATTTAAATGAGAAGTGTGGTTGAGTTTCATTGGCACTCAATAGCCTACGTACTACTTCCTCTTCATGAGGGTTGGGGAATTTATCTTCCTAACCCATGGACTTGACTTAGTACCTAAATTGGAACATGATCGTCCCCACATTCTCCAAATGCTTTAGTAGGAAGCATAATTATCTAATGTTTTAATAAATAAGCATCATATCTAACTGTAGATACCTAAATTTGGTCATAATTACTTGACACTGCTAATTATGGGCACATCCTAAACCACATGACTTGTGTCCAAATACACAACTCTTATTAACCATTCCTATAAGCCATTTATCTATATTTGGTCTTGACCCCTTGTTCATCATCACTATTACATATAAACTTCCAAATCAAATGGTCAAATTATGTTATAATACTCTCAAATTTTCTGTAGCTTAGGATAAATATCCTTGATTTTCTGAGACAAGCCCACACTAGGCAAATAGGCATCCTACCATAGACATGTCCACCTGAAGAGGATACATCCCTCACTAAATAATAATTAGTTACTAAATTTTGAAATATTCTCATAGGTCTTTGAGCATATTTCATAAATTTAGCTAAATAAAATTGTCAAAAGATATCACTTTATAAGCAAATCAAAGCCTCATTTTAAAAGCACTTGGTTCCTAGATTGGCACTATCTATTGAGAACTTTCACACTATTGCACATTAATCAAACATTCTCTATTTCTCTCAAATTCAAGACCATTCACATGTATTATCCATGAGCCAAGTCTAAAGCATCTCAAAGTAAGTGAAGATTTATCATTGTCAATTATAAAATCCATATTTCTAGATGTATACATATAGTTAAGGAGTAAAATTATAAAATTATTCTATGTGGGAGAATTACATGTGGATTAATTCCCTCTTCAAATTATCTAGATACATAGGCAGCATTCAATCATCAATGGGGTGATTGGGGTCAGTCCATCCCATTACACTCCCCCTCTCTTTTTATAGGTTTTAGTTCTTACAAAGGCCTTAGGGTTTTCAAATCAAAGAATAAGGAAATAATGAATTCCATGTGACACAATTTGAATTTAATTATCTCAAACCAATCATTATACATAGGTGTAGAAGTTGGAGCAATCTAATTTTCATCATAGTCAATGTAGACAAGTCCACAGTCAATGGATGCGACCAACCTACTATGAGATAAAAATAAAAGAGGGGATTTAGTCAAGTGTTAGTATGATAAACCTCAATAAAGCCACACAAATAATCTAAAACCTCAAGACTAGACACTCAAGGAGCAAGAGAACAATACAATTAACTAACAATAGAAGACAAAACAAGTATTCTTTACCTTCCTTGTGAGCAAGAGTTACATGTTGGCCTTGGAGGAATGTGCTCAATCATGTACTCAAAGATTATTTTATAATGGTGCTCATTACATCATTTATCCTTGTCACCTTGGTAATGTTTGTCTTGGATTTGGTAATATGTATAAATCTATCAATAATTTTTCATTATAATATTACAGTAAAGCTCTGTCTCTTAATAATTCAACATTATAACTTTGGCTTGAGAGATTTTTTTAAGGAATTTTTGTATAATAACATTAAATAGAAAATTTTGTATAATAATGGGTGAGACATTGTATTTATAAGATTTTAAACTAACCCTAACTCAATTCTAGTTACATTTAGTTTAACCATAGTTAGGTTTGGTAGGGGACAAGCCATTAACATTTTCAATTAATAAGCATGGCTAACAAATCCAAATATTTGTTTGATATTTTGTGAGTACTTGACAAGTCACAAAAGATGATTTCATGATGGTGACATCATTTCAAATATTTTTGTGATGTCATGATGATGTCATCAATCTAGATTTATGAATTTCTAAAAATATAAATTCAAAAATTAATTAGCCATGGGTTTTTCACCTATGCATTTAATTATGTTTAACCAATTAATCAATCTTGATCAAGTTAATTTCCATTTCTAAATTTTGACAAGTTATCTCTTGCACATGGTTAAAAAGGTTAGTTTACTAGGTCGTAACTTGATCAAAGATGAATTAAAGGAAGATGATGATTGCATGTAGTGCATTTCCCTAGTTAGGAATATATTGACATGGTTTATAAGATATATATGATGTGTGATTATGAATTAGAGTATTCTAGTGATTTCCAAGCTTAACTTGCATTGTTTGTAAAAAATCATTCTAGTGTATGTTTAGACAAAAAAATGGCCAAAAAGAAGTGTCTACAATTTGCCCCTGTCTGGGAAGACATTGTGAGACACAAGCATAGTAAAGTCTTTTCAAATGATAAAAAATCTATTAAGATTAAAAACAATATAATGATTGAGTAATTATGCTCCAAACAAAGTTTTGGAAGCCTATGATTCCCCCTCAAGGGAGTGGTTGACACATATGATTGATGTATTATCCCTCAAAAAGAAGCAAGAAGAAGAATGAAATTAAGCTATAGATAAAATCAATCTAATTGAGCTAATGCTTGCACATATTGATTAAAATATTGATTTACCCAAAGGTGGTTATAATTAGGAAGGGAAGTTGAGACACTTATTTACCCAAAGGAAATTATAATTAGTGGAAAAGGCATGTGCCCCAACAGGGTGAATGGATCTAAATAATGATTTACCTAAAGGTAGTTATAATCATTTTGATGACCTAGATTGAATAATGTTTTTTGGTTGTGCCCTAGTAGGGCGTATTGGCAAGCATAACTCAAGATATAACCTATCATACAAGTTAAATATGATTGGATGTAAATGTAGGTGTGATGGTCTAATGAATTTTCAAATATTGAAGAAGCCACAAACAACTAGGCACACAAGGATATGCCAAGTGATGAAAGAAATGATTGGAAGAATAATAATGAGGATGGAATAATAATGGTGGTCAAGCTGACTTGAGATATGTCATGTATCCAAACACTACCTACATAGTCTAAATAGACCTAATACTAATGTAGTTCACCCAAAAATGCGAAAAAAATGAAATGAGGAATAGAATATAAAAATAAAAATTGATCAATGTGAATGATTTGGTTATACATACCAATGTGGAGATGTTCATCCTTATTAGCATTGATAAAACTAGAATGGTCAATGTGTTGATTTGATCAAGGAGATTTTTTTGTGGTACCATTACTTGTAATATCCCCTAGCCTAGTTTTTGTTGTAGTACATGATGATATGCACCATGATATAAAACACCATGATGACCTAGCTATAATGTACATAAGGATTGGCTCCCAATCTAATAAACAAGTGAAAACAATGCACCAATGATAAAAACAATGATGAGAATGTTCATGTATGAATATGGATGGACTCAAGTACAATACACAAGGAATCACCCAATGAATGCATATACACTAAGTCAAGGCACAACAATGAAATCAAATAAATAAACAAATGACTAAACAAACAAACACATAAAAAGCTCAAAAATAAAACCAATAAAAAGCATCATGTCATCAACCAAGTCAATACCTACATGTGAAGGCTTAATTTAATGATAAATGGATGGTGTCCCAAGAAAGGATTTATGCAAGGGAATGACATGCAGGGATAAGATATCCCAATATATGTTGTACGCTTTGATTTAACCCAATAGGGTGAAAGATTTGACCTTGGCCTAAAAGTACAAATTAGACAATGACCCTATGTAAAGACACAATAAAATGTAAGGTTGCATCCCCCAATGGTAGTGGAATAGATTGGAACCAATAATGGATTTCCCCCAGTAGGTCAGATTGAGGATTGGTGACTAGGTTTAAGATAGGGCCAATATTTTTGGAGTTTTTAGGGTATCTTTACTCACAAAAAATTGATAAGATATTGCTCACAAAATAGAAATAATGTGGGACAAACCAAGGGTGTAGTAATGCATCAATTTCAAATTCATAATGCACACAAAAATGAATCACAAAATAGTGAGAGCATTTTGGATACAAACCTATAAGAAAGAATTTTCCAAGAAAATAGTGAATAAAATCAATCACCAAAATTGTATGAGTTAACTCTAGATGTACTAGGAAATTAGATGTTTTCTACATAGTCCCATAGATATGAGGTCCAACATGTACTTAACAATAAATGTAGTTCTCCTAAGAATGGGATGAAACACTATCAAAAAATGAACTAGGAAAATGGAAATGGTCATGATGAAAGCCATGAGAATGTTTCAGTTATACCAACCAACTACAAGATGCACATCCTGAATGGCACAAATACAATGTAAATTTCCTAACATACAACCATATATTTTGGTTTTTTAGGCATCTCAACTCAATGTATAATTATGAGACACAAACTTAGTTAACTCACAAAATAGAGAGAGTGTGGCTTAGGGTGACAGTAATGAATTTATTTCAAATGCATAATACACATAATGGTGACTCACAAAATTATGATGGTATTTGAAAAGGGGTGACTAATCTAACCTCAATGTAAATTGAGTGTTGCCTACATAGTCCAAATGGACCTCAAGTCACTGTAGTTTAACTAGAAGAGGCCAAAAAGGAGTGTCTATAGTTTTCCCCTATTTGAGAAGGTGTTGTAAGACATATGCAAAGTAATTTCTTTTCAAAGAATGAAAATTTTGTTAAGAATAAAATAAGATAATGATTGAGGAATTATTCTACAAATAAATTTGACCCTATTTGAGAAGGTGTTGCAAGACACAAGCACAGTAACATTTTTTTAAAGAATGAAAAAGTTGTTAAGAAGAAAAGAAATATAATGATTAAGGAATGATATTCCAAACAAAGTTTGTGATGATTAATGGTTTGGGGTTGAACAATGGGATATTCATAAATATGCTCAACTAATAAGGACTCCACAAATATTGGCTTGTCAAAATGAGGCTTCTCTAAAAAGGGAAATGGTTAACAAGCAACTCCATAAAAATTGGCTTGTTAAAGTGAGGCTCCTTAAAAATAGGTTAATGGTCGAGATAATAATTTGCCCAAATATGGTTATAATCATTAGGGGGTGACTCAACAAAGACTAGTTTATCAAAGTGAGAATCCTCAACCAAAGGGAAAGGATCAAAGGGTGACTCAACACTAGTTAAATCATCACAAATAGGTGTTTTAAAAAAAAATCATGGATTGGTTGGTTCTCTTCACCTTGGCTTACACTTGGTTACAAAATATCAATTTTGAACAAATTTTGGTCTTTAATAGATGGATCTTGGAGAGGTGATGACTGGCTCTATTATGTCTTGATGATTGGAATGGGTTTTTTAAAGTGAGGGAAGTTTACCTCTGGATGAAGAATCACATATGGTTCAATAATGAGCTCATTTTAAATAAACTCATCTAAGATGGGTTCAAAAAAGACTAGTTGTGGGTCTAAGATGTCAACTATGATCCATCTAATTGTAATGTCACAAATTTGTTGAGATAATGAGATACTAGATTTAGAAGGGCCTGAAATGGCAATTAATGGGTGTTACAGATCTTGGGTATTAACACAAGCCAAAAGAGGAGGGCCTAGAATGGTAATGAATGGGAATTGTGAAGCTTGGTTGTTAACACAAGCCAAAGGAGGAGGACTAGAATGGTAATTAATGGGTGTTGTGGATCTTGTTTGGTAACACAAGCCAAAAGAGGAGGGCCTAGAATGGTAATGAATGGGCATTACCAAGCTTGGTTGCTAACATAGGCCAAATGATAATTATCGGTATAAGTATGGGATCAACTATCATTATCATATAAATTAGCCTTGAAAGGGAAAAAAAATTGTTTTAATTGGCCCAAATAAGGTTGACCTTGGCATATGATAATCATCATGGTTAGGTTTAGCAATTAGCCCTAAGAAGGAAATCTTGGTCTATGAAAATGATCTTGAATGTGGTCCATAGAACTTGGCATTGGTCTAGGCAAAGTGAAATTAGTCTTGAAACAAACATGGGCTAGGCATTTGAAAATAAACTCGATCAATTAATGTACATATATATGGCTAGGTCTCATGAAAAACAAAGGTCTAAAATTCATAAAACACTTAAAATGTGGTCTAACAGTTTGGTTGATGCTTGCAAACATCTTAAAACTTGGTCTAGATGGTAAACTCAGTCTATTATTACAAATGGTTTAAACATGGCCTAGAATGGATCTCTTATTGAAAACTATCAATGGAAAATTTAATCTCAAATATCTCCAAAACTCTATGGACTTTCACATAAATGGTCAAATGAAAGGCAAATTTGAATCTTGGTCTTAACAAAGTGTTCTGAATGAATCTAATCTAGGTATAAAATAAAAAGGTGTTATCTCTTTGGTCAAAAGGCACAAATCTAGACTTCAAAAGGTAAAAATTAGATATGAAAACTTTAAGGCAATGCTAGGGCTATGGTAAAAAGGAACAAAGCTAGACTTTAAAATAAACTAGCTAGAGGTAAAAACTTGAAATTAATAGAACTCTAAGGCAAATAGTTTGAAACACTTAACTTAGTATTGGCACATGGATTTTTAAAACAAACTTGACCTTGGTATAAAATCATTCCATCTAGACACACACCTAAAACTATTTGGGAAAGTAAATCTCAAGAAATCAAAATAAGAGGGAAGAGTAAAGCATTCAAGCCCAAATGATTAACATGGCTCCAATATAAACTAACCATGCTTAAATTTATACTTAAAAAAGTGAGTTTCAACTTTAGTTTAAGGAATAAATTGACTCGAGGCATACAAAAATAAACCACTTCCTAGATCTAGGCAAAGGGGTATTTGAAGCAAGCAAGGAATTAGTCCAAGTTACATAATTCAAAGGTAAGTGGTAAACACCAAAGCCAAAATTAAACAAGACCTAGGTGTAGACCCATCAATTTTGAATCTGAACTTTGTAAGACAAATTTTGAACTTGGTTTAAAAGACTTATTTTTATCAAATGGAGAACATCCTATACCCAAATGTATATCATAACGACACTAATTTTAAACTAGAGGTACACATGATTTTGAACTTGGTTTGCAACAAGGCAACATTTTTTAAATAATATGAATAACATAACAATACCCCTTCAATAAAATGGCATGATAATGGTTTTGGATTTAAAAATCCAAGGCAAGTGTTTGGGATGAAATGGGTAGCGTAAACGACACCCCACTTAAACAAGTGACACACATTTTTGGGATAAAAAGTCTAAGGCAAAAGTGTGACACAAAATGGGTAAAATAACACCTCTTAGAATAAAGTGTTATCAATGCACATGATGTTTATGACTCATTATGAATATAAACAAACAAATAATTTTAGTCTCAAAACACACATGTAACTTTAAAAAAATAGAAATAGTGCAAATGGCCCATCCTATCCCTAAAACTAACATGGGTGTGTGTATATTCTACCAAAGTTTCCACTGATATATTAATGATTATGAGGATTAATCCAAAAATTAAATAATAGGTGTAGGTAGAGTTTTTATGACCCCCTCTGTCTCTTAAGCATTAGTACATGGCATAAACTTAGATTGAGGATCACCCAACATTTGGCAAGAAATTCTACAGCAAGTGGGGTTGACTAAAAATTTATAAGTTTCAAAATGTACTAGATGGTCCCAAGTGTGGTTAACACAAGAGTGAAATCATGTCAATTAGGTTCATACCTATTAATTTATTATGCAAGGGTCTATTCTTTTGTATAAAGACTCCATCCATATATTTCTTAGTAGAGTCTGATGTTTAGCAAGACCTAACCCAAGTTTTTATTAGGATTGAAGAGGCTAGCCACTCATCCACATAGCAATTCCAGTGTCATGAGCCATGATTTATATATCAAACCACAGAGAGGGGTTAGTATAATGTTGGGAGATGAAACCCCAGGTCAATGCACCCCTAAAAAACTTGTGAGGAGGTGATGAACTCACACTCATAATCCAAATGCAAGAAAATAAATAAATAAAAATTGGAAAGACTTTAAAGGTTATTTTTGAGTCACCCAAGTCATTTGGATCTCGAGAAGAGCACACACGACATTATTTCTAACATGACCAAATAAACTAGGCACTTTAGGTCACCCAAGTTCCCTAAAGGGGAAGGGGGAAGAGCATACACATAATAGTTTTTGATTTACCACAAATAAATAATTTAACCTATGAAAATTGAAACTAGCTAATACATAAAGAATAAACAAAATTAGAAAAATCCATTAAGATATCTTACTAAAGTGTATGTTCTTTTTAATAAAAACAACTCAAATGTGATTAAAATTTTGGCCCTTTGCCTTGCTTGCACTTGTAAAAACTTTGAAATGCTAAAGAACAATTTTGATTAGGTTGATTTTACGTACCAAATGAAAGTGTATGTGAAATTTAGAAGTGTTTAGGCCTTTCTTTCTCCACCTTAGTTCATACAAAAATGTTAGGGAGGTCACGTGTCTTTAGGCAAAAAATCAAATCAATAAATAGCATTCAATTTTGAGCTCTTATGTTTCTAGAAAAACATGAAGAAACCATCAATGATTACTATAGGGATGGTTGTCGATTCTAGTGATCGAATTTGATTTGTTATGATCATCATTAATTCCTAAAATCACACCAAATATAGATGTGTTTTAAAATTAAAAAATAATGATAAAAATGTTTCAAACTCAAATTGCCTACTGCCTTATAAGAAGAAGGTTAGACAGGTAATAAACAAATTTTTAGGCACCAAAAAAGTAAGAAAGAATTAATTTTTTCTATGTTTCTAGTTTTTTATGTTTTGATGTAGAGATCATTATTGATTACTATAGTGATCATTTTTTATTACTTTAAAGGATGTCTATTTGATACAATCATCGATGATTTAACAAGATCATCGTCAATCCATGTAACTTTTGCTGACCACGTAGTTTTTGTTTGAGAGATCAAATTTCTTCACCTTTTTGGTAATTAGATCAAAAACTAGGCACAAAATAGTTTGAATAAAATTTTTACAAGTAACTAGAAGAGTTTTATGGGGTGTGGGTCCTACTGGGAATGCCATTATGTGACATATGAATCCAAGAGGGGAGTTAGTCAAGTGTTAGTATGATAAACTTCAATAAAAACACATAAAGAATCTAAAACATCAAGCCTAGACACTCAAGAAGCAAGAGAATAATACAAGCAACTAAAAATAGAAGATAAAAAGTATTCTTTACCTTCCTTGTGAGCAGGAGTTGTATGTTTTCCTTTGGATGAATGTGATCAATTGTGTGCTCAAAGTGTCTTTGACAATGCTGCTCCTTGCATCATTTTTCCTTATCACCTTGGCAATGTTTGGCTTGGATTTGGTAAGATGTATAAATCTATCAATAATTTTACATTGTTACATTACAAGAAAGCTTTGTCTCTCAATAATTCAACATTATAGCATTGGCTTGAGAACTTATTTTAAAGGAATTCTTGCATAATAACATTAAATAGAAATTATTATAGAAGAATGAATGGGACCTTGTATTTATAGCCTTCCAAACTAACCCTAATTCAAGTTTGGTTAGGTTTGGTTTAACCATGGTTAGATTTGGGAGGGCACAAGCCATTAATATTTTTAATTAAAAATCATGGCTCACAAATCCAAATATTTGTTTGATATTTTTTAAGTGCTTCACAACTCACAAAAGATGATGTCATGATGGTGACATCATTTTAGATATTTGTGTGATGTCATCAATCTAAATTTCTAAATTTCTAAAAATAAAAATTCAATAATTAATTAGCCATAGGATTTTCACCTATGCATCTAATTGGGTTTAATCAATTAAGTAATCATGATCTAGTTAATTACCATTTATAAATTTTGACAAGTTGTCCCTCACACATGATCAAAAAGGTTAATTTGCTAAGTCATAACTTGACCGAAGATGAATTAGAGGAAGATGATGATTGTGTGTAATGCATTTCCCTAGGTAGGGATAAATTTACATGGTTTATAAGATGCACATGATGTACACTAATGAATCAGAGCATTTCAGTTATTTCCAAGCTTAACTTGCATTGTTTGCAAGAAGTCACTCTAGTGTCCATTTAGACATAGAAGTCGCCAAAAAGGAGTGTTTACACCTACATTATTATCAAGAGAGTGCAATCATTACTATAAATATTATCATATTCTATTTTTGATCTTGTAATGCCACAATTTTTTCATTCTCTAATTTTCATTTTCAAACATCAGTCACAATCAACTAGGATGAGTCTACGATCAATAGACACAATCAACCTACTCTAATGTTAAAGGAGTGGACCAGTCCATAAACAGTTTCAAACTATGTTATTGATTAGGTATAGTCACAGTCTTTCCTTCTATTAGTTCATATTTTCAGACATTAGAAACAGTCAATATAAATTAAGATTCAAACTAAGAACATTTTTCCTCAGTATTTTTCAAAATAAGCAGTTTCCATATCTAGCAAGTTTCAAATCAAAAAATTTATTAACATATATCTTTAGCATTCTAATTAGCTATATAGTTTTACATCTATATATACAACATATTAATTGTTAAATAAAAAATAGGGTAAAACATATTGGTGAACCTATACATTTTAGAGCATTTTTTTTCTAATTTTTGTTTTAGAGTTTCATATTAATATTTTATTTATATACACATAAAACTTGTTTTCTCATTTAGTTTTCAATTTCTTTTTCTTTTTCATTATTTTTTAACTTTCCTAGAAAATGTGTTATGTCAGTTTTAAAATTTACAGGAGCTGTCATTTTGGGCAAAGCAATCTTCAATTTTAATTGAGCCATTGTGTTAGGGGTATTTTCCCAATACTTAATTCATTATACAACACCATATATGAATTTTAATTTCCATGTACTTCATGGTATATCAGGAATGACTAGGAAATTTTTTTCACCCATAGGAAGTCATTGATTGTTCTTGTAATGCACTGGTAAGTGGTTAGCACTAAAAAATTACTCCCAACGTACACTATAAATGAGATAGTGTGGCTATGAGATTATGAAATCCTTTGTAGTTAGTTCCATTTGGACTTTGTTCACTATTTTACAAATAGGATCAATATATCTTAGTGCCTACAAAGCAAACACACCTTGACTAATTACATACCTAATCCCATTTGAAAATTCAAGGTTTCACATTCAAATCATGGTAATAATGATTGAATTTGGCTTCCATATTTTGAAGCTCATTGTCACATTCAATGTTATTTTCCAAGTTTTTATTTGGATTCATTATATATTCACATTAATCAAATTCAAAAAAAAATAAAAAGGATAAAATGAATAATGTACAACCTCACACCTTAATCAAATAATTTTATTTTAATAATGATCCTAAAATGTAAACATCATTAAGGAAAATATTTATAAAATCAAGTATGACTAAGCAAAAAGAATAATTGTACATTTGAAATGTTATAATGCATATTATGCACCATATTTATGGACTTATCATGATGTTTGAGACTACTAATGCTATATATAACAAGTGGGTGAATTTAATGACAAATAATTCACTGAATATCTTAATGCCAACCCACATAATACTAATGCACTACTAAAAATTGCAATATATGAACAAAAAAACTAGCTCAAGATTCCACTTCAAGTGTTTCAAATTATCCTATTGCATATATTCATATATCAACACCTCTAGTTACATATGTGCCATAATATCTAGGTATGGGGGTATCACATGGTTTCCAACATATTCATATGTATAATTGTACATAATCATCATACACACTTCTTTTAATTACTACACATGGTCTACCATCAACATCGCCTAATGCATACTCTATTAAACAAACTATTATAGACTTATGTGGAATAGTATTTCAAATAGAGAAAGGTGTATTTAGAGATAGGCATTCAATGGATTATATTACTTTGATTTATAATCATTTAGCACTAAAGACATCATCTTACCCATTACCAATAGGCTTTTTATCTCATAAGCTACCACTCTATAAAGGTAAATGTGTTCCCAAACATCTTCGATCACTTCATGTAACATGGTTGGACTATGATTATAATGATGAATTATAAACCAACCTCTTTATAAGAAGCCTCAAAGACTATGCTTTATAATGATTATATGATCTCCCACTATAATTAGTTAAAGCATTCAACCCTTTGGTAGATCAGTTTCTAGCACAATTCTCTATCAACATCAGTAAAAACTATTTATGCACAAATTATAAAACTCAATCAAAGATAAATGAACCAATCAATGATTATGTTATTCAGTACAAAACTATGCTAACTAAGATGACAAATCATATGGAAGACAATGAATTACAAGACATTTTCACATAAAGTTTTCTAAATCCACTCATGAGTATATCATGTTTTAAAAATTAAAATCTTTTGATGACTTGTGCCATATAGTCAAAGAAATAGAAGTCAAACTCATAGCTTTGAACAAGCTAAAATATAAACCAAATACTTCATCTACTTCAAATATCAAGTTTCAAAGCAAACCAAACTACAAGGTTAAATCTAATGAAAGTAAGAAAGAAGCTAAAATAGTATTCAATTTAGTATCAAAACCAACAAATAAGCTTCAATTAATAGCTCTACCAAGGAAGTAATTTACAAGGTTACCACAATCTCCTCATGTCTTGTTATAGAAATTACTTGATTGCAATCTCATATCTCTCCCTCTACCATTAGAGGTTGACATGACTAAGCATCAATATAAGGGCTCCCATAGTAACACGTATTGTGACAACCCCAAATGTATTTGCCATTATAAAAGTAAGTGTTTATGGTGAAGGCATAAGATATAAAATATTATCGATGACAATACTATTGATCGAAGCTCACCCATACAGGAAGTTAGACTATATAAAAAATTACAATACAAAGCTAAAAATCTTTAATAACCCATTTCAAAACTATGGTATAGTAGAAAATTTAGATAATGTAGAGGTACATTATGCATATAGTATACATCCTCCTCATTCGATATATGGGCATCCAATAAATGGCATTATTCATACATTTGTAGGCACATAAACATCACATCATATGATCACATTTTATAATAGTGAAATTATTGATGATGATTTAAATATACATGCACTTTTTATTTGATCTTATATCAACTAAAAACCTATACACGTTGTCATGATCAATAATGGGTCAAGTGAAAATTTGTGTACAATGAAATTTCTTTGAAATCTTGGATACACAAAGTAAGATTTACAAACTACATCAAGAATAGTCAAAACATTCAATGTATATACACAAAATACTCTTGAGCATATGGTTCTATATCTCCAAGGTGGTTCAGCAACAATGGCTACTCCATTTATAGTCTTACCAAACATAGGGGTCTTTAATATGTTATTAGGACACCCTTAGATATAGAAGCTTGACATAATACCATCTACATTATATTAATGTCTCAAATATACAAATTGTAATCAAGTGGTCAAAGTGTTGGAGAGTTATCAATGATGTCATGGTGATGTAATGGAGGTGTCCTACTGAGTGGATGAAGTGATTTGATAGCCTAAATGACAATGACAAAGTGTGCAATGTGCTTATTTTAGTGTGCTTGAAGTTGGCTTGGTTGATCTTCAATTTTTGAATGATTAGAGATGTTAAGGGATGTGTATGGTGTATTGAGCATGTGCAAGGGGTCCTTAAGATGTTTTTTATGCTTTGATTTCTTATGTGCATAAGTGGAATTATTTTGGCAATCCATTGTTTTCATCTAGATATTTTGGGTCTAGTGGTAGAAAATACGAGTAGGTAGTTTGTTGACATCACCATTGACACATGTGGATGAGTCAAGGGGAGTTGGTCATATGGTTGTGATCACATTAGTCCCTAGTTATTATGCACTAGAATTTAGGTCATGCATCAAAGTTTGGTCAAAGATATGAGGATGAAAAGTTAGCTTCTCAAATAGAATTCACTAAGTTCCCATACTTGGCCAAATTTGTAAAGGGTTCAAGCAAATCTGAGTAAGCATGTTGATGATGTCATCATTCACATGAATATAGGTGTTTGGAAAAAATGATTATATGGGTTTGTTTATTTTTATTCTTAGTTTATATGTGCTAAATTTTAGATCATGTGACAAAATAAATTAAAAGATATGCATGTACAAAGTTGGGATCCCAATCATTTTGACAGTGTTTCCCTTAGCCAAATTTTCAAAGAATTAATAATATCTGAGTAAGCATTTTGATGATGGCATATCTCACATGTGTGGATATTTCAAAATAATATGATCATATGGGTTTGTTCAATTTTGAGCCTAGTTTATTTACACTAAATTTTAGATCATGCATTGAAGCACAAAAAAAGTTATGCATGATCAAAGTTGGTCTCCTAGATAATTTCTAAGCATAGTTGACTCTATGATAGAATATTTTGAGAAGGCATTTTAATGGCATTATATCTCACACATGTGAAGATTTCAGGAGTAGTTTTCATATGGTTGGATTATCTTATATAAGGAGCTTATATGGTCCAAATTTGAGATCATGTGTCTAATAAAATAATAAGTTATTAAGGTTCAAAAATGGCAAATCATGTAGACAAGCAAGGTTCCCATACTTAGAAAAACATGCAAGAGGTAAAGTTCAAGCAAGTCTTAAAGAGATCGACAGAGTGCATTTGCTCCCAAATGTTAGGAATCAATGAGAAGGAAAGAAGTGTATGTTGTTTAATTATTGATAAAAGGTACAAGATAAGGATCTAACAGTGAGTAGGTGTTTGTACAAATTGATCAAACGGTGAGCATTGATAGTTAAAGACCTGGTTGATCCATAGAGATCGATGGAGTGCATTGAGTCAAAGTTTCCATATTGCATGAGATGAGGTCAATTTTTAGATGTTTAATGTTTAAATATTGACACCTATGAATTAAATTCTAGATAAGATAAATGGCACATAATTTATCTAAGTAGTGAGGACACAATATGTGAGTAAAGTGGTTGAAGTTTAACTATGACCATTGTCATTTAAATATTCAAATTTAATAAGGGAAAAACTAGTGTCTGGTCTTTAGGACATATTTTTTGATCTAGATATAATTTTCCCATGAATTATAAATCAAATTGTTAGAGGAATCCAAGATGCATCTAGAAATATGGATTTGAAGATCTGAAAGTGTGTACAAACAAATATATTGAGCTTCAAATTTGACTATGTGTTCGTGTATGGACTATAGGTGACCCAAGAGATTTATTCGAGGCATTTTTGTGTTATTTTGATATCTTTTGATAAATTGGCTATTGGGGATTACTTTATACTCCATGAGGATGCTTTATGTGCATTATGATGGATTGAACAATTGTATGTTATATGAATAAAATCTTAGAAAGTGATTGTGTGTTCAATTATACTGATTGTATGTACAGAGAAGTGTTTGAGATATTTTTGCTTACTCTAAAGGGTACTGTGATGGTTGTTGGTACTTAAGGGGGACCTATAGATCATGTAGAATGGGTAAATGTTTTTGTAAAGTGTTTATGTGTTTTAGTTTTCTTAAATATGTGTCAAAGAGTTTAATAAGTCTTCATTGGACCTAAAAGTGGCTTAGGCCTATTTGAAAGTGGATTGTGATTAAGTGTGACCCATGTGAGATGCCTTAAGGGTGAAGGCATGTATTTTGGCTGATAATAAATATTATGATCTTGTTAATTGATGATTTCTCTATATATAGTGAAATCAAAGATGATTTTTAGAATTTTGAGAAGACTTGGTGTGGAAGATTTGTGAGATAGAATTATGCAAGGTAGATGTGAGAGTTGTGAAGCAAAGGATAGGTAGTGTGCCTATTGGTTGAGTTAATCAGTAGAACCATTTTTTGACTATGTGAATGACTTTTAGGTCATGTTCCTAATGTCAAGATAGTGCTCTTTAAATTTGAGGATATGCGAAGAGGTTTGAGTGTGCATATGAGGACAGTTTGAGTAAAGAACGAGAGAGATTGTGGCATGCCTATGTGAGAGACCTATTTGAGATAGAGAGAAATTATGTGCAGGGGTTACGTAAATAGTGCTCCATCATCAAGTGTTGAATACATCATTTCTAAGGTGAAGTTTTTCAAATGAGGGTCTAAAGGACTTGGTCTTCCATAAGGGAAGTTGCTCCTTATGAAATAGGTGTTTCACTAAATACCTTTAGTCAGGAGGATATGATCAAGTTTTACTGGTCTAAAGGAGTTGATCATTCTCTTATTTATAATTTCTTATAGGACATTAGTCCATTTGTGTTATAGGTTTGAGAGTGGTTTTTACTCCACATGAGGGTTTCCCATAATAACTATGTGTTAGGTGTTTAATCTTGTGTATGCATTGAATTTATGATCTCACTTGTTAATGTTGCTTGATCAAGTTGATATATGCTAACTGATTAATAGTTTAAAGAATTTTAATTAAAGTTGAAATATTAAGGCTCACTGATTCACCCCCTTGTCAGTGATTTACCTCTAACAATTAGTATCAGATTAGGTCCTTTGGTAAAGGCTTAATAGCTTGAAGGTGATCCAAGGTACAATATGGGTAGTCATCAAGGAGGTTTCTCTACTAAGCAAGCACCAATGTTCAATGGATCCAATTATGAATTTTAGAGTGTTAGGATGAGGACATACATTATGTCTCTAGGGTTTGATGTTTGTGAATTTACTGTGGATGGATATGTTGTTCATACTATTCCTCCATCTAGTGTTGTAAATAAGAAGTTATTTGAGAACAATTCCAAGGTAATGAATGTTATCACTTATGGTCTTCTAGAGACTGAATACACCAAGGTAATCCATTATAAATTTGTTAAAGGGATATTGGACAAAATGTAGATCATTTATGAAGGAGATTCAAAGGTCAAGCTTGCTAAGTTATAGACTCATAGAAGGAAATTTGAAAGTCTCAAGATGAACAAAGAAGATATTATGACATCCTTTCTACAAAGAGTTGATGAAATTATGAACATTATTAGAGGTCTTGGAGAGAACCTTGAAGAGGCTACTATTGTTCAAAAGGTATAAAGGTCTCTATCCCTCAATTTTTATCTGAAAGTATCTACTCTAGAGGAGAGTCAAGACCTTACTCAGTTGAAGATGGATCAATTGCATGGCAACCTTACTACCTATGAGATGAGGAAGAATGATGATATACCACCAAAAAAGGAAGTAGATTTCAAGACTGAAATGAAGACAAAGAAGAAGTTCCGAGGTAAGAAACTCAAGGAGGATGGCATTCTTGATATAGATGAGGATGAACTAATTGCTTTGATTTTAAGGAAATTGAGAACATGTTCAATCAAGTATAAAGGTAAACCACCCCTCAAATGCTTCAATTATGGTGAAATATGGCATTTTACTAATAATTACCCTCATAAGTATAAGAAGGATGATGATGAAGAGCATGATCAAGATCATGATGATGGCAAGAGAACATTTAGTTATGATAAAAGCAAAAATGGATTCAAAAGGTTTGATAACAAGAAGTACTTCAAGGACAAAAAGAGTCTCTATACCAAAGAAGATTGTAGCTCATCATATGAAAGTGAAGACAATGACTCAAAGAATGATCATGAAGATGATGGTATTATTGAAGACAAATCCCTTTTAATGGATAAAGAAGGAAGTTGCTCACAGTAAAAGAGTCTACTTGGAGTGATTCAAATGATGATGAAGATGAGGTGTACTATGAGACTACATTGACAAATGCTCATGAAGAACTGAAGATTGAGAAGAAGATCAATAAGAAGATGAAATCTAAACTCAAGTACTTTGAGGATCAATTTAGTATTTTTGAGGCAATAATTAATGAATATGCCAAGGAGCATGAAGATATGGTTAAGCATCTCAGTTGTCAATTGGAAGTCCTGTCTATAAGCATAAAAGCTAGAGAAGATGAATGTGCAAGGTATGTAACTAAAAATGAGTCATTAAAATATGAGTTATAAAAGATATCTAGTAAAGTAATGTCATTTTTGAGATTTGAAAAGAGCTCAAGTGATCTAGACAACATTCTAAATGATCAAAAGTATGCAAGTGATAAGACTGGTCTTGGATACAATGAAGAACCAGAGACTGCAACTCAAGACAAGATAAAGACTAATGTGAACAAGGACATCAGATTTTGAAGACAAATCATCAAACAAGGAATAATGGTGCAAATAGATTGAAGAAAAATTAGATCAAAAAGCTAATTTCCATAAGGTATGCAAATTTCAAAAGTTACTATTATACTTATAATCAGTTTGGGCATAGAGCTAGAGAATGTAAAAGACCTATTAAGAATGAATTTGCATGGAAGTATGATGGGGGTAATTAGTGAAAAGGTGTGAGGAAGGTTGAGTGCTTAAATTTTCATGATATAGGACACTTTGCAAAAAAAATTCCATTCAAGGTAAGACAAGCTGAGTTTCCATCAAGGAGTATGGTTTGCTCCAGTTGTGAATAGAGAAGTCACATTGCTAGATTCTGTAAGTAAAGGCCTACAAGATAGAATAGGTTTAATCATGCTCCTAGAGTGAAAGATAGAATGCAAGTGAACTCATGGAGACCAAAGGTGGTAAGTAGGAATTATGACAAGTCTAAAGGTCTAAGTAATATGTTTGTGATGGTGTAGAATGCTACAGATGTTGAAGATTGTCAAGAGCTCTCATTGACTGCTCATGTTGAGGATAAAGAGACCAAGCTCAAGGAGAAGACCAAGGTATTGGTTGAGGCTAGTTCTGAGGTAAGTATGGATCCAAGTAGACATCTTGTTTTTATTGAGTAAGCATCATGCAAAGAACATCAATTGTCTATACTTAGTGATGAGGTTCTAAGTTGCAAGGTTGATTCTTGAAATGAAAAGGTATGTCAAGATTCTATAGTTGTTCCATGTGTTTTCAATTCTATATTTGAAGAAAAGGAGAGTGATATAGAAGAATAACTAGTTGTCATAGTTTATAATAATAAGAATAAGAACAAAAGCTAGAAGTCTTATAGCTATAAGAGGATTCTAGTGGTTACTAAGGAAATGAGGGCCACTCTTAGCTTCACTTTGTTTTGGAGCATTATGGTGCAAAGGATGTCTCTGTCGATGATTCTTAAAGAGATTCCTTTTAGTGGAGAATCAAGTGTTTTTTTGGTGTTCTTGAGATGGTCCTAAAAGTCTAGAGATGAGTGTTTTCAGTTGGAGCAGGTAGGTCTAGGTGAAAAATATGTTGAGGTGATGTCATGATATTGATAGTTGTATATGGATCAGTCTACAGGGTCAAATTAAAGGTTCTCAAATGGAAAAGGAGGATTTATGATTTTTCAAGATGATATTTTTGCATTGAAATGTCTATTGACCTATTTTAGCATGCTCTAGGTGGTTTTGTGATCTAAAGGTATGTTGAAGTCAATTTAGAGATTTTTGTTAGCTTTCAGATTTCCCAATTTGTGCTTAAGAGCTTGCAGGTCTTAAAATAGGTTATAGCAAGTCTAGGTTTCCAATGGTGTGGAAGCTCAAATCTTGGTATAAAAGTGTGTAATGGTTGTCTCTAGGTGTAAAATAAGTTTTAGAGGTAAATGTTGACTGAAAGGTGTTGTGTTGACCTTATTTGTTTTAAGATTCTAGGGTTTTAGGAACTGATCAAAAAGGGGTCTACCTTATAAGTTGAGGTTTGAGGATTATTGATATGTTGAATGGGCTAAATGGCTTGTCAAATCAAGCTTCACATAGATTTGAAGGTTTGTGGTTCTCAAGTTTTTGTCAAGTTGGAGGCCTAATTGGGTAGTTGGTTTATGAAGGTTGTATATTGCAAAGGATGAGCTAGTTGTTGTAAATTGGTGTATTTGAGGGGAAATATGAGAGTGCTCTAGATATGAAGATTTAGGTTTTGAAGATATATCTACTAAAATATGTGGGCTTTTCAAGTTTTAGGTAGGGCTACAAGAAGTCTAGACAAGCCTAATATGAATATTGGATGTTTTTGCTCAATGTTTCCAAAAGAGAAAGGTATGTGTATTTCAAGGAGAGTTCCCAAGTTGCTTTAGAGCATGTTTCCTATTGACCATTTCTCCCCATAGGCCAAAATAGGTCAATCTCCCTATAGTTAAATTTTTTTATAGGGGTTTTTAATAATGTCATAGGATACATTGTGGCTTTGTTTGATGTCATTTCATATGCCATTTTAAGTCAGTCATGGCCTAGCCTAGTCCTTATGTTTTTTGGTGTCTTAATAATCATTTTGATCATATATGAAAGTAGCATATTTTCATGGTGTTGAGTAGTTACAAGAGTAGGTCCATAAAAGCCTAAGGTTACACTTGGGAGATATTTCAACTTTTGGCCAAGTGATTGGATCATTTAGATTTCCTTCAGAGGAAGTTTCCACACAAAGCCTAAAACAAATGTCCGAGTTTTATTTCCTTTGAAAAAATTTGTTTCAGGGTTTTGGGCTAACTGTCAGGAATTATTTCAAACATTTTGTCTGAAATAATTTCCTCAAAGGCTCATTTCTTTGAAGGGCACTTTTCAAAGGTTTTGAATGGTATATTCTCAATAAATTTGTCCACTTTAGGATTTATAAAGGATTTCTTTTGGAGTAAAGTTTCCAAAACACTTTTATTGAATGACACTTTTTAGGATTTCTAAGGGGTGCTTTTCCAAAGGCAAAGGACTAATTCCTTTAGAAAAATGTCTAAGGCAAAAGGAAACACAAATATCTTTTGAGAAAATTGTCTGAGTAATTTTCCCAAAATAATTTTACAGGAAAGGGCCTCTTTCAAAGTTCTAAAGGATATCATTTGGAGGAGTTGACCCAAAACAAAACCCTAAGGCATAGTTTTTCTTTGCTAAAGGGTCTAATGCAATTTTTTTGAAGGGTACTTTTCTTAGGAAAATGGGTCAGTTCACTTTCCCTAAAGGGTCTTTTCTCAAACAAAATGCCCTACACACGTTTTTTGAAGGGTAGTTTCTAAAAAAAGGGGTCCAATGCAGAAGTTATAAAGAGCACTTTCCAAGAGGCTAAAGGACATTTCTAAGGGCACGATTCCTTTGAGAAAATTATCTGAGACAATTTTCTTGAAGGAAAATTTCTTTTGGAACTTTTATCCTATCACATCCCATTTTCCTATGCTAGGTTTTAGGATACTTGTCAACGATGTTTTGTCCATGTTTCATATGTGAAGTTATGACCCTAGTTTAGTTCTTTCTAATCTTGGTCTAATCCATAGGTCTTTCATGATTAACTTGGGCTGCGACACTTCTGACAAATGAATTTTTCTCACCCTAATTTATTGGTTTGTTTAGTCTTTTGAGTGTGTGTATATATATATATATATATATATAAATGCATAAATATTTATAGTACAAAGTAATATATATGTATGTATATATTTATTTATTTGTGAAAATGTAACTATGCATATATTTTTGTATATATCTATTATATTAAAGACAAATGTAGACTGTATAGTGTATATGGATGAGTCATAAAAAATGGTTTAGAATTCATTGTACTTACACACATTGATTTGTAAATACCAGTATAATTTTAGAAAATGTTGATTTTTTAAGTGACAACACTGAAGTCATCCTCTTGACATTGTGAACTGAGAGTTCTATGGATAAAACAATGCATCATCTATATGTTTATCTAATGTTAACTTTAAGTGAGACTCATTAATGTTGAGTCTTTTCCATTGGAACACCAGTCAAAAAAAATATGAAATGCCAAGTCACTGATAAATCATTGAGTTTTTAATCAAGATTGGGTGTTCCTTTCTTTTCTTGAACTCAGCTTAGGAGCATTACTACCACCATTCTTTGATCTCAACTATTTCAACTCAATCAAAACAACATTCCATTTTATTCAAGGACTTTAACAGACATGATTGAGGATTTGGGAGCTAGGGATGGAGAAAGAAAATAATTTGACAGCTTAGAGGAACTTGCATAGGAGGAAAGAGAGTGGAGAGTGCTCGAGAGAAGGAAGGAGTAAACGAAGGAGGATGTAGGGAGCTGGTCACCAATTTTTATGTCCTTGTTACATATTTCATTATTAGTGCTTCAATGGCTTGAGGAGGCCATTATTGGATGTTTTTTGGAAAGAAAAACACCTTATAGTTATTAGTTCGTAGTAAAGGGAAATTTTGAGGCTTTAGTGTGAATGCTTGAGTATACGCTATAGTATCCTATGTCAACCAAAATGCACCCAAAGATACCCAAAAGACTTCTGGTGTAAATTCTACCTCAGCATCTTAAAAACCATCAAGTGGTTTCATCTTTGATTTGGTCTTCTACCATGTTAAATTATTTTTCTAGTGTTTGTCATGGATCAAAAATTATATGATATATATATATATATATATATATATATATATATATATATATATATATATATATATATATATATATATATATATATATATTGTTTAATTTATTTATTTATTTATAAAGGACCAATTTTAAGTCTATGTTTCACACTGTAATGGTTGCACCTCAATTTAATTATGTGACCTGTATTTTATTCCTTATGGAACCTTCATCCTTCATGTTGATTGGTCTATGTTAATTATTACAATGCCCAACCTAAAGTGTAAATTATTGTGTTCTTCATATAAGATGAAGCATTGAGTGTATATTATTAATCATTGAGTGTAATTTAAAGTGTTGTATTTTATATGTCATGTATACTTGGAAAATATAGAACCATTTAAGGGAAACATGAAAAAATATAATCAAACACTGAGGATATATGTTCAACATATGAATATGTATATTAAATGCCTTATCTAGATATCGAGATATGTAACTTAAAATTGCATATTACCGATTAAAGTTTGTAATAAGAACTAGATAATGGCTGAGTTTTAATATCAATATATATATATATATATATATATATATATATATATATTGCTATGTATACCATACTACAACACCCTAGTCTCAAAAAAAATGATGCCAGGCCCTGTATATAAAACATCGATTTTTAATTTAACGTTATAGTCTAGCGCTGAGTATAAATTTTGATGTTGAATTTATAGCATAGAATGTTGAATTTATAGCATAGAATGTTGAGATTCAATACTATGACACTGAGATAAATATATTGAACATTAAGTTAAAAATCTAGATCATTGATTTGAATCATCCAACCATATTATATAACTCTTAGTCTAAATGAACCACTAAATATATAACAGATAATAATGAGTATATTATGATACTATTGATCATCTAAAAATAAATCTCCCAATTGTAACTTAAGGCTTGAAAAATTCTTTTAATTTCACTGAGTCACCTAATCAAAGCACTGGGTCTTTTAAGAGATCGCTAAGTTTTCTTAAGCATAAAGCTGGAGTCTTTAAGTTAGACGTTGAGTTATAGTTGATTAGCTAGACCATGCATTTGAATAACTAAACCAAGCATTTGAGTAGTTGATTTGTGCATGTGTATTACATTGATCTTGGAATGAAAATATATGATGATGGAAATTTGATAAGTTGAAATATGTAATATAAATCGCTAAGTCATCTAAATGTTAAGTTGAGACTTTAAATTAATTTAGTTATTCTTTAATGCAAGTTTGAATGTTTGGTGAAACTTTATTTTTGTGATTTTGAGAGTGAGTATCATGCAATACAAAAGAGATTTATAATTCAATGCCATGCATTCTGAGTAATGGTTAAATGATTGAATGAAATATTTTATTAACATCCATAAAAGCATGTAGTCTATGAGAAATTCTACATCTTAAATATGTAATTAGGTCAATTTTTTGAGAAAGATATATTAAATTGAGAATGTTGTTATCCAAGGTGGTTGCATTATTAATTTAACATGTAGTTGGCTATATCCTTTGTAATATTTATCGTTAACTAATCGATTGTATTAGCTAGATGTGATAATATAATATTATTAAGTAATGTCTTAAGAAATAACATTCTTTAAGTTTTTTTTAATACACTCTTATACCAAAATACCTAATGATAAGTGGCAAGTTAAGTCATGGTATATATGTATGTTTTGATAAATTCGTACATTATTGGAAGGAGACAACCACGTGGTTGATGGTTGTTATTTATTTTGCAAAATACTATGCAAATTTTACTCTTCTTATGTATTTATTTGTGTATTGACTAAAATGGGAATGAGTTATTATTGCTTAATAATTCATAAAGTGTGTTTTTTCAAGATCAAAAACATTATTGAACAATGGTTAGATAGAACCGTATGTATATGGTTATTGCCATGAGTGTCTTAGCGTATAATGACATAAATGATGAAGGTCATCACTAGACCTAGATTATGAGAATTTTGATGCGAGTCATATTGTTTGGAGGCCTGTTGAGTATTTCTCTATAATCGAGGAATGTATCTATACCTAATCTTTGTATGAGATTGTATGAGAAAACTTTTGAGTAAACATTTATACCTTTAGTAGTTCGTAGAACTACATCTAGCCCTAATTTTGTGTATGTAGGCGACATCATAGATATGTATGGTAGCTTGAGGAGTGAGCATAGGCATAAAAAACTAACCTTGATAGGTATTCCTTAGTATGACATCTGTTATAAATGTTATTAAAAGTAAATAGCCTATTTGTATCTCAGTATTGTTATGCAAACTTGTCGATAGGATCAAGTTTGTAGCATCTTGTAAAGATGAAAACTTGTATGCAGTATATTTCATCATAAATTTTAATGTGTAAGTGTCTAGTAATTTATAGAATAACATAGTGCATCATGAAGTATACCTAGATTTTATTTTCTCGTCAGATTGTTATTGAGGGTATAATTAAATAGTATAATCCTGACTTGTTTTATTATTATGGTTGGGTGTAAGATTATTGTTGGTGTTGAGTCAGATGCTCAAACACAAATACCTATGACAGTATGGGATGTCATAGATTTTTACAGTATAAAAATTACCTAGATGTTACATACTGTAGTCATTACATCATGACCCATACCTAAATAAATATATATAAGTTATAGCTATTAATGTTTGGGTAGAGTGATCATGAACTATGATAGTATGGGATATCATAGGATACTTTAGCTTAGATGTATATAATCAAGTGGTCTATGATGTAGCTATATGTTTATAATCTCACCTAATTTGATTGTTCTAATGATTGTTTTGGTTGTTACTTGAGAAATATATTCATAGTAGTTAGTAGGACAACATGTATGCATGCATACAATCTTATGAGTATAAATGAATAATAGGTTTGACTGTTATGTATTGTATGTCTCGGTATGTTTTTCATACTTAGTTGTGTCTAGCATGTGATTTTCTATGGAACTAGGAATGTGGATTCCTTCATCATTGCTTATATCTAGGTTTATAGGTGAAAGTGTTTGGGTAAGGACACAAGCCTGGATTAGTAAGATGTTATGCTAGAGTGTGTCACTTAGTTGTGGGATTAGACCAGAGCTTTAGAAGCTCATCTATGTCATGAGTAATTTGTTCCTTATTTATATTAGAGTGCCAATTCCTTTGTTGGTGATGTCTCATAGAGGAGACCATCACATTTGAAAGGAGAACTACATCAAACCCTATTCTGAGGAATGGATGTGTACGCTACCTAAGATTGTGGAGGGGCATCGGGTATAGATCCTTAGGGAAGGTTAGGGTAGACTTGATTGTATAACTATGTGACTAGTTGAAATAGTACCAATACTTAGTTTGAGAATTTGGATTGTGCTAATGTCCCTTATGAGCTAGTAAACTTTTTGTATCATGCATTTTATTCCATTGCTTTTAGTATTAGAATGTTGAAACTGTTAGTACTTAAATTAGTTGATTATATGACTGATTAAAGTATTCTAACAACTATGGTTGAATGAATGTTCAATATTTAGTTTAAATAGAAAATTTACTGCATTTTCTAAGTACAACTAGGTGGGTTGTTACATGTCCCAAAGAAAAAGACTAAGGTAGAATTCTTTGAGACATTTTGTCTGAAAGAATTATTCAAAGCAAAGTGTCATATGCACTTCTTTTGAAGGTTACTTTTCTTCAGTGAAATGGTCCACTTCAAGGTTTTCAAAGGGTACTTTTCTTTCAAAAAAAGCACTTTTCAAAAGTTTGAAGGGTCAGTTTCTTAGGTAAGTATCCCCCACATTTTCTCTGAAGGACATTTCTATAGTGAGGTAGACCAATTCAAAGTTCCAAAGGGCACTTTTCAGAGGGCAAAGGACCAAGATGCAAATTCTTTTGGATATTTTGTCTACAATATTTTTTCAAGGTAAAGACAAAGCAAGCAATTTCCTTCAACGGAAATGGCTGAGACATGAAGCCCAAAGGAATTATATATCATGAGGTCTAAAGGAAATAGCCATTTGATTTCAAAAATTCCTATGTAACCCCATAAACATCAAATTCAATCCCCTCCAACTAGTTATTTGGATTTAAAATATAGAGACATTTGCACTAACGTCAAGTTTAAGCTCAAATAAAGTAAGTCCTTTTGAGCTTAAATTTTATGGTCACATGACCATCAATAAGGGTCATGAAAACATCAAATTACATCTTACAGACCATTAATTTTGAGATCAAGAAGTAGCCATTAGGTTTCAAACAATGGGTCTCGATAAGATGAATGGTCCCCACTCGATCGTACACTTTAATCCAATGGAGTGAGTCAAGTCAAAATGGTCAATGAACCTCAAGCATGAATGAGTGTATAACAAGTGGCATAAACACATTCAACCATTAGAATATCAATGGCTCTCAGGTATCTGAGTATAGGCAAATTGATGGAGCAAAATGAGTCATGGGATTAATGATTCAAACTAGTTCTCGATGACCAATTAAAATAAAGTGGAACCAAATGACTTAGGTAGAGGTTAAAGAGTCAATTTTTAACTAAGGCAAGCAAACATGATGGATCCAAGCTCGAACATGATTCATTTTGGGCTAGGAGTGGATATTTTGGGATCATATGGTGTTATTGAAGACTTTCAAGATAGATATGTAGACTTTAATGGTTGTTACCAAAGCCAATTACATGAGAGTGACCTTTCTCCCCTCTTGGGCATGCATCATGACAAACTAGTTGGGAGTAGTTTAGCATCAAGACAAAGCCATAATAGATTGATCTAGTTGTTCTAACCAGATGAATGTGAACCTAGTGGGAATGCTTGCTTCCACCATCGCAACCACTAGGAGGATCAAGGAGGGAACATTGTAACTGTATAGTGACTAAAAGTGATAGGGATTAATCAAATGGCCTAAAAGAGCATAATTTTTTGAAGCAGTTGTGATTATAGTTGAAGCCTTTAAACTGACTGATTCACCTTTTGAGTGTTAAGGCTCCCTTTTTCTTGCATCCTTTCTCCTATAAGTATAGCTCTTGAGTTATTGTAAAAAAAATTCCACTCCATGTATGGCAAAGCCCTGCTAGAATGACATCATATTTTGCCTTTAAACATTAATTCAAATCTAATTTTTATTTCTTTAGCAATTTTCTAAATGTGCAAGTGATGTATGGCAATGCAAAGTGATTGTCCTCTATCCTTTCTTCCCTTATCCTTCCATGTATGTGTAATATTTTCTATTATAATAAGTCATATGAAGTTTTTTCAAGTGTATGAGCCCATATTTTAAGTGTAAAATGATCCTTAGTGCCTACTATAGTCCTGTGGTTCACTTACCTTATATAGATCTCATACATCTCACCTCCATATTTAAATACTCATGTAGGATCCATAGGACTTAGAAGTTATTTTGTGTGTCTTATTTCTTAGAGAAGAAAAGTATGATGGTCATATGGAATACAACTTGGTGTATCACCCCCTTATATTAGGTTTATTTCATGCAATCCTAACTCTTTTCCCATATGTAAGCATTAACATAGGTGAAATCACTTCAAGATACATTTAGGGAGCTAGCCCTTAAAATCTAGAGGCTCACTTCCACTATAGGTACATCCACATACCTAGAAGTGTTCCCATGTTCCCCAAATTTGGAAGAGGATTGAACACCCTCTTCTAAGGTACAAGATTTGGTGACAATAGTTTTAGCACACCTAATGGGACCAATTATCTTTAAGACAACTTGTCAAGGTGACTGTTGATCTTGATAGACACCAGCTATAAACTAGTGTGCTACCCAAAATTTGGTGACTCCTCAAAGTAAATCTAGTTTTAAACCATTGTTTGGTTGTAAAATTTCCCCTATAATTCATGGTCCTCACTAGGTCATCCTCTACTAGACCATCTGATCCTATTAATCTACCCATTCAGCCTGAGATCCCTTTTGCAATTCGATATCCACAGCCTAATCTACCCTTTGAAGAATGAGTAAATTTTGCTAGAGAGGAAGAAGATGAAGAGGTTGAAGATGTTGAAAATATTGAAGAAGACATGGATAGACCTTATGATTTCCCTACCTTTAATAATGATAACCCCATTCAATTTCATGCATATGATGTCATCTCTCCTAATGCCATAAAAGGTGTGCCCACATTCAATGGTGAGAGTCATATCACACCCAGTGAGCACATTAGAGACATCTCTAAATTTTTTAGCTTCCACAATCTTTTCCAAGAGAACATTGCCATTAGGATCCTTGCCATGTCCCTTAAAGGGAGGGCTCTTGATTGGTATAAGACTCTAGAAGGTGGATGCATCTCAACATGGGATGAGTTTGGAGTATTGTTGACTTCCATATTTAGGAATGAAATTGACCATGCTTCTCTCATACATCTGCTCAACATGATAAAGAGGGGACCCAAAAAAATAATGCATGACTTCAATGAAAGGTTTCAGAAGACTTGGCATAGGTTGCCTCCCCCTATGAGGCCACCTACTAGATTTGTGTTCCCCACTTACTCGAGAACCATTGGGACTAAAATCATAGTTATGCTTTAATCAATGAGAGGATACGCCCTCCCTGAAGCATAGGAGCTCTCTATCAAAGCTGAGAATAATCTCATCCAAGCTAGAAGATTATCACCTAAAGTGTCTATGCCTCCATTATTTCATGCTTCTTCTAATTCTTTAAATGTGGTTTAAACTCCTAATGTTAATACCAAGCCTAAAGTTGCTCCTAAGAAGGAGGAAAATTTCATGGACAAAGATACAAAAATCAAAGCCTAAGAGCTCTACTTAGACAAGATAATGTGTATCAAGGTTTTTATCAAAACCCTTAACCCTATTAGCAATAGTATGGTCAACAATATGGAAGAGGGAGAGGCCAATGGTAACCTAATCCCAATAGGCCTACTAATACATACAATCCTATCTCTACCACTAATGCGAAGGAGATGGTACCAGTTCATAATAATTTGGTGCAGGGAGAAGATTGGTAGCAAGACCAATTCATGGATGCAAATAAAAAAGGAGAGAAATATTTGGTGTCTTAAGGGGTAGTTAACCCCCTCTTAACAAATGAATATGAGGTGATGATCCAAGCTAATAAATGTTGGCAACTTTAAGGAGAAATATTCACCAATTTTTTTGTTGAGGAAACTTTTATGCTAAACCAAGGAGTCTCTATTAAAAATAACACAAGGGCCAAGAAGAGGGCTCTAGGAAATGGTCTCAGCATGATTTTATGTTCATTAAACCACCCTTCAAGGCAAAAATATGTAGTTGTAAGTGTGACAGATCCAAAGTCTTATGTGATAGCTCTAAAAGCTTTCACACCTCCAATAAGTTAAAATGTGGTAGGGTATGTTCAAAGTGCCTTTATTATTAAAGTTTCAAGAAATTATTTACCTCTAAAGACACAATAAAAGATGAGTAATTATGCTGTAAACATATTATATTCCTTAAAGAGTGCCAAAGCATCTATCTCCTTGTGGGATATCCTTCATATGCCTAGTCAAAAAGAATTGTTACAAAAGCAATTTTCCACTATTCTTATTAGTCATTCATCCTAAAATAAAATTCATGACCATGTTTATATTTTAAATTTTCTTAGTACCATTTTGGAACCATCCACTATAGCTGAAAAACCTCCACCCTTATATCTCACTCTCATAGTGGGTGACAAGCTAGTCCATAATTGCATAGTGGATAGTGGAGCTTCAACTTCAGTCATTCCCAAGGTAGTAGCTGGAAAATTGGGTTTGAATTATGAACCTCATATTAAATGAGTTATCTAGATAGATTTTACGCCTACCAAAACCATATGACTGATCAAAAACTTGAAGGTTTTGCTACATGACTGTCCTAGATTTCCAATCTTGTAAGACATAGTTGTCATTGATCTCCTAGCCCACTTTATAATCTATCTGTCAAGGGACTTTACTACTAATATTGGTGAATATCTTTCAGCTAATTGGTGCTTCTTGGCCTTTAATATTAGGTATGGGACCAATGTGATAATTAATACACAACCTCTTTTAAGGTTTCATATCGAACCTTACATCGAGACAAGTTCTAATTTGAATTGTGTTATTCATGAAGAAAAGGATTCTATTCTAGATGATGGCACCTCTTCCAAGCTTGAGGGCATTATAGATTTGTTTTTTGATGAATATGGTACTAATACCTATGAGTAGGATCCTTATGCTCTCACAGAGGAAACTGATCTAGGGACATATTGTATACATGAAGAAGGATTCCACTTGCCAAGGAAGAGGGCGAAGATGATGAACTATGAAAGATGTTTTTTGATGGTTCAATAAGTAAATTTGGTGTAGGTGCTGGTGTTATGTTGGTATCTTGATCCAAAAAATAGTATTATGATTCATATATATTTCATTTGAGTTTCACTTGCAATGTGGTTGAGTATTAAGGTTTCATTCATGACCTTCAATAATTAAGGAGAAAATGGGTTAAGAACTTGCAAGTGTATGGCGATAGCGAGTTGGTTATGCACTAGGTGAGGAAGGTCATTTATACTAAGAACCCTATGCTTAATTCATATAGGCATCAGGTATGGGATCTACTTAAATACTTCAATGCATTCAACATACAATTAGTCCCAAGAGAGTAGAAAAATCATGCTGATAGACTAGCTACTATAGGAGCTCAATTTAATACTCCAACCACCATAAAATAAGGGGAAAAATCTCACATTAAGATCAGTATCAGACCTTATATACCTGATAATGAGGTGTCTTTTCAAGTGATTGATAGGGACAATCACATTGCATGTTTCTTGCAAAATAAAGTTGAGTTCTCCTTAAAGAATTAGAAGAGATTCCAAGAGCAGTTTGGTGACCAGGTTGTGCAAGTAAAGACCAATAAGATACCTAAGGGTTTGGTGACCTTATAAAGTATCTTTAATGAGAATGATCATAAGAGGAAATATAAAGTGAGAGTATCTAAAAAGGAGGACAATTATGAAAGGGTCTTGATCTTCAAACACAAACTCCTCAAACTAGGCAAGGTATGTTTTATATTAGAAAAGCAAGCATTTATTAAACTATGTAGAGAGTTTCATGATATCTTTACTTGGGAATATAAGGACCTCAAGGGATTTTATCCTATCCTAGTGCACCATACCATTGATTTGGAATTGTGATTTAAACTAGTTAGGAAAAATTAGAGACCCATCAACCCCAAGGTTGAGCAACTCATGAGGATGGAGCTCACCAAGCTCCTTTAATCTAAGATAATATTTCCCATCAAGCATTCAATGTGGGTGGCTAACCTTGTGCATATTATGAATAATAATGGTGAAATAAGGCTTTGTGAATACTTTATAGATCTTAATTGAGTGTCACTCAAAGATCACTATCCTCTACCCTCAATGGAGTAGATTCTTCAGATGGTTTTAGGTTCTCAGTGTTTCTCTCTGCTAGATGACTACTTAGGATACAATCAGATTTTAGTCAATGAATATGATCGGTTCAAGATAGCCTTCACTACCAAATGGGGAACCTATGCTTATAAGAAGATTCCTTTTGGTCTATCCAATGTTGGTGCCACTTTTTAGATAGCAATGGACATGGCCTTTAAAGGTTTAATCAATGATTTGGTATTGGTTTATCTAGATGATATAACAGTATTTTCTAAGGATGTAGATGAACATGTGAAACATTTAAAGCAAGTGTTTACAATATGTGAGCAATATGGGGTATCCCTTAACCCAAAGAAGTGCATCTTTATTTTTCATGAAGGTAATCTCTTGGGACAGATTGTTTCCAAGAATGGTCTGACTATCGATCTTGAGAGAATACAGGTTATCCTAAGTTTATCATTGCCCTTGCATAAGAAAGGTCTTCAAAGTTTCTTGGGAAAAATAAATTTTTTTAAAAGATTCATACCTAGTTTTTCATCTTTATTAAAACCTATCATAGCTATGCTCAAGATGAACCAAGTCTTCTCTTGGACCAAAGAGGGTAAGTGCAATTTTGAAGCCATAAAGAAAGAAATTGTAGAAGCTCCTACCCTTGTGAATCTGTATTTATTAAGGACTTCATGTTGTATTCATTTGATAACCTTGTTACTATCTTAGCGATGTTGATGTAGAATAATAATGAGGGTGTGTAGCATCTAATTGCATTCTTCAGTTAAGATTTAGAAGAATATGAAGTTAAATATATATTTATGGAGACATAGGTCCTTGTTATTGTAAGAGGACTAAAAAAGTTGACATATGGTGTCAAATAACAAGATTCAGGTTATGGTCTCTCATCCCAACACCAAATTGTTTCTTTTGAGAAGGGACATTAGTGAAAAGAGGGTGGGATGGATCACTAGGGTGATGGAGTATGATGTTGATATCAAAGTGACAAAATTGGTAAGGGGAAAAGGCCTCTATTTGCATCTTGCTTCAGACCTTCATGAATCAAAAGAGGAATCTCTAGTCAACCATGAGTATCCCTAAATAATAGGTCCATTACCTCTAGGAAATTGGACATGGAACATGATCAAATTTCTCCAAAATGGTGAGTACCTTGATGATATGAATAGATCATAAAGGAGGCATTTTAGATTACAATCTATACCCTTTCATCTTGTTGATGACATGTTGTTTAGGAGAGATGTCAATGGTGTATTGTTGAGATGCATTGAAAATGACCAATTTGGTGTGTTGTTTCAGAAGTTACATGATGGGATAGCAAGAGGCCATTTCTCTCTAAGGACCATAGCAGCCAAGATCATGAGGGCTAGTTATTATTGGCCCAGCCTCTTCAAGGATTGTCATGCTTGGGTGAGAAGGTGTGGATAATGTGCCTTCTTTATAGGAAAGAAGAATCTTGTAGTTCTTCCTCTAAATCTTATCCAATTGGACCGACTATTCATGTAATGGGGTTTTGACTTCATTGGCATGATAAACCCCCCATCGAGTACTAGTCAAAAATGGATAGTCACAGCAATTATCTATTTTACTAGATGGGTTGAGGTAGTAGCATTGAATGAGGTTAATGAGAGTACCATCTTGGAGTTCTATGAGAGAATCATAATAATGTTTGGCACCCCTTTTACTATCATTTTAGATAATGATATTATTTTTATTGGTGCTAAAATAGCTGAGTGGGCAAGTAATAATGGCACATTCTTGAGCACTTCATCCAAGTATCACCCTCAAGGTAATGGGTTGGTTGAATATACCAATAAGAACCTAATTAGAATCATTAAGAGAACCTTGGATCATAACCAAAGAGCTTGGCACACTAAACTAAAGACAACCTTATGGGCTAATAGGATAACTCCTAAGAGATCAATAGGGAATTCTCCTTTTGTGTTTGTCTATGGAAGGGAAGTTAGGCTATCCATATCTCAAGAGTTGTTGGCCTTGGAATTAACATACCAACTAGAATTGCTTGAGAACATTCCCATGGAAGTGAATTGAAAAAACTAATGGAGTTACAAGAGACTAGAAGGAAAAATCATCAAGTCATGGAGCATCACCAGGTACTGATGAAAAGCTCTTTTGACAAAAAGGCAACTCCAAGATCATTTATAGAAGGTAAAATAGTCTTGAAATGGGATGAAGATAGATTAAAGTCAGGCAGGCATACGAATTTTTATGCCCTATAGAGTGGACTATATGTTATCACCAAGTGTAAGCAAAGCAATTCCTTTTAGTTAGAAAAGATGAATGGAAAAAAATTGCATATCCCTATAAATGGGATACAATTAAAACCCTAGTATTAAGATTTGAAGGTGTTTCTTGTAAATATTAGGTTAGGAGTGTGTTTATTTTCTTATTTTGTTATGTCCCAATAAGTGCTTGAAGCATAGTGTGTTTTGTTTAGTTCTTTACTTTGTGTTTTGTCCATGTTGTTTTCTTATGTTTTGTATATTATTCAAAGTAGTTTATACATCTAACCTATATAATTATGACTCGATATCCCAATGGATAGGATTAGGCAACTAGTCATGGCATAACAAGCATAATACCCCTGAGAAATCACCAAATTTGTTGACCATATTTTCCCATAGACCAAAATGGGTCAACCCCCCTATAGTCAAAATCTTGTATAGGGGATTTTTATAATGTCATAGTATACATTGTGGCTTTGTTTGATGTCATTTAATATGCCATTTTAAGTGGGTTATGCCCTAGCCTAGTCCTTGCATTTTATAGTGTCTTAAGAATCATTTTGATCATATATACAAGTAGCATATTTTCATGGTGTTGAGCAGTTGCAAGAGCAGGTATAGAAAAGCCTAAGGTTACACTTGGGAGATATTTCAAATTTTGGCCAAGTGACTGGAGAATTTATATTTCCTTCAAAGGAAGATTCCACACAAATCCCTCAACAAATGGCCAAGTGTTATTTCCTTCTAAAACTTTTGTTTTGGGGTTTTGGGATAAGTGTTAGGAATTGTTTCAAACATTTTGTCTAAAATAATTTCCTTGAAGGCTCATTTATTTTAAGGGAAATTTTCAAAGGTTTAAAAGGGTATATTCTCAATAAAGTGGTCCACTTCAAGATTTTTGAAGGATTTCTTTCAAAGCAAAGTATCCAAAACACTTTTACTGAATGACACTTTTCAAGATTTTTGAGGGGTGATTTTCCAAAGGAGAAGGACTAATTCCTTCAAAAAAATGTCTGAGGCAAAAGGCAATAGAAATATCTTTTGGGAAAATTATCTGAATAATTTTCTTGAAAGAATTATTCTATAGAAAAGGGCCTCTTTTGAAGTTTTAAAGGATATCTTTCGGATGAGTTGACCCAAAACAAAATCCCAAGGGGTAGTTTTTTTTTTCCAAAGGGTCCAATGAAATTATTTTGAAGGGTACTTTTCTCAGGAAAATGGATCATTTCACTTTCCTCAAAGGGTATTTTCTCAAACAAAGTGCCCTACACACTTTTTTTGAAGGGTAGTTTCTCAAAAAAAGGGGTCCAATGCAGAGTTTCCAAAGAGCACCTTCCAAGAGGCTAAAGGACATTTCCAAGGGCACAATTCCTTTGGGAAAATTGTTTGAGATAATTTTATTGAAGGCAAATTTCTTACAAAACTTTTGTTTTAAATAAAAAGATAGGCAAAATTCTTTCATATATTTTGTCCAAAAGAATTCTTTCAGACATTTTGTTCGAAATAATTGTTTAGAGCAAAGTGTCCTATGCACTTCTTCTAAAGGGTACTTTTCTTCAGTGAAACAGTCCACTTTAAGGTTTTTAAAGGGTAATTTTATTTTGGAAAGAGCAATTTTAAAAAGTTCAAAGGGTTAGATTTTTGAGAAAGTGTCCCCCACATTTTCTCTAAAGGACCTTTCTCTAGTGAGGTGGACCAAGTCAAAGCTCTGAAGGGCACTTTTCAGAGGGCAACAGACCAAGATAGGATTTTTTTAGACATTTTATCTGGAAGAGTTATTCAAGGCAAAGACAAAGCAAGCAATTTCCTTCAAAGGAAGGGGCTGAGACATGAATCTTGAATGAATTTTCTATCATGAAGTTTGAAGGAAATAGCTATTTGATTTCAAAAGGTCCTGGGCATCCCCATAGACATTAAATTAAATCCCCTCCAATTAGCCATTTAGATTTGAAAATCCAAATATGTTTGCACTAACATCAAGTTTAATCTCAAACAAAGTAAGTCCTTTTGAACTTAAATTTGATGATCGTACAACCATAAATGACGGTCATGCAAATATCAAATGACTTCTCATAGACCATCAATTTTAAGATCATAAAGTACCCACTGGGTTTCAAATAGTGGGTTCCAATAAAATAAATGGTCCTCGCTCGATCATACACCTCAATCTAATGAAGCAAGCTGAGTTAAAATGGTTAGTGAACCTCAAGGGTGAATGGGTACATGATAAGTGGTACAAGTGCATTTAATTGGTAGAATATCGATAGCTCACAGGTATCTATGCATAGGTAAATTGATAGAGTGAGATGAGTCATGGGATTAACGATCAAATCTGGTTCTTGATGACCAATTAGAATAAAGGGGAGCCAAGTGACTTAGGCATAGGTTGAAGAGTCAATTTTTTATTAAGGTAACTAAGCATAATGAATTCAAGCTCAAACATGATTCATTTGGGGCTAAGAGTAGATATTATAGGATTGGATGGTGCCATTAAATATTGATAGGATAAACATGTAGACTTCAATGGTTGTTGCCAAAGCCAACTACATGAGAGTGACCTTTCTCCCTTCTTAGGTACACATCATGACAACCTAGTTTAGAGTGGTTTAGAATTAGGATAAAGCCTTAACAGATTGATCCAATTATTCTAACCATATGGATGCTTGAACCTAGGGGGAATGCTTGATTTTGCTATTGAAACTACCAAGGGGGATCAAAAAGGGAATATTATAACTGTGTAGCAATTGAAAGTGATGGGGATCAATCAAATAGCCTAAAGGAACATAATTTGTGGAAGTAGTTGTGACTGTGGTTGAAACATTTGAACTTATTGATTCCCCTTTTGAGTGCCAAGGCTCCCTTTCTCTTGTAGCCTTTATCTTATAAGTATAGCTCTTGAGATATTGTAAAATAAGTTTCACACCATGTATGGCAAAGCCTTGCTGGACTAATTTTATATTTTCCCTTTGAACATTAATACAAGCTTGTTTTCTAAGTTTTGAACAATTATCTAAGTCTATAAGTGATGTATGGTGATGAGAAGTGATAACTCTCTATCCTTCCTTCCCTTATCCTTTCATGTCTGAGCAAGAGTTCTTAATCTAATAGGTCATATAGAGTGAAGTCTAGTATGTAAAGTCTATTTAAGTGTATGCTTGTTCTTTAATTGTGCAATCTACCCTCTAGTTCATTTTCCTTGTATTGTTACTCACACCTCACCTCTATATTGAAATACTCATGTTAAAACCCATTAAGACTTAGAGACTAGCTTGTATACTTTGTTTCATTATAGTATAAAATATGATGGTCATGTGGAAGATATTCTTAGTACATCACCTTCTTTAGAGTAGGTTCAGTTTATGCATTTTCTAACTCTTTTCCCTCATAAATAAGTAGTAGCTTAAGTGACAAACATTACATGATATATTCAGGGAGCTAGCCCTTAAACCTAGAGGCTCATTTCTTATATAGGTACACCACATACTTGGCAATGTTCCCATGTTTTCCAAATTTGGAAGAATCCTAAACAACCTCTTCTAGGGTAAAATATTTGGTGACAACATTTCCTATTTGGTATGTGGCATGAAGTTCTATTGATGGTCCTTGAGGTGGTTTGTGAGAGAAGGCTAGTAAGCCTGTATGGTGGTTTCTAATGTGTGTGGATATCTAAATATGATCAAGTGATTCAATTGCTTAAAGTTCTTAGGGGGAGTCCCTCTCGGATATTTCTTGATGTGTTCCATTAGATTTGTATGGTTTTATGTGTTCTTTCTTCATTGGTTACAGTGTTTGGTTGAAGAGAGTGTTGGCATGGAGAAAGAGGAATTTGTCAAGGCAAGAAGAGAGAGGCTCAAGGTAAGGGGGAGTTTATATCATATTTCTAAGATGGTCCTTTCTTATTAATGGTATTTTCATGTCTTAATGATTAGTTTGTGCCCACTTTATCATTGTGTCAAAGGGGGAGAAAGTTCCTATTGTGAGAGAGCTTAAAGAGAGAAAAGGAGAGTTGAATGATGTTTGTTGACATCAATGAAAAAGGGGGATATTATTGGAGAGTTTTCAATGATGTCATGGAGGTGTCCTGGTGAGTGGATCAAATGATTTGATATTCTAAGTGATAATGACAAAGAGTACAATGTGTTTGTGCTAGTGTGCTTTAATTTGGCTTGGTTGATCTTCAGTTTTGGCATGATTAGAGATGTTTAAGGATGTGTATGGAGTATTGAACATGTGCAAGGGATACCTAAGATGTTTCCTATGCTTTTATTTCTTATGTGTATGAGTGGAATTATTTTGGTAGTCCATAGTTTTCATTTAGATAGTTTGGGTCTAGTGGCAGTAAATTTGAGTAGGAAGTTTGTTGACATCACCAATTCTACATGTGGATGATTCAGGGGGAGTTGGTCATATGGTTTTGATCAAATTAGTCCCTAGTTATTATACACTAGAATTTAGGTCATGCATCAAATCATGATCAAATATATGAGGGTACAAAGTTGTCTTCTCAGACATGATTCACTAAGTTCCAAGAAGAGTCAAGTAATAATTTTGATGATGTCATATCTCGTACATGTATATGTTTCAAAATAAGATGATCATATGGGTTTATTTAGTTTTGAGTCTAGTTTATCTGCACTAAATTTTAGATCATGTGTTGAAGCATGACAAAAGTTATGCATGATCAAAGTTGGTCTCCTAGAGAAGTTCTAAGCATAGTTGGCTCTATGACAGAAGATTTTGGTAAGGCATTTTAATGGAATTATATCTCGCACATGCGAAGTCTTAAAGAACAATTTGTCATATGGTTGGATTATTTTATATAAGGAGATCATATGGTCCAAATTTGAGATCACGCATGTAAGCACAGAAGAAGTTATTAAGGTTCAAAAATGGCTATTTAGGCATATAAGCAAGGTTCCCATACTTAGACAAATATGCAAGAGCTAAAGTTCGAGAAAGTCTCAAGGAGATCAACGGAGTGCATTTACTCCAAGATGTCAAGAAGTAGTGAGATGGTAAGAAGTGCATATTATTTAATGACTAGTCAAAGGTAAAGGATAAGGATCTAATGGTGAGTATGTTTTCATATAGATTGATTAAATGGTGAGTGTTGATAGTTAAAGACCTGGTTGATCCATAGAGATCGACAAAGTGCATTGAGTCAAAGTTTATAGATTGCATGGGATGAGGTCAATTATCAAATGTTTAATGTTTGAACATTAGTACCTATGCATTAAATTTTGGATAAGATCAATGGCACATAATTGATTTGAGTGACAAAGACATGAGATGTAATCAAAGTGGTCAAAGTTTAACTGTGACCATTTTCATCTAAATATTCAAATTTAACAAGGGAAAAACTATTGTCTGATCTTTGGGCCATATCTTTTGATCTAGATAAAATCAACACATGTAATAAAAATCAAAGTGGTAGAAGACTCCAAGGTGCATATGGAAATATGGATTTGAAGATTTTAAAGTGTGTATAGATAAATATATTGAGCTTTAAATTTTATTGTGTGTTTGTGCATGGACTGTAAGTGACCTAAGAGATTTACTCAAGCTCATTTTGATGTTTTTTCAATATCTCTTGATAAATTAGCTATTGGAGAGTATTTTAGACTCCATTAGGATGCTCTGTGTGCATTATTAAGGATTGACCAATCATATTCTATATGAATAAAGGATTAGAAGGTGATTGTGTGTTTGCTCATATTAAATGTATGTACAGAGAAGTGTTTGAGTTATTTGTGCTTAAGCTAAAGGGTAATGTGATGGTTGTTGGCACTTAAGGGGTACCTATATATCATGTATAATGGGTATATGTTGTTGGAAAGTGTTCCTATGTTTTATTTTGCTCAAAAATGTGTCAAAGAGATGAATAAGTCTCTATATGACCTAAAAGTGACTTAGGCATATTTGAAAGTGGATTGTGCTTAAGTGTGACCCATGTGACATGCCTTAAGGGTGAAGGCATGTATTTTGGCTGACAATAAATATTTTGATCTTGTTCATTCATGATTTCTCTATATATAGTGAAATCAAAGATGATGATTTTCAGACTTTTGAGAAGACTTGGTGTGGAAGATTTGTAAGATAGAATTATGTAAGGTGGATGTGAGAGTTCTGAAGCAAAGGATAGGTAGTGTGCTTTTTGATTGATTTAATAAGAAGAATAGTTTTTTTACTATGTGTATGACCTATAGGTCAAGTTTTTAATGTCAAGATAGTGCTCTTATAATTTGAGGATATGCAAATAGGTCTGAGTGTGCATATGAGGATAGTTTGAGTAAAGAAGGATAGAGATTGTGGCATGCCTATGTGAGAGGCCTATTTGAGATAGAGAGAAATTTTGTGCAGGGGTTAGATAAATAGAGATCCATCATTAGGTCTTGAAGACATCATTTATAAGGTGGAGTTTTTCAAAGGAGGGTCTAAAGGACTTGGTCTTCCTTAGGGGTAATTGTTCCTTGTGAAATAGGTGTTTCACTAAATACCTTTGGTCCAGAGGATATAATCAAGGTTTTTTGGTCTAAAAGAATTGATCAGTCTCTTGTTTATAATTTATTATAAGAAATTAGTCCATTTTTGTTACAGGCTTGAGAGTGGGTTTTAATCCCCATGGGGGTTTCCCATAGGAACTGTGTGTTATGTGTTTGATCTTGTGTATGCATTGAATGTATGAGCTCACTTTCTAATGTTGCCTAATCAAGTTGACATATGATGACTAATTAATAGTTTAAATGAATACAATTAAAATTGAAATATATGTGCTCATTAATTCACCCCCCTCTCAATGATTGTACCTCTAATATAAATTTCCAATCATTCGATATGAGTAGCTTCTATAATATGTGGTAACTCCTCTTCCCCCATCACCATCAAATTTGGTTGTGATATCTATTCAAGAGCATAATAAAAACACAATTATGACACCTATGCAATAACATAGTGTAAAATTAGTTGTACCTATAGAAAATATTTGTATATAGTTAGTATAGAGGAAAGTGGTGTACCCTTCTAGATAACAAGATTCACATCAAATAGTTACTCAAAGTTAAAAAAAATTTAAACCTTCTACAATGTGTCATAAGGCTAGTACCTCAAGTAGTTCAACATCTTTCACATTTAAGATGGGTAATGAGATACTCTCCTGTTATACAATAAACTTAACCAAGTCTCACATTTACTCGAGTTACATACCCTAAAAAATATTATATAACCAGTGATCAAGACAATTACACTATAACACCTAATGCCTTTTTATATTTTGATTCAATTACATGTAGAACTTTTCATCCACAAAGAAATTAGCTTCCAAATATATGATCTAAACACATGCTACAATCCTTCCATTGATGGAATTATAGGTTAATTTCATTTAAAAAACACCCAAAAAAAAATGCAAATATGTCAAAAAAATTTTAAAATATATATATATGTCAAAAAATAAAAATATAAAAATATTCTCAAAATAAAAAATCATGACCTGAGCATGATATGAGTTACTTATTTTAATTTTTTACATATGTTATTTATCACATATTTTTGTATATAGCATATTATTATTTCAAACACATCCATTTCATGAGGTATATCAGTGTGATATAAAATATAAAATGGATTATTAGATGTTGGATTACCTTTACCCAATGGCCATGCCTATGCTAGGGGCATATTATTCTATAACTTACATTATAATAAGTTATATCTATCTATAATATCTTTACCATGTTGAGCTAAATATCTTACAAATGTCATTATAATTAATCACATTATACATTATTTTACATGGATATGCTACTTTGATATGATATAACATTGATACATATGGATAGTGTAGAGTAGTACTAGTTTTCCCTTATTTTATGTTCCTTTGATGTTGTTTACTTTCTTTCATGATAGGCTAGACATTTTTTTCTTATTATGTGTGGCCCTTGGCCCTTATGTACAATAGTTTCTTGAACGTCTCTATGAGATTATGCTTAGTATGTGAGACACTTGAACATGTATATTTGTTTGTGGCCCTTGGCCCTATGTTTTTTTGGTATGTGCAACATTTGAACATGTCCATTGCTTGTGTATTATGTCCTTTATGTACAATATATTATTACACAACATTTGAACATGTCCATTACTTCTGGTCCTTGGTCCTATATGTGTGATGTTTACTTATATGTGTGACATTTAGACATATCCCTTGTATGTGGACCTTGGCCTTATGTGTGACATTGTGTGTTGTGTTTTTTGTACTTGTTGAGCTTTATTAGTGGTGCCATGATCTATATCATGCATTTTTATTATATAGTCTATTTCATAGATGATTAATTTACTACATACTTCATTGTTATATTTGTCTAGACATGACATTTGTATGCTTTGGAATCAATATGCTAAATACATGCTTCAAATAAAATTACATTACATTTATATGATAATGTACTCTCCACATTATATTTGTATTTCATGATACATTTAACTCTTCTTTTGAGATGAGTTACTTGAAAGATACATCCCTCATCTCAAAATTGGAGCATCACAATGGGCTTATCTTAGAGATCCAAACCTTCATGACCAAATAAAAATAAGATTTGGTATAAATTATAAGGTTAAAATATATAGAGTACAAGGTTCAGAAATTCAAAGTAATTCAAAGATCAGATTTTATAATAGAATATAAATTTTCAAAGATTACAAGTAATATAGAAATCATAACACATAACATGTATTGGAAAATTTATATAGAGTATTGGAGCCATGAAGGTTTGGTAAGGGATTGTACAAGGAACTAAACAAATACCTACTAGGCTGAAGGGATCTATGGGCTACTAAATATCTTTAGAGGCTATCTGGTTTACTAGCTTGCACCAAGCTATAGATGGGCTTGTAAACTAGGTTAGGGTTACCAAAATTGAGTGCACAAAAGACACAAATATCTTTAATAGGTATAACTATAGAATATTAAGTAGCTAATAGGGAGAACTCATTTCTTAAAGAACAAGAAAATAAACTTATCAAACAAAATAACATTGCCAAACAAGGAATGTGTTACAAAAGCATGTAACTCTAGTAATTCAAAGGCAATTTCAGAAGGGAAATGATGTTTTCAAGAGAAAGAGAGAGATAGAGAGAGTATGCACTTTTAAAAACCTAAGCTAATGTCTTTGTTAAAACAAAACTATCTCTAGCATGTGATATCTAACCTAGTAAAAGGACTACTACTTTAAGCAAGTAAACTAAGTTATTTAAATAAAAGAGCATCTACCATGCAATAAAATGACTCAAAATCAAGAAAACTTGTGAAATGAAAGAAATTTTCAAGAGTAAATAGGTTTTTTTGTCTAAAAGGATGCATAAACTTTAGAATCTACTCTAAAACATGTTCAAAATGAGCTAAATTGGCATTAAAATAATAAACCCTAACAAATACACTATTCTACAACGATGAATCTTCACTTTGCATAACAAAGTACCCTTAAATCAAGCTCAAAATACTATGTAGGTGTTCTACCAACATGAATCCAAGTATAAGGTAGATATGGAGGAAGATAGGGTTGTAGTGTATAACTAGGTCCAACCCAATGTCTAAAAAATAAGGAAGAAGGGAAGCAAGAATTTTCAAGAGTGTTTAAGCCCAAGATAAGTGCACAAATCAGGTGTAATGAAACTTATATAAGATGGGAGTAAGCCACAATGAATCAATAACAATTTGGAGTATCAATGAATTCACTAAATCAATATGTAGCAATGTAGATGGACCTTTGTCATAATAGAAGCTTCAATCCCTAAGAATGAATCAAGAGAGATTCAAGAAAGAGAGAGAGAGAGTAAAAGGTGAATAAGAAGAGGAATGAGTAATAATTTGGACTCATATAGTGCACATCGAGGCATATATGGACAAAAAAGGAGTCATTTATGATAGTTCAGGTAAATGATAAAACCCAAAAACATGCCAAAATAGCTCTCTAGCTAAGTTGTGGCCTAGGTCAAGGTTTTTTGGCTAAAATGTGTTGCTTAAGCCACCATGGGCTTTCAGAGGCCCTTAGGGTGCATCTGGTGAGCTTGAGAGTGAGTATAAGGTCCACAATAATGAAAGGAAGGATTAGATGGAGGCATAATAGACTAGGGAAGTGTCTAAGCATGTGGATAGTCTCAAATCATATTGACAAGGTCAGTAGTCTACACATGATTTTATATATAATCATCAAGAGGATCAGGGTCATAGTAAGTATAATTATATATGCCCCAAAGATATAAGAAATTGGTTTCCATAAGAAATAAGGAGTGTTTTGTGGTATCTATAAGCCATACAAAATCAATGAAAAGAGAGGAAAAATGAAAATATAAAACATTACCTACACTTACCTGATAGGGATGGAAATGGAAGCAATAGTCAATAATGTGATACATGGGTAAAAGTAAAAATGCTACACAATCTAATTCCAAATTTATATCTAACTCTAGCTCTTGCATAAAAGGGACAAGTAATATCAAATCATAAAATCCAAAATGATGTTCACCAGAGCATTGACCCTAGTGTTTTCCACATGAAAGATGTGGGAGATTTGGACATCCTCAAAGAAAGAGAGAAAATCATGCATTGCCTCAAATAGGGGGATTAACTTAGATCTAGTAATATTCCAAACCCTGGTGATCTAAGACATAACTAAGAGTGAGTTAGAAAACAACTACATGTAGCATGTCCCTAGTGCACAAGTGTCAGTCAAAGTCTCACTCGCATTATTCATCTCATTGGTAAGGAAATAACTAGCTACATCAAGCTCATGTCCTCGTGAGTCATCAATAATATAAGTATTAATGGTGGGTCTTGGGTTGCCTTAAATACTACCATCAATGTGAATCACCAATGAGAGGTGCATCATGAGGGGGTTTGGGATGCAAAACACCACTGCAGGAGGATTATCTCAGCACAAAGTATAATAAATGAGTTGCATGATGGAGACAAATAATGAAATTTATACATAATGAGTGGGATAAGGTAGACACCATCTATGGGACAAGGTGATGAAGGGTGATAGAAAAGATTTACCCGCACCTTCAAGGCTGCCATACATACATGAATTTTTGGGATCAAGGCCCAATGTAATTTTATGGCTCATAAGCCCATAAAATATGAAGATTGGTTAGTGAAGACCAAAATAAAATACCTAAGTAACCATAACCATAAAACCTATACACTTGTAGACACCACAGTGAAAGAGGAAGAGGGAGTAAATAGGGATCAGTTGTAAGCAACCAATAAAACTAGTGACTAAAAGAAGTAAAAAACTCTACTTCTATCCCAAGGTGCATTTAGCAAACAATACATAAGGCTGATAGACTAGGGTACCTAAGGGTCCAAAATACCATAATGGTAAAAAAATAGGCCTTAGGGAGGAAAATGGAGGCTATCACTACGTTCTAAATGCCTCAAAACCTCTAAGATGGATCTTTCAGAGCCTTAATAGCAACAACAGATGAAATGGAGGTTAAAAACAAGCATTTTATAAAATTGAGACAAAACCCATGTCATGATGGTCTACCAAGCTACAACATTTATGACCAATCCTACAACTAGGCTACGAGTTTGGCTTTAATCTCATGACCCAACTCCTAGGAGCTCTAAAACTACCCGACGGGGCTCAAAAAGTGGCCCAATTGGCCCACAAAAGGGGGAAAGTGAAATAATAGGTGAATACCTATATTTTACTTAGTTTTCTTACACTAATATCCTAACTTGACATTCAAGGATACATACATGAAAAGGAAGTAGAGTGCAAGAGGTAAGAGAGCCATCTCAGCTGATAGATCCATCATCATTGTGTAGTGGCCAACTGAGAGAGGGTGTCCCAATGTCATCCATAGTGAGAGGTGAAAATGGGTGGTATGAGGCCTATGACAAATGTATACTAACCATATAAGGCCAAATCAAGTCCTAAATGACCACAAACACTAACCCACACAACCTATAGGAACTATAACAAAGGAGAGGAGTCATTAGAGGACTAACTACAATCAAGAAGTAGTACCACCAACTAAAATAAGTAAAAGAATATAATTATATATCAAGGTGTATCCAAGGAGGAGTGAACCATCCAAACAACCATGTAGACCCACAAGTTCTAATGATAGATTCCATGAGAGAGCCAATCCACCAAATGGGGGCTTGGAGACAATATTCTAGTAAACTTTGGGGATTACCAAGACACTACAAGCCCAAGGCTAGGCCTACCCTTGAGGGTAGGCCACAACTTCATCCTAACCAAAGGCCTACCCCCAATTCAAGCCATTTATTAGCCTTCATATAAGCTAAATTATAGGGATAATCTAGGAAGAAGGAGATTAATCATCTATATCTTGAGGTTCACAAATCATGACCCAAAACATAGGAGTTATGGAGGTGGGGTCATTATTGGTGAATGAGACCTCTAAACCTAGATAAATAAGAGTATGGTGTCATGTATGGCATGTAGGCATGAGCTTCTTGTAATATCTCCTCTTATTTATTAGGTTGTGTACTACAATTTGGATGGAATAGTAGTCGATGTCAAACTCAATAACTCTAGTGACCTTGATAAGAGAGGCATTGAGAATGTTGATGCCATGATGAGACAATAGTGATGAAGAGAAAGGATCTAAAGTTAGGAAGACATCTTGAAATAGGTCTCTAAAAAGTGCATAGCTAGGTTGATTCCTAGAATAAGGAGGCTCAAATAGCATGCAATGAGCTCAACAGGAGTGAACATTAACCAATACTCATTAGGGTCAAATTATTCATCCTTGAGAAAGTAAATTCAATGGTGGAAGCCTTGGGTGAACCCATAAGTCCCTTTAAGGATACATTAAAAACCTTGTTAGAGGGATTTGTCTTAAAGTAAATAAATTCACAAGGATATGGGTTAACTTCCAAGGTATGAACCTCACCTTCATGCACAAATTATACCACGTGAAATATTATTGATTTGATGGCTTACTTGGAAGTAGTCTAATGATGGCAAAGAATCATGTTGTATGAGAGATCTAGGTATAACACACAAAACTTGATCCTGACTATATTGGGTTTGAACTTGACCTGAAGCTTCATGTTTCCCATTGGCATAACTACATCTTTGTTGAAACCAACATAGTTATCACAAGAATCAAAGAGCTACTTATGACTAATCCTGAGCTAGTTGAATACCCATAGTGGCATGATGTTTAATGCAACTCCCTCATCAATAATGCATCTCTTGATGTGAAAATCATCAACCAATGTCTCTATATGGAGCAAAAACCTAACCCTCTTTGTGAGAACATAAAAATCTATAAAAGTGGTAGGATTAAAGGGAAAAGTAAGAGCATGAAGGCAATTGAGCATGTTGGATTTAAACAATACCTCCATGTCATCCCAAAGGGGACCCTCATGAGAGAGACCAAGTTCATTAAATATGATTCCCCTTTGCTTAGGTTAAATGTAAAGAAGGTCCCAAATGGAGATCCCAGTAGAAATGGATTGTAATTCTTCTATAATAGAATAAGGACATTATCTATCTTAGGGAGGGATATTATGTCAAAATTCAAATCTGACTTTGGGGTTTCCCATTCCCATGGTTAGGTTTGTATACCTTATACTACTAGTATCTCTAATGGGATCATTGGCTCGATCTAAATGCATGATGACAAAGCACTCATACCTAGTAGAAGCTATGTCAACAACATCAATGACCTTTTTACTCTCATGCCTGACCTTCCATTTCAAGTTAGCTAAGGAAGAGGAACAAGAAGAGGTAGAAGAGAGAGAAGTATAATTATGGGACTTAGCCTTGGATTTCTTCTAATTTTTTCCTTATAATGGTTAGTAAGAGGATCTTTGAACACATTCAACTTATGGTTGGGTTTTGTAAGTGGAGAGCTCTGAGGGGTAGATGAGGTATTCTTACCAGATTGTTGGGTAACACATTCTTTGTGAGAATGCCCCTTAATCTTATGAAATTTGTAAAATTTATTAGGTTCATATGGATACGACATCTTTTACCCTTCTACACTCTTTTAAAGGTCCATCTTTTTAATTGGCCTCTTATTTAGAGTGTTAACCTTGCGGTCATTCTTCTTGTCCTTCTTCTTTTGTATAGAATCTATGACACCATCATGATCTCATTACAATTATGATCATGCAATGAGGATGGACTTTGGGTATGTACGGTATAAATTCCCATATGTACCTCAAATACCTTAATATCTAGACACTTGTTAATAGCTTCATCTTAAGAGGTGGATTTGTGCTTGAGGACCTCAAGGTGAACCTCCTACCTCAGTGCTTGTATAAACATGTTGTAGAGTTGATCATTTAATAACCTTGTCCTACACATATGGATGGTCAAATGCCACCTATGCATGAAGTCAAAGTTAGACTCACCCTTGGCCTAAACCATAGAGGTGAGTGATTATGTGTTAATTTAAATGATTTGGAGATATCAAAGTATTAGAGTAAGTTGTCTAGAAGGAACTAGAAACTAGAAATAGAATTTGGTGGAAAATTTTGGAATGAAATAAGAGATTTGGATCACATGGAAAAATCAAATAGATTCAACATCATGCCCTTTTCATGTTCCCAATATATACATGTCATCATAAATGTCATGATATGCTATGTGGGACTACATTCCTAAGTACCATTAAACTTGGGCAATTCAAGGATTAGAGTAGGAAGGGGAATAACACATACCCAAGGGGCTAGAGGATTTTTATGGAGATCCTCATATGCACGATTGATATCAAGCTAGTGAAAATCTCCCTAATGAGGCTCGTAGGGGCCATGATGTTATCTATGCAAGTAGGAGTCATCATGACCATGATCATGCAAGATATGGCATTGAGGTGACTCTTAATATTAGTGACACTCATGATGGGGGTCCTCCTAATCACATGGTGGTGAACAACCATGTGTGAAAAGATGAGGGTCTACACAAGGGTGTTGATGTTTTGGATATACATCCCATGTATCCTTAGTCTATAAATGGTGATTGAAATCACTACACTCATTTGAGACCCTAAAGGAAGTACTAGGAGGATGGGAAGGCTCCACAAGAAGTGGGCACTGACTAGAGTTAGGATGCCCATGTATCTCAATAAGGATAATAGGGGGTTATCATCATAGATTATCCCACTAGAAAATAGGTAGGGGGTTCACATTAGAACTAGTTGAGTCACTTGAACTGGATTGGGTGTGATCTCTATCTCAAGAGTAAGCATGTTGCCTACTCCTATAGGAAGAAAGGTGTTTTTTATTCACATGTCCTAACCTACAACAATCACCAATAACTATGCATAACTCATTGGGTCTCAATCATGAAATGGGGTCATATTCACCCCTAACAAGTGAATTAAAAATGGTCTCAAGTCTCAAGGAGGTATCCTCAAATAAATAAAGCTAAAACTACTGAAAAGGTGATCAATCCCATTGGTTGTTTATTTTCCAATCTTGTTCCTTGTAGAACATGAGAGGATCAAGGTCCCTATGCTAGATCAAGGGAACCTCATGGGACCTATGGTGTCTATGGAATTCCATTGCAGCCTTAGCCTACTCATGAATGAGCTTAGGGACAAGACCCTGAGTCTAGTGGGAATGGCATCCCAAGGGTGGGAGATCGACCATGGATATAATGAAATAAGAGAAACAAGGGAGATAAAAAAAATGCAAATGGTCAGAGAACCATCATGGAGGAGAATTAAAAATTAAATCAAGATCAAACAACCTATAAGGGATCCAAAATAACATTAAAATCATAGCCTTGTAAATATCAAAGGGGAATTGGCTATGAGAGCTCTAAATAGGCTAGAACTAATGTGAGACTATATGTGGGTTCCATTAGTCATGCCAGAATGTAGCTCCAAGAATCCAAATGGATCCATGAGGGTTTGGTAAGGGGATGTACAGGGTACTAAGAAAACACCTACTATGCTCAAGGGCTTTATGGGCTACTATAGATCTATAGAGGCTATCTAGTTTGTCTGCTTCTACCAAGCTATAGATGGACTTGTAAACCAAGTTAGGGTTAGCATGATTGATTTCAAAAAGGACACAAATATATCTAATGAGGATAACTATAGAATAATAAGTAGATAAGGGGGATAAATCAATGCTTAAAGAAAAAGAAAGTAAACTTATCAAATAAAAGAACACTGCCAAGAGAGAAATGTGTTTCAAAAGCATTAAGTCTAATAATTAAAAGATGATTTCAGAATGGAAATGATATTTTCAAGATCATGAGAGAGAGAGAGAGAGTATGCACTTTCAAAAACCTAAGCTAATTCCTTAGTTCAGACAAAACTATCTCTAACAATGATATCTAACCTAACAAAGGGAATGCCACTTTAAGCAAGAAAACTAAGCTATTTGAACAAAAGAGCATCTACCAAGTAGTAAAATGATTTAGAATCAATAAATCCAATGAAATGAAAGACATTTTCAAGAGGAAATATGTTTTTATGTTTGAGAGGATGCAAAAAATCCAAAACATGTTCAAAATTAGCTAAACTATCATAAAAATAGTAAACCCTAGAAAATACACTATTCTAAAACTATGCAGTTTCACTTTGTAAAACAAAGTGTGCTCAAATCAAGCTCAAAATATTATGTAGGTGTTCTACCAACAAAGAATCCAAGTATAATGTATATATGGAGTAAGCTAGGGTTGTAGTGTAAATCCAGGTCCAAACCAATGTCCAAATAATAAGGAGGAGGGGAAACAATAACTTGTAAGAGTGTGTAATACCAAGCTAGGTGCACAAATCAAGTGCAATATAACTTTTAAAAACTATGAACAAATGACAATGAATTAGCAATAAATAGGAGTATAAAATTCAATAAGGTAGATGGACCTCTTTCATAATGGATTCTTCAATCCCTAAGAATGAACCAAGAGAGATTCAAGGAGGGGGAGAGAGAGAGAGAGAGAGAGAGAGAGAGAGAGAGAGAGAGAGAGAGAGAGAGAGAGAGAGAGAGAGAGGAGAGAGAGAGAGAGAGAGAGAGAGAGAGAGAGAGAGAGAGAGAGAGAGAGAGAGAGAGGTGAATAAGAATATGAGGGAGGAATTATTTAGACTCATATAGGGTACACCAAGGCATATATGAACCAAAAAATAGTCATTTATGATCATTTAGGTAAAAGATAAAACCCAAAAACATGCCAAAATAGTTATATGCTGAAGTTACAACTAGGTCATGGGTTTTGTCTAAAACATGTAGCCTAGGCCACCAGGTCCTTTTAGTGGCCCCTATGGTGTATCTAATGAGCCCAGGAGTGAGTATAAGGTCCACAAAAGTGCAAGGAATAATCATAGGGGGCACAATAGACTATGGAAGTGTCCAAGCATGTGGATAGTCTCAAATCAAAGGTTAGTATTCTACATGTGAGTTAATATATAATAATCAGGAGGAGTAGGGTTGTGGGAAGTATGATTATAGTATGTATATGCACACACTCTTCAAAACCCAAATTTTAAAACCATACACACTTGAATTCTTATGGATGAGCATGTGTAAAACTAGTTACAAGATCAAAGTAAGAGGTTTCATGTGTAGTTACAATTTGGCATATAAATGCATGGTATCCCATATCATTTGGTATAGATTCAGGGGGCATGATACTTATTCATGCACATTTTCAAAGTTTGAAGTTACATTTTCAAAGGCAAAAATTCATTTTAATTAAATATATAGGCACTGATGTCATGATGGGGGCATGAATATTCTTCAATCTCTTTCAGTCATGTAAATTAAAATCTAGATAAGTTTGCAATGGTGTGATTCAATTTGTTATAGGTAATGTATGTTCAAGTCTAACGACACTCAATGACCTTGGAATAATTTCTAGTGAACCCATTATGTGATTCCACATTTATATTGTGGGTGATGTATGTTTGAGTCCAATGACAATCAACTATCTTAACATCACTTCTAGAAAACTAATTGTGGTTCCACCTTATTTTGAATTAGTAAATTAGAAACTTTTCCCCATTCATGACAGTTGGTATGTGCATCTTTCCAACTCAATGACTTTAATAATCCTTTAAAATTGAGAATTGATCACTCTCAATTTGCCAAAGGTTCAAATTATTTGAGTGGTTTGATAAGGAGGAATGTTTTTCCATATTTTACAGGTTACAGAGCGACATGGTTTCATCTCCATTTATGTGTACTCTTTCCTTTCTCTCTTTTCAATTTTTAATTTTAGAGTTTTATATTTTTTGAAATTGTAAATACGTACAAATGAATACTTCACATGTTCTTGCAGGGTTTTCTAAATTTGGAGTTTCATACACAATTGGAGTATCCTCTTAGAGACTAAGTGTGGTGTACACTCTTATGTTTAATTATTTCTCCTTTAATATAGCAAATTTATTGCTAGAATAAATGGGAGTCAAATTTAGGTACCTAAATCTAGTCACAAGTACTTGACAATATTAATTATTGACACAATCTAAACCACATGACTTTCACCCAAATATATAACTCTTATTTCTCATTCCTCTAAGACATTTATGTATATGTGATCTCAACCCTTTGTTTTCCATCACTATTACACAGCAATTTGCAATTCAAATGCTCAAGCTGCTTTATATGACCCTCAAATTGTCTCCATCTCAAGACAGATGTCCTTGATTTTTTAGAATAAGTCCACACTAGGCAAAAAGGTCCACCATTGTGGACATCCACATAGAATAGTTGCACCCTACACCAAATAATGACAAATTTTCAAAATATTATTTTGGGTCTTCCTGCACATTTCATAAGGTCAGATATAATAAAATATCAAAATATTTCACTATATAAGCAAATCAAAACCTCATTTTAAAGACACTTAGTTCCTAACTTGGCATTATTTATTGAGGATTTTGACACTATTGCACATTAATTAGATATGTCTTATTCCCCTAATATTTCAAGATCATACAATCATGAGACAAGTCTAAAGCATCTCAAAGCAAGTCAAGAGTTATCATTATAGAGTATTAAATCCATGTTTTTATCTGCATACATATAGTCAAGGAATACAATCGCATAATCACTCTAGGTGGGAGAAATACGTGTGTTTTGATTCCCTCTTTGGATTATCTAGATGTGTAGGTAGTGATCATTCATCAATGAGGTGATTAGGGTTAGCTTATCCCATTACACTCCCCCTCTCTTTTTGTAGGTTTTAGTTCTCATGAATCCCCTAGGGTTTTCAAATCAAAGAATAAGGATATAGTGACTACCACATGGCATAATCTAAATTTAATTATCTCAACCTGATCAGAAAATATAGGTATAAAAGGTGAAGCATTGTGATTTTTAGAACAATCAACACAGACAAGTTTGAAGTCATTGGAAGTGACCAACCTACATCATTGTCTAGGGAACAAGGTCTTGTCTAGGAATATTCTCATATTATATTTTTGATCATGCATTGTCATAATTCTATCTTTCTCTAATTTTCACTATAAAACATCATTCATAGTCAACTAGGATGAGTTTATAATCAACAAACATGACTAACCCATGTTGTTATCCATGAAGCATGAACCTATCCAGAAATAGTTTTAGATTTTTTTACTAATCCGACATATTCACATCCATGTCTTTTTTTAGTTCATACTATCAGAGACCAAAAATAGTTAACAAAAAATTAGATTCAACTTAAATAAATTTCTCCTTAGTGTTTTCCAAAAATAATAGTTTCCATATTTAGCATGTTTCAAATCATAATTGTTATTAATTGTATATATTTAACATTCTAATATTATATATAATTTTACACTTATTTTTACAACATATTAAATTTTAAATAAAAAATAGGTTAAAACACCAACATGTCATAGTGGTGTAGGAGCATATCGAGCTTGATTAATCTTGCATAGCCAAAAATAGAGTGTGTTCTTTATGTTTTTTACTTTGCTTTCTAGTTTGGTTTACTATGGTTTGTTTAGGTGAAAGTTTTTTCTTGGTTCCTATGCTATCTCTCATTATTATTAGCATGTTCTTCAGTGGCATCATCATGTTCTTTCATTTATCATCTTGTGAAATGATTAGTTGCCTTGATGGTTCTAGAAGATAAGGATAATAATTAAAATTGGGAGTTCTTGTCAACTTAGGTATGTGGCAAAAGTCTTTATGCCTTGAAATGTTAATTAGGATCATGAAACTTGAATTGGTCTTGTGAGAGATTGATAATATATTTTAATGATAATTAGAGCGATACTTTTAACTATATCTTCACTCACACTTATATCCATTAGCAGTGTAATTTGGAATCTTGAACACCAATTTGGTCTTCATGCCTGGCATGTGTGTTTCTCAATATTATCTAGGAAAGAAAAGCCACATAAATCCTTGGTCTCTCCAATACTACATATAGTGTTACTTGAGACTTATTGACTAAATAATACATGATGATTAACATGTGAAATGTGCTCATTACTTTTGATTCTAATCCCGAAGGATTTTGTGGAATAAAGAATGATTTCTTGTATATTGTACATGGGCTTATAGGTCTGACTAAATCCTTGACAAAGTTGAGCAAGCCTTCACACAATCGTTAGAGACCAAAGTTTGTATAGCCTAAGGAGTTTTTTTAACATAGTTTACTTTGGTCTTGAGTAAGAGGTGTTTCATTATATTTAATGTGAAGAATTGAAACACATCCAAGTTGGAAAACAATCACCTTAGTCCTCGATTATATGTGGAGTTTTAAGCCCAAGAAGGAACTAGTTTGAGACACCTATTCAAGATATTGTAGCACCAATAATAATTTTGATTGAACCCATACATGTTTGAACTTAGTTTTTGCATTAAGGAAAAGCCCAAGGACAATATTAATAGTTGTAAAGTGCCTTGAAAGACTTGATAGAATCTAAGATATTCTAAAAGTCTTTCATTTCTTTAAATACACAATTTTAAGACTTGACTATAACACCTATATGTGGATTAAAATTTTTGGGACATCATCCTTCGAACCATTTTGAATGTGAAACATCTGATAGGGGATGTGAAACACCTATTGAAGACAAAGAGACACCAAATGGAATTCATAGGTCACCTATTCTATTCTATATAAGTTTGATGACCTTTATTTTTAGGTTCAACTGGAAGAACAAGAACACTGGATTTGTCTTATTTTATATTTTTCTCAAAAGTGGGATACTATTAATTTGTAAATATAATTATGTGTGAGGCTTGCAAGGGCATAGTTTATTATTTTCTTACATATTGTGTATGCAATAATCTCAATAATGGCATGAATTTTATTGTAATCCACTGAGAATCATGAATGTAATTTGATCTCTATTATGTGTCATCTAATTATTTGATGAAATACCTCTATGTTAGTTTGAAGTGTAGACTCTACTAAAGGCTATCCTTAATTAGACCAAATTGTCTTATGCTTTTACCAAGTGGTATTAGATAAAATTGGTATCCTTGTAGGTGTTTTTGTAATAAAACTCCCCATTATGTTTATGGGCTATGAGAGAGAATCCTACATAGAGTTGCAAGTTGTTGAGGGATGCTTGCATAGGTGGTTTTAGGTGTGTGAAGTCCTACAAGATTGAGGGAGTTTGTGAGAGACTCAATTTAGAGTCCATTACAGGTTATGAAAGAGGATATTTCTAAGTTATGGAGAGAGATAATACACAAGAGAAGGGCATGTGATATGGGTGACTTGACAGAGATGTTGAAAGTGTTTTAGGAAAGACTGGACATGATGGATAGGACTGCACAAGGTGATGAAGGTGCAACTGAGTGTGATGTTTATGTGGAAGAATTGATGGTGGAGTTTTTATCCCTATAAGAGTAGATGAATAATTTGGAGAGAGTCCAAATAAGTTGAGGGAAAGAGGCCAACAGATGAAAGAGACCATCCAAGGTGATGGTGGAGAAAAGAGGTAAATCGACTGCACAAGGTGATGAAGGTGCAACTGAGTGTGATGTTTATGTGGAAGAATTGATGGTGGAGTTTTTATCCCTATAAGAGTAGATGAATAATTTGGAGAGAGTCCAAATAAGTTGAGGGAAAGAGGCCAACAGATGAAAGAGACCATCCAAGGTGATGGTGGAGAAAAGAGGTAAATCTTTGAGTGATATTTTTATATTTTGTGGAAAAGAAAATTCAAAACATCTCATGACTTAGATAGTTGAGTTGGAGATGTATTTTGAGCATGAGAATATCGTTGGCCCCATGATGGTGAAGGCTACATGTAAGTGGTTGTGTGGAGTTGCATCAGTGTATTGGAAGGATCTCCAAGTGAGGAGATAAGGGAAATGTAAAAATAAATTTTATGAGTGGGAACATATGGTTTTCAAGATGTTGAGGTAATTTGTGCACCTGAAATTGCAGTTAAGATGGTTGAAGAAGCTTCATGTGAAGAGGATTGAGAATGAATGTGAGGAGCATATTTCCAAGATGAGAAATATAGATGGAGAGATGTCATGTGATCATCCAAAGACTACTTTTATAAGTAGCATAGCAGAGCATAGGTGTGTCAAAGAGGAAATTGTCTTGAGAGACAACATGGAGGAAAGGCTTCTATATGTAGAGCCTAAATCTAATTTTTAGAATAGTAGTGTGTGTGATATTTGTGATTAGCCCATAGGTGAGGAATCCTTGTGAAATATGATGGATAGGTGACACATTATTCACTAGAATTTGGAGACCCATTGGGTGATGATGGGTAAGTGGTTGAGAAGTCCCATGAGTGGGCAAGTGTTGATTAGTCCTTGGTTCGTGATGACAACAATCCTATCAATTTTATTTTAGATGGTAGTGGGGTTGAGGACTACCAAGGAATGAACATTTATATGATTGAAATAATGAATTTGAAGGAATATTATATCCATGTAGATTTTTAGGTGAGGGAAGGGAGCAGTGAAGTAGAGTTGTATGTTTCTTTGAAATAAACATTGGATATGGTGGATGTGCAATCAAGTGCACATAAGGAGAATTTGATAAATTTTCAGCCATGTCATAGAGCTGAAAATGGAGGTATGGATGATGAGAATACAACCTTGGAGGTGGATGATATGGATCTTTTGATAGCCCATAGTGTGAACATAAATCATGAACAACATGCAAGCAGTGAAGAGAAGCTAGACAACATGTCCTTGGGGTATGATGGGATGGTAAATGAGTTATTTAAGGGAACTTTTATTTCCTCTAATGTGTTTATTCAATGTGTAGGTCTAGCTTTAGAGATGGTGGCTAAGAAGAGGAATAAGTGTGGATCAGTCTAACATGATCATATATATGAGAGATGAAGTGAAGAAGATGTTTAAGAGATAGATATGGCAGTATTAGATGGAGATTTTGTTGGTGATGATATTTCAGCCTTGGGTGAGTGTCTTCTATTTGATATGGGGATAAGAGTGTGATAGAGCATGGGAAAATTTATGTTCTTAAGAGGATGTGCAGGTGAATGTTCATTTGCAGTAATATGTGAAGAAGAAATGTCCTAAGAATGGCTAAATATTGTCCTAGAGAATGGGTAGAATGATGGTGAAGGCTTTAAGAAGCCAAATCTTGACATGGAGAATGATTTTAGCATGGAGATAGATAAGATGATCCAACTGAGTTTGAGATCAACCATGGTATGTGTAGAATAACCTAATGTTATAAGTATTGAGGGTGAGTTATTTGAGCTCAACAAGTGGAAGGAGGAGTTGTTAAGGTGTATAGAAGCCCAAGTATATGGAGAAGAATCTAAATTTATAACTAAGATGGAGAGATTAATTACTATAGCAATGAATATAGTGAAGGATGAGAAGGTAATAACTATCTTTGATGTGATTTTGGATGAAATAAGCTATCATTTGGATGCCCAAATGTATGTTGATTCAATTGTGTTGATATTGGGGATGATTAATAAGATGGAAACCAAGTGTGTGAAGCTACAAACATTGTTATGTGATGGTTTGGGTGATCCAATAGCTGGGTGGACAAGTTATGAACAAATTCAATTATGCTTTAGGTAGTGGTAGACTAATAGTAATTGATTTGAGCCCACATGGGAGAGTGAATCACATGAGAGCATCTTGGTGGTGGTGAATGAATGAGAGTGGGTTTTAGTCCACAAGTGAGTTGATTGAGATTTGGTTATTCCTTTAGTGGAGGAGAATGGATGATGTTGGGTCTAAGCCTACAAAGGAGAGAGAGTATGGTGTGTGTTAAAATACCATAATGAGTGAGAGAGAGTATAAATGAGAATAGAAAAGGTTTGAAACTAGCATGTAGGATTTAGAAATAGTGTAAGAAAAAGAATAACAAATAAATGATTTTCTTGGTATGTTGGAAGGGGATGCCATGGTCACTTTACCTCATGAATAGAAAATTAATTTTGTTAATTATCTTATCCATGTCAGTAGGGGCTCACATTTTTTAACCTTGGGTGTCTGATGCAGGAGCATCTTGTGCTTGAGTAATCTTACATCACCAAAAACAAAGTGTGTTCTTCTTTATGTTGTTTACTTTGATTTATGGTTTGGTTTACTATGGTTTGTTTGGGGGAAAGTTTTTTCTTGGTTTCTATGCTATAGATACTTGTTCTTAGTGCATTATTTGGTGGCATCATCATGTGATTTCATTTCTCATCATGTGAAATGATCAGTTGTCTTGGTGGTTCTAGAAGACAAGGATAATAGTTAAAATCAAAACTTCTTTTTTACTTAAGTCTATGGTAGAAGTCTTTATGTTTTGTAATGTTGATTAGGATCATGAATCTTGAATTGGTCTTGTGAGATATCAATGCTCTATTTTAATTATAATTGGATCAATACTACCAATTTGATCTTCACTCATACTTATATCCATTAGCAGTGTAATTTAGAATATTGAACACTAGTTTGGTCTTCATGCCTAGCATGTGTGTCTCTCAATACTATTCGAAAAAGAAAAGCCCTATAAATCCTTGGCCTCTCCAATACTACATATAGTTTTAATCAATACTTATTAAACAAATAATCTAATATGATTAGCATATGGAATGTGCTTAGTATGTAAAATTCTAATCTTGAATGAGTTTTTATAATGAAGAATGATTTCTTGTAGATTGTATGTAGGACTAACGGTTTGGCTAAATCCTCAGTAAAATTGAGCAAAACTTCACACAAAAATTGGAAACCAAGGTTTGTATAGCCTAAGGAGTGTCTTGAATAGAGTTTGTTTTTGTCTTGAGAAAAACACTATTTCATTTTATTTAATGAAAATAATTGAGACCCGTCCAAGTTTAGAATATAATCACCTTTATCTTTGATTATATGTAGAATTTTAAGCCCAAAAAGGACTTGGTTTGGGACACTTTCTCAAGAGATTGTAGCACCAATGAAAAGCCCGATTGAGCCCATACATGTTTGAACTCAATTTTTGCATTAAGGAAAAGCCTGAGGACAGTATCAATAGTTGTAAAGTGCCTTGAAATACCTGATAAGGTCTGAGATATTCTAAAACCATTTCATTTCTTTAAATACATAGTTTGAAGCCTAACTATAACACCTGTAGGTCAATAAATGTTTTTGGGGCCTCTTCCTTCAAACCTTTTTGAATGTGAAACATCTAAGAGGGGATGTCAAATTTTTGTTGAAGATGAAGGGATACCAGAGGTAATTTATAGGTTTCCCATTCGCTTCTATATAATTTTGATGACATTTATTTTTAGGTTCAGCTGGAACAACAAGAAGAAGACTAGAATTATCTTATTTTATATTTTTCTTAGTCTCAAAAATAGGATATTATCAATTTGTGAACATAATTCTATGTGAGATTTACAAAGGCATAGTTTATTTTTTCCTCCATATTGTGTATGTAATAATCTGAGTAGTGGCATGAATTTGATTGTAATCATCTAAGAACCATGAATGGAATTTTATCTCTATTATGTGTCATCTAATTATTTGATGAAATCCATGTCTATTAGTTTAAAGTGTAGACCCATACATCATAGACATTAAAGGTTATCCTTAATTGGACCTCCTTGATTTATGCTTGAACCACATAGGGAAACATGGTTCACCTACTTATAGGTTTATTCATTCCTCACTCTTTAATTTCAAAAGTTTTAATTTCATTTCAAAATTCATTTTCACATATGGACATCAGTTTCTACATGTTCAATGTATGTTTGTGTGGATCAAGTTGTGCACTTGAAGTACTCTCTCAAAGACAAAGTGTGTTTTATGTACTTAGCTACATCTTTTATCATTTTACTCTAGAATTGTTTTTAATATCAATATTTAAATGAAAGTGGGGAATTTGTAGACACTAAAATATAGTATTAGACACTTGGAAATGACATTATTGACTCATAATACATAATATATTATTGACTTTAGTGCAAAAACCCCTAGGTCTTTTATTATGGTTTTTTATTTCCTTCTTAGGGTTTTAGATTTCTCCTTCATTAAGATTTAGATTTGATTTGTGATTTTTATTTGTATTCACATATCCATAATATAAAAATTAACTAATGTGGATGTTAATAAGGGAAATGAATACACTTATTTCCAAGATAGATTTGATGATATAGATCAAAGGGAATTAACTAAAAATCTTAAAAAGAATCCACTCATGATTGATTCATTGTTATATGTAACTAAAGATGAAATGAAAAAGGTTTTTAAGGAAGCTACATTTAAGGAACAAAATTTTAAAGTCCTTAATGATATTAATTTTCCTTTTAGAGGCAAAAATTCTAAAATAGGTGTTTAGACCACTACTCCTTTTATTACTATTCATATGTCTACACATATGGCTAGATATGCGATGCCCACCCCTAGTGTAGAGGCAACATAAGTCAATCCTCATTATTTTATGGATATTCATACACAACATACTTTTTTGCCTTATGGGGTTGCTACTAATGTTATGTCATATATTTCTACATAATCTTATATTCCTACTGCTCAAACCATGGTGCAAATTATTCTTGATCTTCAAGCTAAGTTTTTATAATTGGAAAAAGGTTCTTCTAGAGTGGGTCATTAAAATAATTCTCAAGTATTATTACATAACCCTTCGGCCCCAAATATTTATTCATGTCCTATAAAATAGAATTTATTACACCTAAGCTTACTTTATATGATGGTAAAGGTGATCATAAACATCATAAAGCCTTTCATGCAACATGTTTACAGTATACATCCAATGATAATTTGTTTACCACGTTTTTCTAAGGAATCTTAGAGATTACACTTTAATGGTTCCATGACCTCCCTTTCCAATTAGTGCATGCCTTTAAGCCTTAGGATGATCAATTATTAACACATTTTTCTATCAAACATCAGTGAGAAGTTGTCTTATGTTTAAATTGTAAAACTTAAGCAAGGACATAATGAGCCCATCAATTATTATATGCTTCTTTATAAGACTAAACTCACTAAAATGACAAATCCTATGGTTTATAAAGGGTTTTAAGACATATTCAACAAAACATGACTTTCTCTATTATATGAGTCTATTATGTTCAAATGATTTCAATCTTTTGATGACTTGTGCCATATGGTCAAAGATTGTGAAGTTGAGCTCCTTTATATAAATAAGATAAAGTATGGATACAATCCTACAACTTATTCTAGTGAAAATTTTAGATAAAACCAACTTTTAAACCTAAGGTAGATGATACAAAGAATGATGCTAAAGTAACAGTTAACATAGTGTCATAATTGACTAATAGGCTTGTCTTATCATCTACACAAAGAATGAAGTTTACACAATTTTTTAAACATACTCATGAGATATTAAAAATGTTACTTGAGTGATATATCATTTTTTTCCTCCACCAAAGGAGGTTGATATGACTAAGTCACAATCTAAGGGGTTCACTATTCACGCATGCTATGACTAGAACAGATGCACATGGCACTCTATGAATAAATTCCATGGGTCAAGACATAAGATAAAAGATTTAATTGAGAATAATTTTAATGAGTTTAATGATTTTAATACACCTATGAATTATTTATTATCACAACCTAATGTGAAGTTGGATATATTTTATGATCCCTTTCCAAATCATGCTAAAAAATAGACCAAGATTAATCATGAGGTGCATGTGACTTATAAAAATAATCCTTCCTGACTACTTGTGCTTCTGAGATTGAAGAGGATCATCCTATAGATGGCCTTATTTGTAAACTTAAAGATACACAAGTACATATACCTAATATCACAATTGATGATAATGATATTATTGATAGTGATTATATTGATGTGCCTTTATTTGTGCACGTTCACATTAACTCAAATCCTATACACTGTGTTATGGTGGATGATGGGTCAAGTGAAAATATATACATTATGACATTTCTTATTAGTTATGGATGCACTCATGAGTATTTTATTGTTCTAAAAAAAATAATGAAAGGATTCAATGGAAAAATAAAAAACCCTTTTGAGGGATTTGTGTTACCACTTATAGCCTATAATAGTTACTAAAATTTATTAGTTGTGACCAATACCAAGGGTATTTAACATATTACTGGGATGTCCATGGATACATAAGATATGTGAAATACCATCTTTTAGTATATTGATGTGTAAGTATGTCTATAGAAACCAAATGGTTACAGTTATGAGTTTTCAATATAAGTATCCTATTTAGTCAGAGACATCTCCTCCACCACCTTCACCATAGCCTATTAAATTACTGATATAGGTTCATCCTACAAAGTAAATATAGTAACATGTAATTTATCTTCCTTGAAGACCAATGCTTCAATGTACAATACATTAGAGGCTTATTCATATTCTATAACAGATGTTACCTAATCCATCACATCCTTTGTTGACTTTATAAGCTATTACATATGTTCCACATCAAACACCATATTATCCTCCTAATGTATAGATAAATTCACATAGTTTTATATGGATTATAAATCTATATAGGGTACATGAAATCATGTTAACTATGATGATAGTGATAGATATACTATAGTGCATGATCATTTATCTAATTTAGATAATGATATTGTCTACACATAAATATGGTATTATATTGAAAACATCAGTATTGACCTATATTTACCATACATTACTTGTGCGTGTATACATAACTCTTTCCCAAATTCCTTTTTAGCCATTCATATTCTATGGGCCTGAACTTCTTGATTTGTTATTAGTAACCTTCGATAATTCCAATGTCATGCCTAATTTGCTTATTATCCTAATTGTTAGGTTGTGGAGCTAAAAGCTTCACCAGGATGCGAACAGGAGAAGTTAGGGAGGTTACAGAGTGTTTGCTGAGTGTTGCAGTCACCGACATTGATCAGGACAACCAATGTCAACAGAGTACAGACAGAAGGCAACCGACGTCGGTCTTAGATCGACCGGCGTCAGCACCCCCAGGCAGACAGGGACTGACGTCGGTCACTTGTGGTTCGAGCTGCGAGTATATTACGGGCAGTTGGTTGACGAACCAAGTGTTTGCATGTTTAGAGCTAATTTTAGACTGAGAGCTATGGATCTAATTATTGTAATTAGGTGTCTAATTATTTTTTGCATGAGATCTATTTAAGAGACTCATGGTTGTATTGTAAATGTGTGCTAGAAAGCCATAGAGCTTTTAAAGAGAGCTAGATTAGCTCCTCCTAGTTCCACAGGGGTGCTGAGAGTGTATGATCAGGGAGAGTTGCAAGGTCTGCAAGGTCTAGGAGCTGATCCACCAGGGTACTGGTTGAAGAATCATAAGGACTTGGTGAGGCAAGGACAAGGGTTCTTCAGGGGTGTAGAGATATCTACATGGTGAGTAAGGTCCAGTGATTTGCAGGTAGCAACAGAGAGTAGGAGATCTACTTGGAGTATGGTTGTGTACTTGGTGTACTGGCAGCGTGTTATTGACTGCTTGGAGAGGTGAACATCAATTCTGTATTGGAGTTGATTGTTGTGACCGAGAGAGAGAGGGAAGAAGGTCTTGAGGTGTGGCGAACCTTTGAGGTGGAGGAAGAAGTGGCATCTTCCTTATTGTATATTCTTCTAAGTGATTATTAATACAATTGTGTATTGTCTCTCAATTCCTGTGTTGTTTCATATTTCTAGTTACTTATTAATTCTGATTAAATTCTGTGTTTAGTTACTAATACAAGAAGTAATCATATGTGCTCTATTGGTAGAGCAAGATCCTGACTAAGTAGGCATCGAAGCATGTTTATTGTTCTAGGTTCCTGACAAGTTGGTATCAGAGCTTTTGGTTGGGTTACTAACAGGTGGTTTCAGATCTGGTAGTGTTTGTTGATTACAGGTTACTCACAAGGGTTTTTGATTGAGTGGGAGTATAGCAATGGCAAAAGAAAGTAAGCTATGAATGGAGAAACTGAATAGCACGAATGGTTTGATTGATGGAAAGAAAGAGCAGGTAAATAAAGATTGTTGGTTGGTTGCAAATCAACAGGGAGAAGCAGATGTTGCAGGGGATGTTGCACAGGATGTTCTGGATAAAGTGGAATCTTGGTTCACAGATTCTTTTGCCTCTTTCCATGCAGTTCAAAATAGATCATCTTTTCATGGGTATGTCTTTGGAGACTTTGGAGAGATTTATTTAGGAGCTGGAGAGCCTTGTCAGATGACTGACGAAGGGGAAGTGAAGCTGAAATTACAAACGGATGACACACAGTGGTTGAAGGAATTCATGCAGGTACCAATCTTGGAGATGAGTCTAATTTCTTCAAGAAATTTGGGTGATGGGAGATGCACTGTAACTCTCACAGCAGATACAATTGAATTAGATGGTGGTAAGAAATTAGGTATCCTTTATCTATCTACTTATATTACTGATTCACCTTCTGTTGCAGAGATGTGGCTTCATGGGCTTGGTCACATATGTAGGAGGGGAATGCAGGTTCTCAAGCGGAAGATAGATGTTTTTGACAAGCTAAAGAACTGGATGCCTTGGTGTTCATGGAGGAGATGACGGATGGAGATCAGGTGAGGGAACTAAATTATTTTGAGCAGGGCTATGTTGATTTGAACAAGATTTTGATCCATGGAGAGCTCGTAGGTAAAAAGTTATCACTCACAGATGAACACAGGTACTGGCATCAGTTAGACAGTAATTGACATCGGCAATAGGAAGACTGATGTCGGTCATGAAGGAACTGACATCGGCAAAAAGGATACCAGCGTCGGCTAAGGAGATGACATCGGCAGTCAGGGTCAGTGCAGGGAACCGACATCGATCGAGAGCAGACTGGGAGATGGCCGAGATCAGTCACTGGAATGGATAGTGGGCTGACAGCAAGCTGTCAACAAGTCTCAAATGCTCATATGGAGGTTAGAAATGGTAAGTGAACCTCATATTCATTGTTCACCTTCTTTATATTGCTTACTGATGGTCAAGAACCAGGAAGATGTGAAGAGGCAATGCAGGTAGAATCCAGATACAGTGGGAGCTTGGCATGGATGAGGAGTGTGAGTCCTTGGAGAAGAACCAAATAGGTATTTGTTGGTAGAGTTGTCAGCTGGAAGAAAGCACTAAGAGACGAATGGAATCCCATAGTTAAAGAAGAGAGTGGATGGATACAAGAGACAGAAGGCCAAGGCATATGGTCTTAAAGAAGCTGCAGGACAGTGGTATAGGTTTTGACAGGGGGATGACTAAGCATGGCTTTAGTCAATGTCAGTGTAGCTATTGTGATTTTGTTCTTACCAGGTGAATGATGAGTCGTGACATTATCCAGTTACTGTATGTGGATGGTTTGCTAGCAGGTTTTGTACATACAGGGATTTACTGAGCTAAAAGGTAAGGTTAGTTCAGAGGTATGTCAGGGAGAATTTAGAGTAGTGAAATTCTTTGGCATAAGAGACATGGAGATTTGGTCTCCAGTGGGAGCTGATGTGAAGACGGTGTTGGTGAAGTTCATTACGCAGGATTCAAAATCGGTAAGCACACCAAGGGCTGGATAGTTCAAGCTGAGCTTAGAACAGGGTTTGAAATCACATGAGGTTTAGTGTAGACTTGAATTTTCCCAATCAGTGGGAGTTGTCAGAGAGTTTGGAGCCAATTCAGGGAAGGTAGATTCTCAGGTATCTGAGAGGGATTAGCAGCAGGTTAACATGTTATGCAGGGTCAAGGACTTCACTACATGGATATGTAGGTTCAGATGCTGTAGGTTACTCGGATGATAGGAGGTACACCACAGGTTGTGTGGTGGGTTGTCTTCAGGATTGATCTTGAAGAGGGATACAAGCCAGGAAATAGATTAGACGGGCTGCAGATACATGAACAGGTGTAGCTATTTATCTCCAAGTGGGAGATTGTTAGGTTGTGGAGCTAAAAGCTTCACCAGGATGTGAACAAGAGAAGTTAGGGAGGTTACAGAGTGTTTGCTGAGTGTTACAATCACCGGCGTCGGTCAGGACAACCGACATTGGCAGAGTACAGACAAAAGGCAACCGACGTCGGTCTTATATCGGCCAGCGTCGGCACCCCCAAGCAGACAGGGACCGACGTCGGTCACCTGTGGTTCGAGCTGCGAGTATATTACAGGCAGTTGGTTGACGAACCAAGTGTTTGCATGTTTAGAGCTAATTTTAGACTGAGAGCTGCGGATCTAATTATTGTAATTAGGTGTCTAATTATTGTTTGCATGAGATCTATTTAAGAGACTCATGGTTGTATTGTAAATGTGTGTTAGAAAGCCATAGAGCTTTTAGAGAGAGCTAGATTAGCTCCTCCTAGTTCCACAGGGAGTGAATGATCAGGGAGAGTTGCAAGGTCTGCAAGGTCTAGGAGCTGATCCATCGGGGTACTGGTTGAAGAATCATAAGTACTTGGTGAGGCAAGGACAAGGGTTCTTCAGGGGTGTAGAGATATCTACATGGTGAGTAAGGTCTAGTGATTTGCAGGTAGCAGTAGAGAGTAGGAGATCTACTTGGAGTACGGTTGTGTACTTGGTGTACAGGCAGCATGTTACTGACTGGTTGGAGAGGTGAACATCAATTCTGTATTGGAGTTGATTATTGTGACCGAGAGAGAGAGGGAAGAAGGTCTTGAGGTGTGGTGAACCTTTGAGGTGGAGGAAGAAGTGGCATCTTCCTTATTGTATATTCTTCTGAGTGATTATTAATACAATTGTGTATTGTCTCTCAATTCTTGTGTTGTTTCATATTTCTAGTTACTTATTGATTCTGGTTAAATTTCGTGTTTAGTTGCTAATACAAGAAGTAATCATATGTGCTCTATTGGTAGAGCAAGATCCTGACTAAGTAGGCATCGGAGCATGTTTATTGTTCTAGGTTCCTGACACTAATTAGATTATCTCTTGATCATTAAATTTTTTTTAATCTTTTTGGATGACTATATTCATACTCATACAGCTCCATTTGATCAAAACTATACGCTCTACTAGATCCATCTACATAGATTGTAATTTTCATTTTTTTAAATCCAAATACTTTTTATGGATTGGGTCATATGTTTGACATGTTATTGGTGGAACAAGTTACCCAAATAATCCTATTCCCATCCATAAAGTATCAATATATCACCTATAGAGAGGACTTTTATCAACTTCACATTGAAAATATAGCCCTAAAGCTTTCAAATTAGAAACCCCTCATGAGAGCAATTCCTATCTAAGTTTGAAGCAACCAGGCCAAGTTAAGTTTTCATATTTTCAAGTGTAAAAATCCAAGTTACACATTTCATCCATAATAGATGAAAAATATTGCACACATACACCTTATAGGGATAATTACATGTAATTTGAGCCCTTTTCAAATTATAGGAAATGTAGGCACACTCAACCACTCAATAGATGTGGTTGAGGTTAGTTCAACTCATCTTTTTCACTCCTTTTTTCCAAGTAAACATAGTGTATAAAGTGGATCTATGGTTTCAAAGTTAAGGAGACATAATTTTGGACTTATAGTAAAGAGATTTTGATATTGCATGTAATAATAGTTTATAAGTGGGTGCAATGATTTATGTCAGAACAATCCAACATATCTCATAAGGATGGTTTTTATAGAGATCATAAGCCTCTAGTTTTTCATTGGCATCCATATTATACTAGATTCATCCAAGTAGGTCTAGATAGTCACTTTCCACATCTGAGCAATCCCTGATCTAGTTTTAGTCCTTCCTACCACATGCACATAGTTTCATACCCAAACATAAAAGTAAAAACCTAAGTACCCTAGTCTTCTTGGTTATTTCTAAAAATAATAAAGTGAAATTTAACATATGCTTTTACATTTAAATCTTCTTAATTTAAACATATATTAGATAATTTGAATTTTCAAAAGTTTTATCTTGTTTAGGTTTAATAATTAAAAAATAAAGTAAAACATATTGGTGAACCCTATCCTTATATTAAGCACATCAAACTCTAGGTTTTCCCTTAGGATTTCATCCTTATTTCATAGGGTTTTATATTTCTACATTAGGGTTTTAGACTTGATTTTTGAGTTTCACTTATCATACATGCAAATATGGAATTTATTTTTTTGACCCTAAAGTTTCATAATTATTCTCCTATATACGGCTTCTTATATTAGGGTTTTGAATTTTTTGGCTCATATCTAATTAAAAATGACTATATTTTAAAAATTCTCAAAAAAAATTGTTAGTCATATTGGTTGGATCAAAAACCTATTTTGGTTCTTTAAAATTCTTCATGGATTTTCCAGAATTAAGGTTTTCCTATTTTTAACAAATTTGGTACAAAGGTCAAAGGATAATCTATTTTTAAAAAATGGGTTTCATTTACCTACTGATATTTATAAAAAATTGTCTTTTTTTAAAAAAATCCATGTGATTTTATTGAAGTGGTCAGTGTTTTTTCCCTTTGTGAAGTCATTTTTTTTTTTCATATATACACCAATAGGGTTTTATACTTTCTTAAGAGTTTCATATTTATTTGGTAATGGGGCTCAAATATGATTTTTTCCTTCCCATTTAAACCTCAAGGTTTAAATAGCTACAATCCCTCCTCTTTTATGTAGGTACATTCTATCACTATCCCAAGAGATAGGGTGCATATTCCAAACAAATATTGTATGACCATAAAATATCCCTAATGTTTAATGTGACCATTCATTGTGAAATGATACTATGATGGAGTTAATAGAAGAGTTACAAAATAATATCCAAAACTTATGAGTAATGAGTACATCACTTGAGGATAATAGTATGCATACCATACTAGTGTCAATTGCATTTCTACCTCTCTATTCAAGAATTTTATGCCTCAAAAGATTTAATTTAAAGTATGGGTTCAAAACCAAAATAAATATACAATTAATGGCTCAATAAGTTTGCATAAGGTTAACAAGGCTCCAAGTGAAACTTTAAGGGATATGCTTTGGAATAAATTGATCACATTGCCTCCCATGTGTCCTCTAAAGAGATCCACATAATATCGTGCCTACCAAAGAATGCATGGATATCATATAGATAAGTGTTGGGCTCTAAAAAACAAAATAAAATATCTTGGTAGTAGGGGTGACCTTATATTAGACACATCTATTAAACCACCACTAGACTGAAAGACACCTTCTATAATTGAGAAACCTCCTCAAACTATGGTTACATATTTTAAGGTATAATTACAAAAAGAATAATTACATAAATAAAATTTATAAAAAAAACATAGGCTAAACAAGAAAGTGTACTGATGAAACATGCACCTAAGAAATAATATGTGACTAAGAAAGACGAAACTAAGAAATAAAATTTGTCTAAGAAAGAGGTTCCTAATAAAGAATTTCAAAAGTAAGACATACCTAACAAGACTAATGTGATAAGCATGATTTCCAATGGGGAAACAATAAATGATTCTTCATTTCTAAAGATTATGATCATTAGTCCTAACATGGATGGAAAAAAATGCATAAATGTTAGCATTGACAACACTTGTGAAATCAATATGTGTAACATGACACTTCTCAAGTCTCTTGGATAAGACTACAACATTTGACCATTTCATAGTTGTTATTTTGTAGCATGTATCTCTCCATAATAAATTACTATTAGACCCAAAATTTTGGCTAAATATTTTGGTATTTTGACATGGAACCAACATGGCATATAAGGAGTATAGTGAAGAGATGCTAGGGCACAGAACTAGACTAGTGCAAAAGCACTGTGGCATGGAACCAACAAAGCATGAAAGGACAAGGGCACAAAAGCACCAGCACGAGAAGACACAGTCAAAGAGGATAATTAACCATGAGGAACCTAAGAACATGGGACTCAAAATAGTAGTGAAAGACTTTGGGAGTACATGGGAAGCGGGAAATGGTTAAGGAATGATTCTTAAGGGTCATCCAGACCTTATCGATCGAGAGTTTTACACTGACCTAGAAAGGGATAGACATATGACTGTAAGGATTTATCATGGAATGAGTATATAAGAGGCATAAAGGCTTGGGTCCTCGGGAGAAACTAGTTAATAGACTGGCATAACTCTCAGTTCATAGAGAGTTTGTTGGCCAATTACTCATGTCATTTATGTTGTAACTACTTGGTCAGGGAAAAATAAGAATAAATACCCCTGTATGAAAGCATTATAAGTGAAAAAATTTAGATATCATTTTGTTGAAGTATAATATAAGAGTTACAGATATTATTATAGTTTGGATGTTCCTAATCTCAATAATTGATAGTTAAGAATCTATAGGTTTGCACTTTGTACTTTTATTTGGGACTTAATATGAGATCTATGCAACTTTTACTTTTTTAGAGTAATAATTTTATAACTTCATGGAATTTATCTACGTAATATTGGTTGTTGAGTTCAATGATACAAGGATCAAGGTAGTGTATCTCTTTTTTTATGTAAATCCTAACCAAATATAAGTTTAAACCCAAAGAATATGACTAATATGTTACTACACAACATAACCCATAGGAACTGATCTCTTACTATGCATTTTGGGTGAGTGTGTAAGACCATAGTCTTGCATGAAGGGCCAGTGTGCTAGCTCATTTGGGATACACTTTAGTGCCGAAAACATTATTTAAGAATAAAAACCCAATATTTTGGTTCTAGTTCCAAGACCCATAGTACTTATTGCATAGTAATAGAAGATGCTTGAACATATCACCTTTGAGAGTATTGAGCAATGGATTATTGGAGTTGAGGATAATTTTGTAGTTCCTTACCTTAAACCAGGAATTTCTACATGTCAATGGGTAGAACAGAATCTTTACAGTGCATTATGTAAAACTTTCTTTGTTGAAATCCTAGTTCATTTGCATACTTGGCTATCTACTTATGCTCAAGGTCAATCAGAAAACTTTGGGAAAAGATAGTCTTGGATGTTATAATGACAAAGAGATTTATCACAACTTAGTACACAATCGACATGATCTATTAACATTTGGTGGAGAGGATTATTGAATAGATATATTCTAGAGTATATTATAACTACCTATTCTTATCTTAAAGAATCTAAGTTCTAGTTCCTTAGATAACTACGTGGTCGTTATATTAGCCATTTTCCATTATAAATCAATAAATTATTCATTGACTGTGGGTTTAAAACTATGCCAATGGAGAGCTAAATACCTCTTTTCATGAGTTGCACATTTAGAAGGGGAATATAAAAGAATTAGTAAAAGATTGTAGTTTCAAAATGGTAGTCAGTCAGTAGGCATTATGGAAGTGAAAATATGATGAAGATCAACAAAGGATCAGAAGAGTGAGTGGTAGGAGAAAGGAATAGGAGAACTCAGTAAGTGTTGTTAGGATCCACAAAGAAGCAAAAACACATAAAGAGGACCCCATCACTTTTGAATCATGCCCTATGCTACTTTATCATATGAAGGAGAAACTAGTCAGATAGTAGAAACTAAAGAACCAAGTTTTAACCAACCAAATTCCCCAACCATAGTGCACACTCATGCTTTTGAATTAGATGAATTGTGTATACATAATTGGGGTATAGGTATCATGGAATCATAAATTTATCCTATAAGGGATATTGTAGCTGAGCCAATTGTAACTCATACAGAATTAACACTTTATTTCCCTCTTCAAGGTAATTTCATGGCTCAACTTGGAATGCCTAGAGGACCTAGCATTCAAAGTGGATAGATTATGGGCCCAAATCTAATTAATCAACTATATACCACACCCCATGGCATGGGTATTACTTTTAGAGGCACTGGAGGAGGATTGGGAGGTAGCACGGGAGGAAATAGTAGACTCACCCCTCAAGGGATAGGATCTAGGGGTTCTCAACAACCACCAATTCAAGCACATTAGTTGTCAATAGTATATTATGAAATGATATTTGACCTACCTGAATATCAAGGTGTATAAAATAAAATAGAACACGCCCATAAGTGCAAACTTATTAGGAGGGCATGAGGCATCACTTATTTTGATCAAAAGGCCACACAATTTGCAACTACACTTTTATAAAGAGTGCATAAGTGGTATAAAAAGTTTGACCCTCAACAAGTAGTGATTGACTATGATCATCTCAAAATAGAATTCCTTCAGTAATTTGACATTTCTAAATTTGAGCAATAAAGTATTACCATGTTGAAATATATAAATTAGGAGCTCACTGAAAGTGTTTGAGAGTATGATGTACATTTTAAAACACTTCTATCAAATTCATCATTTGAAATCAATGTTTCTCAGTGTGCACAATGGTTCATGTGAGGTTTGTTATTTCCCTTTCGATGAACACTATCCCAAAAGACCTTTACTATCCCACACGAAGCTTTAAAATACACCCTTTGCATTGAAGTTATTGTAAGTATTGACACTAGGATTAGTATCTTCATGGAAGCCCAAATATATTCAATGGCATCATAAATTGAAAAACTAACTGTAAATAATACATATGATACTTTTAATGGTCTTTGGTGCACCGAATTCAAGTCTAAAGGACATAACCAAAGCAACTACCCATGCAAAAACATCCACATTCCACTAAAGTATTCATGTGAAATATGCCATGAAGATCATGATGTATTTTCCTTTCCTCTTTTATAATGATCCACAAATTCTAAAGTGTCTAAATATTGTAAAGTATGTGATGCCTACACCCATAACATAAATGATTGTCGACTAATTAGTGATATCTATGAAGCATGTGCATGTAGTACGTGTCAGACCAATATGTCTAACAATCAAGATAATGATGTTTATCATGGTCAAGGTAGAGGATGAGGATGAGGAGTTGGTCATTTCCCACCATGAACATGTTATAAGTATGGATCCTCAGACCACTATCAAAGAGATTGTCTAGTTTACCCTACTTGTGCTTTTTGTAAAAGGACCATCGATTGGAAGAATGTCCTAACTTGTACATTGCCATCACTAAAAAGAGAAATGAAAAAGGTGTAGTTATGATTCACATTGAGAAACCACACTGGCATGACATTCAATCACCCCAATAGCTCAGTAAGTGAATATCACTATGCATAGTGAAGGACAATCTCAATCTATATCTACTCCTATTGAGAAGGTATAGTGTGAAGAGCCTCGGGTGAGGAAGTATCTTGATTCCCAGAAACATAAGGATTTGCTCCAAGACACTATGATATTGGTATGAGAACTACAAGGAGAAATTCAATTTCTTAAGGACCAAGAAGCAATGCAACATGCTGATATGCAGAAGGCAACATAGCCTCAAAACATGGTGTGAGATGATTTTCAAGAGCTTTGCAAGTGTATGCTAGATGAAGACATTATCCCACAACTAACCATTTAGCTTAAGAATCAGATACAAGAACCAATTAGTGCTTAACCTCAAATGACTTGACAAAATAAGGATCGATGTCTAAATCATGCTTGATGGTAAGATACCCCTATTCCTCTTAGCCCTCTAGAGGACAAAGAAATACTAGTGAATGTTTCCATCGATGGTTGGGTAATTCGTGACATCTTAGTTGACACTAGTGTTAAATTTAACATCCTCACCAAGGATGCATGGTACAAAATGGCTAGTTTAGTATTACAATCATCATCACACATATTGTTTATGGCTAATCAAACTCATTCTCTATTGATTGGCATCCTTAAGAATGCAAAAGTCGATATACTTGGAGTACCTTTCAGATCTAACTTTAAGGTTCTCAAGTTAGTAGAGATTGATGACTTCTTAGATCTATTGGGGTGATCCTATTGTTATGAAATAATGTAGACTTAAGTTTCAAAAAACATTACATCAGTTTTGAGAATGTTGATCAATGTGTTGTTATTCTCGTAGATCAAACACATGGGCCCCCATACGTAGAACTTGTTAATGTGAAGGAATATATTAACCACATCTATAATTTCACTTCCAAAGATGGTAAGCAATGTGATCCTACTCCTGATGGCATCCTCTGATGGATAGACACTCAATCCCTTTTTGATGGGCCCATAATGACTATGACCTCACTGGAAGAGTGCATAGTGGCATTAGTATTCAGGAGGATGTTTTGTGTCAGCATCATAAGTACCATAAGTTTTTTCACTTTCTTACTGGTAAATTCATGAGGGGACCAATGATAGATGCACCTTTAGAAAGACTTGAGTTAGCCCCTTAGTTTCACAAATAAATAGAATTTTATGAGTTTTTATAATGCCTTGAATAATTTTATCACTCTGATAATGATCGTATATGATCCTTGGTTCACCTCTTTGATGGTATAGCTACAAGATGGTGGAGAACCTATAATTAGTGACTTATCTAGTGGGATCAAGTACACTCTACTTTGCATCACCAATTCCATCATGACAACTAAGTTAATGGAATAATCATCTATAGTGGAGTACAAGCACCTAAACCACATATAAAAGCCTATGAGTCAATGTGGAGAGCTAAAGAGTCTTACTTACCAGAGTAATTGTGGGTACATGCTTTATATGGAACCTTATGAACCTAGGTATGAGCATGGTATGTTCATGAAGAGTGACATATGGGTCCCTGATTTTTTCACCTATTGAAGGAAAACATGAAGTTGACATTGTCTTATTCCTCTCCAAGAATGGATTTGCACCACACTCTTTATTTCATGCACAAAGAAACTATTGGTGACCTTAGTCCCATTGAAGATCACATGAGATATACCCATAATGTCCTAGAATAAGGTCTAATTTTCTTCAATAAACCATTTGCATAACTTGTTCTCGTATCAAAACTAGTCTTTGATCTAGACTGACATAAAAAGATATGCCAAGGGAAACAAAAGTTGATACTATAGGTAAAAGAGGGTGAAGGGTCTAACCCACTTGAACCTTTGTCAAATCATTTGGATGTTCCTATGGACTATTTCACATGAGTTGTTCATGACATTGGTCCCAATATAGAGCATCCTTACTTTGGGCCAATTCAAACTATCTAGTATAACATCAGCATAGAGGAAGAACCCAAAATAGCTACTATAGGTAATTACTGGACTAACATAGAAGTTTCAAAGATATGAATTATTAAAAGAATACCAAGATGTATTTACAAAAAGCTAAAGTGAGATGAAATGAGTACATCCATCCCTAGGTAAGACGTATATTAAACTAGTTGATAACACTCGACCAATTAGGAAAAGGCCATATATGATGGATCCAAATTTACAAGTGCATGTAAAGGAAGAAATTGATAGTATGTTATATGATGGAGTAATCAGCCCAATTGATGAATCTAAGTGGGTCAGTCCCATGGTGATAAGTATAAATAAATATGGACACATTTGAATTTGCATTGATTATCAGGTACTTAACGTATCTTGTATCACTAATCCTTTCCCAACACCATTCATAAAGTAAATACTTGAAGGCATTGTTGGGTGTGAAATATATACTTTCAAAGATGGATTTTTGGGGTACAATTAGGTCCAAATAGTCAAGGAGGATCAACCAAAGGTGACATTCACTACTGAATGGGGATATTTTGCATATATTACCATGCCCTTTATCTTGAATAATGCACCAATTATGTTCTCTCATATAGTCATTAAAGCCTTTAAATATTTCATCCATAAGTTTCTTCAAGTCTACTTGGATGACTAGATAGTCTATAGTTTGGTCAAAGACCATTGCTTTAATCTATGGCTCATGTTTGAGCGATGTTGAGTCTTAAAAATATCATCAAATCTAAAGAAGTGTCTATTTACTACACCTATCGATGTTCTTCTAGGACATATTAATTGTAAGGATGGACTTTTGGTAGACCCGAAAAAAGTATCTATCATTATTCACCTCCCAGCACCCAAGTATCAATATGAGGTTTGTGCCTTTCTAGGACATATAGGTTATTATCAAAAATTCATCCATAGATATGCAAATATTTCCATGCCTCTAGAGGAACTCTTAAAACATAATGAGTACTGCATCTAGACTTACTCCAGTCAAGAAGATTTTGAGGCTTTAAAGGACAATGTGGTTACCACTCCAATCCTCCAATTTCCTAACTAGACAAGCCCATTTCATGGCCATGTTGATGCCTCTAGAATGGAAGTTCATGAAATCCTTGTACAACTAGGTGAAGGTCACGTTGATCACCTGATCTACTTTCTTAGTACAAAACTTACTCCAACTGAGTGGAATTACACGACCATGAAGAATGAAGCACTATCAATGGTTTATGCTCTACAAAAATTTTGACAACACTTATTGGCAAATCCTTTTTTATTTTATATAGATCATGAGGCTTTAAATTACCTAATAAATAAACATGTGTTATATGTATGAATCTTCCATTAGATAGTGTTGTTTCAAGAATTTCAATTTTTTGTCATGATCAAACTAGGAAAAACTAATTGTGGCCCTGATCACCTCTCTTGAATTGATTCCAGAGAATGATTATGTGATATTGAAGATGAATTACTTGATGTTCAACTCTTTTACATTACTCATGTACCTGAGGAGTTTGTATCCTTTCTAACTACTGGCTCGGCACCCGACTACCTAACTTTGTAGGCCAAGAAACAACTCACAATCTATGTCATACCCTTTCAACTCATAGGAGGGGACCTTTACAAAGATGGCCAAGATGAGATTCTTAAACACTGTGTCATGAAACATGAGTGTTTTGAGGTACTCCAAGAAGTTAATAAAGGTATTTTAAGTGGACATTATGTTGGAGAAGATACCATGCATAAGGTTTTATTAGCCAGATTATGGTGGCCTACCCTTTTTCAATATGCTAATATATATACATATATATATATATATATATATATATATATATATATATTAGGAAGTGTGACATTTGTCAGCGCATAGGCAAACCAAATCACTAAGATGCCATGCCTTTACATCCAATTTTATCTCAAAACTATTTGAAAATTTGGTCATTAATTTTTTTGGCCCCATCAATCCATCTAGAAGACAAACAGGTTCCTGGTATATCATCATAGCAAATGATTACCTCACATGATGGGCTAAAGTTGTATCGATGAGGGATTATATTATCGTTATTAATATGTGCTTCATTTGGGAACATATCATAACTTGGTTTGGATGCCCACTAAGTTTTATTAGTGATTGTAGCACCCATTTTAAATGAAACTATTTTCATCCAACTTGATGAGTTCATGATTGCTCATCACAAAATAACACCATATCACCCCCAAGCCGATGGAACTACCAAGGAATTGAATAAAATCTTAGGCACTATCCTAATGAAAAATTTTAATATTGTTCAAACTAATTGGGATGACAGAGTATATGTGGTACTTTGGGCTTATCGAACAACCTATAAGTGCTTGAATAAGAATACACCATTCAATTTAGTATATGGTAAAAAGGCAATCTTACTAGTTGAGTTTGTGGTACCATCTCTTTGTATTTCATGCATTGGATAATTGGATGAAGAGTCATCCTTAAAGGCATGCCTAAATACTTTATTACAATGAGATGAAGCCCATTTCCTTGCTCATTGTAGTCAATATGTAGAGAAGTGAAAACATAAAGCATGGCACGATCGACACATCAAACATAAAGCATTCACCCCTGGAATGAAAGGTTTTCTCTATGACTCCAAGTTTGTGTGTCATTCTAGAAAATTTTGAATTCACTAGAATGGCCCCTTTGTAACTCATAGCATTCGACCTACCGACACTTTTTGATTATAAATGTTGGATGGCCAATTTCTTCTTGTGTATTACAATAGAAGCTGGTTATGACCATATTTCACCTCTGAATAGTTCATATTTTGTAGCCATAAGGCTTATGCCATTTAGTCTAGGATTTCTTGTTTTCAATAAAAGCATTACTTTTGTTGCATGCAATATTTCTTTAATATAAAATAGCTTGAGTTTTTATACTTATATTTTTGTGGAGGACCAGGACATAGTTTTAGTGTGGGGTAAAAGGTATCTATATTAATGATTAAAGATGCACACGCAAGTTACTTAAGGCATGCAAGTTACTTAAGGCACACAAATTATTTAAAACATAGAAATTATATAGCCCTAGGATAGGGTATTCCCACCAAATAATTTGAAATTTTTAAATAAATAAGAACAGTTATCTTCCACTCCAAGAAAATCATGAGACATAGTTGTCTTCCACTTCAAGAGAAGGTGCAGGATGGGACATGTCATTAATGTGAAAAAATAGTGGTTACAATAAATGTGCCAATGTTATGACAAGACAATACCATTAAATGAATTTATGGTGAGAAGCAATGGTAAAAGAATGGTGGCTGTTAAAAATGCATTAATGATAGGAAGTGATAAATGAAAAGAAAGGGGGTAATAAATGTAGGTTAACCCCCTCAATCCTATAAAAATATAAGTAAGCTCATTTTTACATTTCACCTTTGCTTCTATTTGTGATTACAAATTCAAATAATGATTTGAGCCAGAGAGATTCTAGAGTGATTAAATGAGCATCATGAGTCTATAAATAGGTATTAAGCCAAACATTAAGCTACATAATCAACACGTGGGTAAAAATCTAAAACACAACCACAACAAGGAGAAATTTTAGTTGTAGGTTGTAGGGGAAGACATTCACCATTAGAGGGAAGTGAAGCAAGAAAATATGAAGTTGCCAACACAATAATCATGTATTCTTTTGGGAACATTAGATGGCCATGCCTCAACCTTCAAGCTCCTTAGAGGGTGATACAACCTAAGAATAAGGCCTTAAGGACCGATTCATTGCCAATGATACTAGAGGAAGAGGAATTACTTGGGGGGAAGCAGTATTCATCAGAGAAGAAACACTTAAAGAATAAGCACAATGCATAGAAAGATAAGAAGGTAGTATGGTGCATCAAACAAAGAAAACATAACCATCTTGACCCCCACCATTAATGATCAAAGAAATGTAGTACCTGGAGATGGTACTACATGTAGATAATTGGGTCTCAAAGGTACCCACTTGTAAAAAAATTAATTATAACCATCATCAACCTGAGAATGAGGTTGAATTATAAAATGACTATCAGGTTTAGTACCATAACACTAAGAACCAATTTTTTTATGACCTCAATATATTCAATGTTTTAAATGTTGTAGGGTTATTCCAATTATTCAATCTACCTTACTTTTGAAAACCCATGAAGGCAATCAAGTTCTGACTCTCACACATCTATGAGGACTGCCTCAACTTCACCAGGCACAACATGAAGATCACACTTTAGAGGATAAATAAGGTATAAGGGCTCTAGTATTTCAGATTATATGTAGAGTATGACTTGGGAGACTCCGATGAGATCCAAAAGATAGCCATGACACTAATATATCAAAAATAGGACCATATCATGCACATTAAGAACCTACAAGATCCTACCCTCTAAGTTGTGACACATATTATTATGACCAAGATTGATGGTAATGATTGTTGGAAAGAGGTAGGTATGGCCCACCTCTACATTTCCCACTAAGTTATTGAGGGTTTAAATTACAATTGGGATATGTAATTTTCCCAAAAAATTATTGAGGATGTGGAGAAGACCCATCAAATACCCGATCATAAGTTTCCAATGGGAGTATTTTTATTATTCATGGTTTTTTATGAGATCAATGTACCTGATTACACCATAGGAGCACTAAAGTGGGCATACCCACCTGAGCACAAGTACACTATTGTATTCTATAAGGTGTTCACATGCCTAGGGCACATCACCCCCACATACAAAATAAAAATGAAGTCTTGGTTTGATGGAATGAAGGAGGCATTCAGGAATGAATGGCATATTCCAAAAGACTTGCCCACCCTGGTTGGTGAGCAAGCTTAGTTCACTATGAAGCAACGCTTCTCATTGGCATGCATCAAAATGGTCCCTTTTAGATAATTCTCTATGTGGCTAAATCTGCTTTATGCCTTTTTGATGCAGTACTTCATTGACTCAATGAACCACATATAAAATGCACAGCCTATCACTTTAAAGGTAAATAGAGTCAACTTGGAGATTCACACTCTCCAAAAGATGTACCTCTATCTAGGCAAGAAGGCCTATAGGCAAAATAAGGAGACTAACCAAACTGACATCAAGGTCAAACAAATAATGGTGGGAGAATAGGTGCATAATTTATTCTACATGTTGTAACCCAAGAATAAGATTTCAAAGGGCACATAACATACATAAGAAAAGCTCCCACTAGTACCTCCTATAATAAATAATAAGTGGGTTGGGAATGATGTCGGAACAAGCTCAAAGTAGGTTCCTCCAAAATGGTATAGGACTGCCCAAGCACCTCAACCTATCCCTTCTCCACCTAGACTTTCTCCTCCCTAACCTTCTCCTCCTTGACCTTCTCCACATAAAGTTTCACCTCTGTAGGTCTCTCTACCCCCACCTTCTCCTCCACACATTCCTCTGCCTCTATCTTCACCTCCAAAAACTTTACAAGCATCACCCCAAAAAATTTCATCATCAAAAACTATACCACAGGGAGCAACAAAAAAATAACCTGAGTAGGAAGAACCTATAATCCAGAAGGAAGAGTCTAATTCTGATTTCAAAAAACCACCCCCCCCTAATGTGAGAGGAGGAGGCCACCTTCAAAGACTCACCATTATAAATTGGGGGTCCATATGGCAAAGAGGGGGATGGTGAAGATCAGAAAATGAGTGGAATGGATATCGATAGCACTTCTTTAGCTATTGATACAAAGGGAGATATATTGGAGCATGACCCAAATAAATGGAAGGAACCTACCAAGTCTATGGAAGAACATTCCATTAATGTATCTACCAATATATGCATTCATTATCAAATGGGCATCCCTAATAGGATGTTATACTTATGGTCACATTTCATCCCCCAAGATGCAACCCTTGACACAAGGCAACAAATGTCCTTCTTATTGGACATGTAAAATGAGGAGCACCATTTTGATCTCCTTTAAGATAGCCTCCTCTTAGGTCCTCAAGCTCCAACACTACCAACCCAACTATGGGTTGATCCCCAAAATATCACCCCTCTCTAAGCGAGTGCTACATTTTTTAAGATGGATTTTGAAGTCATGCACTAGAATATACTCTCAGCCTCTATGTGCATGATATGGAGAATAAACATGGCCAAGTGGTGGCCATGTATGAAAAATAAGTTGTTGCCTAGAAGGCAATCAAAGAATAAGTGTCTATTTTTAAATATCAAATAAAGGATGCCATAAAGACCAAATTCAAAACCTTGAATTTATGCAAGACAATTTTGGGCCAAGAGACAGCACTAGCAGATGGAGTGCCTCTCAATGAGGATGCCATAAATAAACTAGAGACCTTAGTGAATATCCTTTTAAAGTGATATAAAGAGTAGTATGTGCTGAGGAAAGAGGCACTGATATTAGGAGGGCAATTTACTGAGGCAATAAAAGTGTGTAAGCAATCCCTCTAAAGATTTAGGGAAGTCCCCATCTTGGATGGGATTTTTGAAAGATTAGCATGACCAAATAAAATCTTGGAGGCTCAAATCCATGCAGAGAAAACCTAGATGTAAAAGATAGTTGATGCTACCCTTTTATTAAGGGATCACACTGATCACATGAAGGCATTCAAAAATGTTGAAATAATGGAGGAAAAAATAAATACACATCACTAGTAATTGAATGCTAGTTTTGTAGCCCTCTAAGGATAGGTTGTCAATGAAGTCTCGATATTGGAATAAGTCCATAAGGATGTTAGCATGTCCTTGGATGATTTGGTCAAAAATTCCAATGAGAATTCCAACCAACCTAAGGAGATGAATAAGTCCAAAGTAGCTATTGAATAAATAACTATAAAGTTACTCGACACATTGTCACATTGGGATAATGTCAAGAAGTAGATTGAACAAATGGGGCCTAAATTTTGTTGGAGGTCACCATCGAGACTTATTCTAGGAAGGACTAAGATCATAATGTGAGATGATGTTGGACCCCAAATTTTAGCTCAATATTTTGGTATTTGAGTGTGAAACTAGCATGACATAGAAGGAATATAGTAAATAGATATTAGGGTGCAAAACTAAACTAGCATATAAGCACCATGGCATGGAACTGGAAAAGCATGAAAGGATAAGGACATAGAATCACCAGTGTGAGAAGACCTAGTCAAAGAGGAGAATTAACCATGAGGAACCTAAGAACATAGGACTTAGAACATGAAGAAAAGACTTGGGGAGCAAATGTGAAGTGGGAGATGGTTAAGGAGTGATTCTCAAGGGTTACCTAGACCTTGTCCATCAAGATTTTTGCACCGGCCCACAAAGAGATAGACACATGACATCAAGGATCTATCATAGACCAAGTATATAGGGGATGCAAAGGCTTAGGTCCTTAGGATAAATTAGTTAATAGACCACCATGATCTTAGTTCATTTATAGTTTATTGGCCAATTACTCATGTCATTTATGTTGTAACTACTTGGTCAGGGAAAAACAAGTATAAATACCCATGTATGAAATCATTTTAAGTGATAGATTTTGGATATCATTTTGTTAAAGCATAATATAAGAGTTATGGATATTATAACTAGTTCTAATGTTTTTGATCTCAATAATTGATAGTTAAGAATCTGTAGTAGGTTTGCATTGAGTACTTGTAGTTGGGACTTAATATGAGATCTATGCAACTTTTACTTTTTTAAGTAATAATTTTTGAACTTCATGGCATTTATCTACATAATATTGGTTGTTGAGTTTAATGATATAAAGTTCAAGGTAGTGTGTCTCTTTTTCTATGTAACTCCTAACCAAATATAAGTTTAAACCCAAAGAATATGACTAATATGTTACTACACAACATAACCCATGGGAACTAGTCTCTTGTTGCATGCATTGGGTGAGCGCACAAGACCACAATCTTGCATGAAGGGCCAATGTGCTAGTTCATTGGGGCTAAAATTCAGTTCATGAAACATTATTAAAGAATAAAAACCCAACAATTATAGTGCATTGGATTTCAAATAAATCCTACTTTAGTTCATTACAATGTTGTATTAGGAAAATCATGGGTCACAACAATGGGTGTAACACTAAAAAAGAATCATGACTATATTACATTTGACTATGTAGGTAAGACTTTCTATTTTAAATAATAGGAAAAGTTTGAATCAAAAGGAGCAAAGGTCAAAAAAATTTTCTACTAAGATTCAAGGAATGATATCAAATTATTCTAAATTTACAAATAAGATGCAAGGCCCTAATATAAACGGATATATAAAATAGCAAGAAAAACCCAAGAAATTAACTTTATCTAAATATAGTGACTACGTTGATTAATATGATCCTGATATGGAAGGTTTGTATGAAATTCAAGATGAAGATGATAAAATTAATGATATAAGTAAATAGCTTCTTGTTTTGAATGATGATATAATAAATAACTCAATAGATGATTACATATATGGTGTAGGATCTATGGATAAGCATCATATTGATTACTTCCTTTATTAGCTAGAACATAATCCATTATGCATAGATTCTTCATGCTTGATTGATTTCTTATCATATTTATTCTTCAATCATTGTATACATGTTTACATTTTATTAACACTAATCATTCCTTTATCCCTTCACCTTATTGTGGTTGTAATATTTTCACTTATCCATTGCCTTTTAATTATTTATCCTAATCTAAACATCATGACATTTACCCTATGATGATGCATATTTTATATTAGCCTCATCTTGGTGCACATTCTCTTGAAGTATACTACTTGATCATCCCTACATATTGATTATTTATACATGTTATGGCTTATATTTAACTTACATGATCACATATACTTATGCCAACATATCATGACATAAGCACATGCATTGATTATATAATGTTCCCCTTTTCAAATTAAATAAAAGCAGGAGACCCTTAGCTTATCCATTATTTTTCGTAGGCAAAAGGGGTGGAATAATGAAAATAATTTAATAATAATGTTTTAAGTTGTCTTCAATGTCACTTTATTTAATAATATTAAAAAAACACTTATTCATTATTATTAAGTGGGGCCAAAAAGTATTAAATAATTACATGGCCAAAAAGTAATTATTAATATGAGGGGAAAAGGGAATATTTAATTAAAAAATAATTCTAATTACTTTAGGGTTATGGTGAAATTGGGAAAGTGAGTTTATAAAAGGACAAAGGGGATATCATTGTTTATTATGATTGATTATTCACTTGTACCAATTCTTGATAGAATTTTAGAATTTTTTCACTTCTATTTGAGGATGAAAACCTTCATTATAGTCAGATTAGAGGATGAAACCCCTCCAATCCATAGGGGTAATTCTGTATAGGGATTATAATTGATCAACTCAATATATTATTTATAGGAAGTCATAAAATTAGGGTTTGTAGGGAGCCACCATTTATTTTCAGAGGTTGTGAAGCTATCATGTCAAGGAGAAATTCTAGAATCAATTTCATAAGATTTGCCCTAGCTGGGTGTCATCCATTTTTTCCCTAGTTTAGTTGTCCCTACCTAAAAAAATCAAATCATAACTTTTGGGGGCTACTGTAAAAAAAGTATAGATCTGTACAATTCCATACCATGGACTTTTTCTATTATACTAGGCAGCATCATGGCATTTCAAGGTTGTCATACTGTGTTGAGCCTTTTCACCCAAGTTTTCAAGGATTTTTATGTGTTTTAAGTTGATTCTATGTTATGTTTTACTAAAAAATTAGTATTTAGTTTTTTTATGTTATACTTTTCTAAAACAAAATAAAAGTTTAAAATTAATTATCAATTATTAATTTTCATTATATTGTCATCTTTATTTTATAAAATTCTAGTCTTGATTAGAATTGCAAAAATAAAAATTTCAAAATTCCATATTTATCTTGAATGGGATATTTTAGTGGTATCTGGTCATGATCTCACTAGCCTATGAATCATGAGGACAGTGCAAGAATAGATGTTAGAAATTTTGCAATCTATGCAATAATATTAGAAGGATTTGAAGGCATGGATAAAAATAAAGAAAATGGAAATGTCAAAATTTGAACCTCAACAAAAACTCTATCACTAATGAAATTTTTGAGAGGGAAGGAGATTTTTTCACTCTGATAGGGTTTTCTCCATGCATACCATTGAGTCAGCCCTTGATTCATTATTTGTCTATCCTTGGTTCATACTATGACCTTAAGTGCTTGTGAGACTTAGCATTAATTTTCATTTAGGGTTTCTCACCTTTAGGTGAGGCTAGTCTTTGTAATGTCCTCTTACATTCTATCTTGGCTATTTTAGCTATGGAGAAGAATAGAGAAGTACTAAATAATGGCCCCCTACAAGCACCCAAGGAAGTTTATCTCAAAATTTTACCATGAGGTAACATTTTAGACCTTAATGTTATTCTGCCTATTCCTAAATTTAATTTTGCATGTTAATGGTTAGAGTAGTTTTGTTTAATAGGTTATTTTGTTGGGAGAATCCCCTCCAAAATTATGATATGTTCATGGGTCCAAACTCACTAGGCATCTCATGGCATCAAGATGGAGAGTGTCCAAAATATGACTAAGGGTTTTTTCCTCTTTCACTTTCCTGACCTGTCCCATGCCAGAGGAATCCTCCATAAGTCTACCACTTGGTATGTCAAGAACTCACTTATGGTCCTCTCCCCCTAGACATGAGACTTTGTGGTCTCAAAGTACACTTGTCTTAAATTCCCAGTTTGGGTTGAATTCCCAGGTCTCCTACTATGCTAGCACTTTATTCACTAGATATCATCCTCCATCGGTTATGTGGTTTGTCATGAACAAAACCAATTTTACTCTACTAGATCACAAAAAAGGGTCTATGTAGAACTAGACCTATTTAGGGACCTCAAGGAGTGTTTATAAATCCAAGTTATGGATGTGAGGCACTCTCAATGAGTCCTCTATATCAACTTGCCTAATACTTGTTTTCACTACCAAGCCACAGACCACAAGATACAAGATTGTCCCCTTCATTTAACTCACAATAATACATCCAACCACTCATCCTTGCCACCCAATTCCTCTCCTAAAGCTAGTAAAAAACTAACTGAAGATGGATAGACACCAGTGGGGAAGAAGAGTTCACATCCCAAAGAAACTAACATGGCTACTACCCCCAAAAGTGACAAACCATCTTTGAGCATTAGCCTTTAAGAGCAGGCTCTTATTGAAAAATATCCCATGCTAATGGAAGCCCTAAAATTGGTTGAAAATCCTAGAGTGTTTAACACCCCTCTAGCTACTAATGTCTTGTCTCAAGGTCTTGAGGCTTTTATGCCCAGCTCTCTCAAATTTTCATACTCATAGGTTGTCACTCTTCTACTTCCTTCTCAGTGGGATCTGCCCAAACACTCTCATAGCCCTCCTTAGAGGAGTGATGATGTGGATGAAGGAGAGTTTTTGTCAAACCCTAAATTAAGGACGTAATATGAATTATTAAGTGCCAATAGTGGGAACTTTCTATAGAACTGATATGATGCCTTGGAAGGTCTAGACTCAAAGGACATGTCCCTTGACTCTTGTCATTTATGAAATTTTTTTCATGGAATGTTTAGGGTCTCATAAACCAAAAATGCAAGTTTGTCGTGCATGATTTTAGACAAAGTTTCTTGAGATGGACATTCTCTACTTATAAGATGTCAAGGTGGAAGATTTTTTACTGATGGATGTCAGTAATTCCATCTGGAATGATAGTATCATTTTGCATAGTCACCATCTCTTGAGATGTGGAGGGGTGATCACATTCATTTCTCCAAGGTGGAGGCCACACTTAGTGAAATCTGGTGTGGACCCCACCAATTGGTTAGTATGGGTGTTTTTTAACATTGAAAGCCATTCCTTTGGATTTATTAATATTTATGCCTTGAATGATGCTTTGGAGCATACCCATTTATGGAGGTGGATAGCAGATATCTCCCCAATGCCCATTGGGTATTATATGGTGACTTTAATATGGTAGTAGCTCCCAAGGACAAAATGGGCCACTTACAGATGAGGTACATAGCTAGCAAAAGGGAGCCATGGTTTTACATGTACACTAAATGGGTTCTTTATGATGCTAATACTTTGTGTCTACCTATTGATGGAGTTTGGTACACTTAGAGTAATTTCAAGGAAGGCCCTACTTGAATTCTAAAGCATCTTGATAGGGAAATGATATCCACCTAACTGTACTTATCTTTTGATAATGGCTTCTTCCCTCTAGTGCAGGTGCTATCAAATTTTGGGCTTTTTGACCACTCCCCCTTTTAGTTTTGTGTGACCTAGTAGTTCATAAAGTCCAAGGTCCACAAAAAGTAATATTTTCTTAACACCTCTTTACTCAAACATGGATCCATGGTGGTGCATATTAGGAGAGTCTAGAATTTAGACCCATGTCCTTCCCAAGATTCTAGTTGGATTCTCTAGTGGGATGATGTAATCCAAAGGAGTACTCACTTTTTTTGGATCTATGGATACCAGCTTGCTAAAATTGGGAGACACTCATACTCTGCTACTTCCGTAGAGTTGAGCCATGTGGCCCTAACTCTATAAAAAGATCCCTTTAATAAGATCTTGTAAGCAAGATTTACTCCTTTGAGGCATGCATCCAAATTATAGACAACTACAATGCCTAGGGAGTGCAAGTCAAATCCAAGATTCATTGGTTGAAGATTGGGGATAAAGCTTCTAAAGAATTCTTTCAAATGTTGTGAGCTAAAAAATTGAAGCAATAAATCCAAGTTATTATTGAGGCTAGTAACAAGCTCTCATAAACTCTTTATATAGTGCAAGCTTTTATTTGCCACTATTATAAATTTTTCAAACCTAAAGCCTCTTCAATTGAACATGAAACTACCCTTCATTAATGTCTTTTAGTTGTGCCTTGCAAACTCACTCCCACTCAATTGGTGATTTATGATAGGCCACTCACTGTAGATGATTTACATGAAGCAGTAACACAAATGGATAATGACAAAGCCCCTGAAATTGATGAATTTCCTTAAAAATTATATAAAACCCTTTGGGATCTTGTGGGTAATGATTTGCCTAAATTCTACCAAGAAGCATTTCACACACACTCACTGGGTAAAAATATAAATAAAGGAAATATAAAATTCATACCTAAGTAAGGAGACCCAGAGTTGATCTGCAATTGGTGGCCTATCACCCTCCTCAATGTCTCTTATAAAATCATAGCCAAGGCACTAGTGATCCAGTTACACAATATGCTTCCTCTCATTGTGCATCCTGAACAAATAGGCTTCATCAAAAGTTGCTACATCTTAGACAACATCATAGCTATCTGGGAAGGTATGGATTGGGACAGATGGTTTAGATAGCAAGCCTTGTTTATAAAAATTGACTTTAAAAAATCTTATGATCATATTGAATGGCCTTTCATCCTAGCCATGCTTCACGCTCTAGGCTTCGAACCTATCTTCATTCAAACCATTCAAATGCTTTTTAGAAATGTCTCGACTATGCTCTCCATTAATGGAGTCACCTCTAAGTAATTTGTTTGATACCATTACATTCATCAAGGGTACCCCTTAGATCTATCTCTTTATGTGCTGAAAGTTGAGGGTTTTGGATGCCTTCTTATCAAAGCCCAATCTAGTAGCCTTGTTAAGGGAATTTATCTCCCACCCAATGCAGCCAACCCCCATGAGGACATGTAATTGCTTAATAGCCATTTTGTCGATGAATCCTTCCTCACCCTCATTAAATATGAAGCCAATGTGGACAATCCCCTTTAGTGTCTTGATACTTTATGCCTAACCTTTAGCTTCAGCATCTAATGGTAGAAAACTTGGTGCTAAAAATAGTCATACCTCCCTCCACCTCTATGTGAAGCTAAATTTGGTTGGAAGTGGATCCAACATGATAAATTTTTTAAATTTCTTGACATTCCCTTTGGTTTTGATGATTCACCACCTTTCTTGTGGTAGTATGTTGGTGATAGAGTTGCTAAGAAGCTAGATTACTATATGACCAAGTCTTTTTCATTAGTAGGGAAATTCCAAATCTGCTCAAAGATTAGTGCATCTACCCATGTGTATTACTCGTCATGTTAGGTTCCTTCAAAAAAATCTTACCAAAAGTTGGAGAAATTGCTTAAAGATTTCCTTTAGACCAATTCTCCCCAAGGTAAAGTTTTTCATAGGGTGGCTTGGGAATATTTTTGCCTCTCACGTGAATCTAGAGGGATGAGACTTATCAACATATCTAAACAAGGATCTGCCTTATGTGCCAAATGGGTTGTAAGGGCTATTGAGGGCCTAAAAGCATGGAAGGTATTATTCAGACACTATATCTCCTCAAGCTTACCTAAGGGGAAAAAATCCTATAAAGGGCATGGCTTCCCTGATTTGCTCTTCATCTAGTCTCTCGTCTAGATCAATGGATCCTTCATGGCCAAAAGAAGGAAAAGATCAATCCATGGCTCTTCTATAATGGATCTAGTTTTCACAATAGGATATCTACTAATTCCTACTCTCTATGGTGGTCCCCCATATTTTCTCAAAATTGGATTCCTTTGGTAGAGGCTCCCTGGATCAATACCCTCAAGCTTTACCGTAGAGAAATCTACTCTATCCAGGATATCTTCTACAAGTGCTTTCACACTTGGCTATCCTAGGAGGATGTGAAAGTTAAATATCAATTGGATAATACAGACTAAGAATCTTACTAGGAAATCCTTAATGCATCCCTACCTCCATGCTCCATAAAATCTTGGTCAATTCTACTAGATCATGGTGGAAGGATTGGAAATGGTATGTTGAAACCCCCTTTCACAACTACACTTCTCAACTTGGCTATAATTGGCTCACCCCAAATTTGCCCATGGTTGACAAGCTTAATAACCACTAGGGGTTGCACTCATTTGTGAAAATGTGGATATTTTACTTTAACACTATTTAGGGGGCCTGTGTGGAGCCCAAACTTGCCCATTTTTCTTGGTGTATATTACATTAGGGTTTAGCTATTGGTAGAAGGCTCATTCAATTTGGAGTCCAATTTCCTACTCATCCCTTTTGTGGGCATCTTGAGATGCTTCCTCATCTCTTCTAGTACTATCTCAAAGCTTAAAGGGTATAATCCTATATCCATGATCTTTTTAGGCCCTTCCAGCCCAACTTCTTCATTTGTTAGCACATCCTCTTGGGTGACAAGCCCACGATGCCCAGCAAATTAGCATAAGTATGGCATACTTTCAGAGTGGAGATTCTCTTCTAGATTTGGAAAGAAATAAATAATTATATGTTTAATCGTGTTTCTTCTGATTGTGATATTTTTGCTTTGCACAAATATTCTATCATCTCTATTGTCCTATTTGTAAATACAAGTTCAAGCCAACAAATTGGCCATGGAGCTTGGGTATCTCCAAAACCTTCTATCTCACTAGGGATATGCTCCTTATGTTATGGCTTAGGTTCTACCTTCTCTACCTAGATATCCTAAGATGGATGATAGATTGTCTCAACTACCTCATGGTGGACATCATCATAGCTACTCCAGGCATCCCTCTCATAGTGGCACCTCATACCAATGTTTTTCCCCTCCTAGGTAATAGCGAGGGTGGAAACCACCACCTCCTTCCCCAGTTGGAAAAGATGGCTGGGGTGATCCTCCTCCTCATATATGCCTAGATACTTGGGGGACACCACCTAGAGGTCATGTAGACATGCTAGACAAGTTTCCTAGGCTCTTGCTGGCTATCTCACCCAGTAAGACTCAAGCAGATGATGAAATGGACATGGCTCAAGCTATTGGTTGGGAGCCTATTATAGATGGCAATGACTTGACAAGTTTGGGTTGGGGTTTGAATGATGTGGATCCTCCACCTTTGGGCCTTGCTCTTGATACTTGATAGTTTTCTTTAATGACTTTTTTTAGTAACTTGCCTCTAGGCAGCCTCCTAGGCTATGCCTAGTGTCGTGGCATGCTCTCATACTGCCTTATTTTTTTGTGAATTATTTGTATATTTATATTTAGTTAATATATGGATATATTTCATCAAAAAAAAATTGAACCTCAAAAACCTACATAGGAGCAAAAAAAATTAGCATGCAAGTCAAAGGTAAGGAGATCTTATTTGAAAAGGAACCAGAGAATGTGGTTGAAAATAAATTAACCACATTATAGATAAGTGTTGAGGATGTAATGAGGACCTAGAAAAGATTTGATGAATGGATAATAAGAGCTAAGAATGCTAAATTGATAGCCACTCAAGAAAAATAACACCTATAGAAAATTAAGGGAAAGAAATCTCCAATTATAATGGAGGAGCATGAGAAAGAAGAAAAAATAGAATCACAAGAAATTGTAGATATCAATGAATAAAAATAGGAATATATCATAAAAATAAAAGTTGGAATTAATCTACAAGGAAAAATTGTGTAGGAACATAAAATTGTGGAGAAGGTGGAATTTGGCTTCACTAATATTTATGCTACAGATTCAGGTCACATGAATATGATCACAATCAACCAATGTCTGACACTGAAATGACATACATAGAGGAAATTGAAGAAATATCCAAGGCTTAAAAAACATTAAATCTTAATGTAAATAATGATTTATAAGAAGATCAAATTAGATTAGTGTAGTGAAGCAAAATGAAGAGATCATTCTCCATGAAGAAAAACTTCTAGGAAAGTTAGAAGTTGAAAATATAAATTTGGCCACAACTAAGAAAGTTTTACAAGGAAATGTTCAAAAGAAAACATAGGATAGATATGAGTCTAATTTTTAGCCTTAATTTTTTTGTCATCACCATTATCAAAAACCACATTACTTCATTTACACTCATACATGTGGATTTGCAGGGGTCCCTAATTATGGGAAAGAGTACTTTTCAATTTGAGACTACTAATGGAGAGTTTTCAACCCTTGTATGGCTACCCACCACTTCTTCAATGAACATATTACTAAATACAACATGGGTTTGTCATTTTTGTAGTTATTGCATTATCTCTATATTGATGGTTTTGATGATTTCAATCATTAATAATTGCAATTTTGCACATTTAATAGAAGTTCAAAAATTTCCAAGGTTGATTTGGGATCCTAGCAATTACAGAATGGTTCAGGGATTACTTGAGTGCAAGTAATTTTGGTAAGGGTAGATTATAATGTCCCCTTTTTTGAATTAAATAAAATTAGGAGACACTTATCCTATCCATTATTTTCCATAGGTAAAAGGGTTGGAAAAAGGGAAATAATTTAATAATAATGTTTTAAGTTGTCTTCAATGTCACTTTAATTAATAACATGAAAAGGACACTTATTCATTATTATTGAGGCCAAAAATAATTAATTAATTACATGGCCAAAAGGTAATTATTTTTTTGTTAGATAGATATAGGGTTTTTTGCATGGCCCCTAGCCATATGGGTCAGCTTTTTTGACTAGAGCTAATGAAACTAACCTGGGACACAAATGAGAGGCCCAAGTCTCCCTTACATCGAATACCAATATTACTTAAATCACCATCAGCCATCATGGTCCAACCTAAATCACCAATGGCCACTAGCAACCTACAATGCCATAGCAGGATTTGAACTTGGGTGGGGCTAGTCACAACCAAGCCACTTTAACCAATGCACCCACATCCCATCGATAGCCAAAAGGTAATTATTATTATGATGGGGAATAGGAATATTTAATTAAAAATTATTTTTAATTACTTTAGAGTTGGGGTAAATTGTGAAAGTGATTTTATAAAAGGATAAAGGGGTAGTCATTATTCATTATGATTGATTATTTAGTTTTACCAATTCCTGATAGAATTATTTCACTTCTATTTGAGAATGAAAACCTTCATTATAGCTGGATCAGAGGATGAAACCCCTCCAATCCATAGGGGTAATTCCATATAGAAATTACAATTGAGCAACTCAACAAGTTATTTATAAAGTTACAAAATTAGGGTTTGTAGGGAGCCACCATTATTTTAGAGGTTGTGAAGTTGTCAGGTCAAGGAAAATTTCTAGAATCAATTTCACAGGGTTTACCCTAGCTAGGCATTATCCCCTTTTGCCTAGTTTCATTGTATATACCTGTAAAAATTAGATCATGGATTTTGGGGGCTATTGTTGCTATAATAAAAAAAAAGTGCAAATCCATACTACATCCATACCAGGGCCATTTTCTATTAGCCTGGGAAACATCATGGCATTTCATGGTTGTCATACTATGTTGAGTTATTTCACCTAGATTTGAAAGGATTTTATGAATTTCAATATGATTCCAAGTTAGGGTTTGGTAAATAAATAATATTTGTTTTTTTATGTTGTTTTACTTTTCTAGAATGGAATAAAAGTTCAAAATTAATTATTAATTTGCATCATATTATCATCTTTGTTTTATAAAGTTCTAGTCTTGATTAGAATTGCAAAAATAAAAAATTTAAAATTCAATATTTAGCCTGAGTGGGATACTTCAAATTCTTATCATTGGGTGCATACATATATCTACATACTCTCTTTAGATATGATGATGTGATTCACATATATAATAGGGGAATGTTGCTTGCCTTTATTTCCTCTAGACTATTTTATTACTTTGTTTGGTGCCTATTATGCCTTGGCATATGCTAAAAATTGTTGGAATCTCTTCCTTTCTTCTATTTTTTAAGCCTTATCACTTGGCCTTACTTACATATATAGATGTGTGCTATTATTCAAAATATATATATATATTAAAAAAAAATTAAAAATAAAAAATTGGGACTTTTAGGTGACATGTATTGTTATTGTACACTTTTCATTTATGCTGGTTATCACATTGTTGTAGAATACATATCCCTTTTCATATGCACATACATTTCATGGTACACATGAGTGAGTTTCAGGACATGCATGTTTCATATGACATAAACATTCAGATGTGGGACATTCCTACACCTAGTGAGCTACTCATGACTACACGAGGGGCATATCTTTGGTACATCTAGTTAAGTTACATCACTATATCACCATTCTATTGATAATATTAAGCTACCTTATATTATATATACATTTATTTCCCTTACATATACTAATTTGAGTGTTAAATGGACATTATACTTTACCATGTGTGATGATTACATATGTTGATAAATGTAGAGTAGCTTTGGTTTTTCTATTGATATTGCTTGTTACATTATGTGACCATTGTGTGTTACATTGCATGCCTTCATGTGTATTTCCCTCCTCTTATGTATGGTGTGACTCTTAAGTGTGTATTACATTTTATGTGGCTCTTGCCTTGTGTGACATTTTATTGTTCATTATATGCAGCTTTTTCTTATGTGATAGTGTGTGTTCATTGAGTGTACTATGTGTGACTTATTTTATGCATGACATCAATTATTATTCTATGTGTTTCTATGATAGCTTGTTTACATCATGACCATGACATTGTGTGCATATGTGTGGATACATTTAATATTTTTTTATGAGCTTGTGGTGCCATGATCCATATCACACATCTTTCTACTTGTGTGTGGTTCTATGATCTATATCATGCATCTTCATCGGTATCTTATTATTTAGTGTTTCTATCTACGATCACTACCATTATATTTTTGAATGTTATAACTATCTTGACATGACACTTGTAAGCCTTATGATACATGTTTCATATATGCTTTAATGATATAATCATATTATGATGACATATTCTCCTTTTGTTAGCATGTGTTCTTACATGATTACTTTTTTATATGTAACATGATGCCTTTATCTCTTTTCTTGTGAGAGGAGTAATTTATAAACTACATCTTGCATCTCAAAATGGGGGCATACTAGTGGGCTTGTCATAGAGATTCAAACCTTCATACATAAATAATTTAAATTTTTTTATAGATTGCATGGTTTGAAAGGTTCATATTTGGTTAAATTATTGATTGGTTCAAGTTTTGGGTTAGATATACACAAATTGAAATAAATATGGGGGCATATGAAATGCATATAAAGACATTTTATAGGTACATGAGTGACAAGTTATCAAATTTATCAGATTGGGGGTAGAGTGACATATAGATTTATGTTTTATACCGGATTAGGATAGTTAGATCAAATTATGTGACATGAATGTTGTTCATGCATGCAATTTTATATTTTCAAATTGACTCTAAAAGCACTAAAGGTAGAATTCTAAATATAAATTTGTTTGTAACAATTAAAATAGTTTGTTCATATTTACATACAAACCTAGTGTGGGGTTCCACCTTTACATAAGAGCCTAGTACAAGGCTCCACCACTACCATCTTGAATGATCTAGGTTGTGCCAAAAATTAGGGAAAAAATATAAGTATGTAACCCTAGTTTAATGCATAAAAATTGGAATAAGGTAAACCCTAGGCAAAAATAGGGTTTTAAGAAATATTTGAAGTCATATTCACCAAATGTTTTAACCTTTTAGGGCTTAGATGGTGTAAAATTTTATTGCTAAAATCATGAGTCTAACAATAACCTAGAATGAAAACTAAAAATAGCTAATTTGACAAACCTTTCCCAAAATAGAGAGAAAAGACATAAAGAGTACTTATCTAGAATAAAATAGGTATTTATGTGGCATAGGAGGCTGAAACAAATGGGAGAAATAGGAATACACCTTTCATTCTATGACTGTAACTAAAATCTAAATTTGGATAGCAGTGCCCTTATGTGGATGGTACTGTCCAATTATGGCACTAGTGTCCCTCTTGGAGGAGTTGTTTGGAACTTTTAAGGGACTTGTAGGTGGTTTTATGTCTCCCAGGAGCTTGTCTATGTCACTATTTTAGCTGAATATATTTTAAAACCCTAATGAGTACATGTACACATGAAAAACTAACTGGATCAAATGCAAAATAAAGGGGGAAAACTAGGTTATGAGATATTATGATTACATAGAGTAGAACCCCTATTGTCTCGATCGTTACCTACATTAGCCCCAATGTTATGGGTCTTAGATTGAATGTAGTTTTCTTTTAAGGAATGTATATAATCAACACACATAGTATGCTAGAATGACTTTCACTTAGACCCTTCTTTGATCAAGCATGCAATGTATATATGTGATAGCTGAGTAGTATACAAAGTATTGAGTTATACTATTAATTGATTTTATGTGATTATGTGCCAAAATAGTTGGTGATAGATGTAAAATGCCTTTTGAGGCTCTTTATATAGAAGGAACTTTGATTTAAAAATAAGACCTTGTTCGTTGGCTAACAAGTCATAAAATAGGGATAAAAAATATAAGAGAAGGTCAAGATAGGGTTAGGACCTAAACATAGGATAAAATGATTTTTGGACACTAGAGACATAATTGGACACTATCACCACATGGTGATACTATCCTGAAAATGGTGTTAGTGTCTTGAGGCCTTAAAACAAAGCTAAGACCTAAGTAGGACAAGTTAGGGGGGCCTGTGACTTGGAAGAGGTGACTTAGGACCACTAAGGGTGTAACAAATATGGAAGATAAGACATAATAAAGATCAAAAGACCCAAAAGTGACCATACAAACAAGGATTGTATTCATGACTAAGACCTCCATGTGAAAGAGCAACAAAAGACATAGTATGTGTGGTTGATTCACCAAATTAGGGTGTATATATTTTCCCCCTTTTATTCTAGTAATATAATGAAATGAAAGTAATAGAGTAAAATAAAAAGAGGAATGTGTACTTGTACTTACCTATGTAAATGTTTATCTACCTAGATCACTTCTTCGCTAGAGAAGTGGATAGGAGGTAGAGTGAAATATGTGAAAAGGAACTCCATAATTGGATGTCCTCTATACTGAATCTTAATAGTGAATTGAATTATGAGGAACAAAACCCTATTTTTCCCTCACCCTAATATCTAGACTGAATTTGAGTATGTAAATTGAATATGTGGATATATAAAGCATGTTTTCTCCCACTATGATATGTGTAATGACTCTGAGTATGTAAACTAAATATGTGGAGAAATAAGGCCTAATTTCCCCCATTCTGATGTGTGTACTAAATCTTAGTATGTAAACTAAATATGTGGAGAAATAAGGCCTATTTGACCCCACTTTGATGTGTGTACTAAATCTGAGTATGTAAATTAGGTCTGATGGAAGGCTATGGATCAACCATTGTAGATGGCTATGTGACCCAAACTGATGAAAACTTGGTGACATCTTGGTGATGATTTGAGTATAACCTAGAAATCTAAAAATAGAGATCAAGGATGTGTGTTCTGCATCATGCCCTCAATCCTGATATCTGAGTAGTTTAGTTGTGTATCTAAACATATGTATATCTAATTCAAATTATATATCTGCGTGAACATGTGTATCTGAGTAAACTTGTGTATTTGAGTAGACTTGTATGTATAAATAGTTATATCTGAGTGAACATGTATATCTGAGTAGACCTATGTGTCTGAATAGTTGTATCTAAGTGAACATTTATATCTGATTAGACCTATGTGTCTAAATATTTATAACTATGTGAACATGTATATTCGAGTAGACCTGTGTGTCTGAATAGTTATATCTAAGTGAGCTTGTATATCTGAGTAGACCTATGTGTTTGAATAGTTGTATCTAAGTGAAATTATATATCTGAGTCAATTTGTATATCTGTGTGAACCTTTGTGTCTAAATATCTATATCTAAGTGAACCTATATATCTAATTCAAACTATATATCTATATGAATTTGTGTGTCTGAATATTTGTATCTAAATGAACCTGTGCATCTGAATCTTAATATTTGAAGTAATATGTGTGTATTTTCCCCCCTTTTTGGTGAGAAAGATAAGACTGAGGTGAGGGTGTCTATTCAAAAGTGGTAATGATTGTATGTGTTGGTGTGAATTAGTGGGGGTGATGTTGTTTTTAAGTTTGAATAGTTTGTAAATTGTGAAAAAATTGATTGTTGAAATTGGTAATGGGATAAACATTTTGTCTATATTGAGTTTATTATGGTAATATCATTTTGGTCATATTACAAAGTTAAAATAGATCAATATATTAGTTTAACCAAATAGGGTGAGGCACTTTGAGGTCAAGTCCCACGTGCAAGAAATGGCTCATAAATCAGGGCTACGGTTCTCTAGATATTGCGTTGGTAAGAAGTTGGTATTAGTTGGTGAAGTTGGCATGCAAGGTTAACCTTAGTAAGGTGGAATTTTATAAATGTGACTTACATAGGTTATTTGGGTAGTTTGGAAATTCATTTGAGTTGATAGTTATTACTTGTGTGAGCTAGAGAATATATTGAGGAGATAATGAGTGGCTTTGACCCGATATGAGGAGGTGGAGGTAGTTATCTAGGATGGGGAGGTGATTACCCTATTAAGGAGCCTATAATTTTTCCTATTTTTTTAATTTTTAGTGCATTTTTTTTAGTTTTTATTAAAAATATGGTAATTTAGGTCCTATTTTTAAAAATATGGCTCTTTTGTCCTGATATTGGTGTTACTATCCAAGACATGACACTTGTGTCCTGGATATGGCATTATTATCCAATGTTATTGTCTTGTATGTAGTGCTAGTGTCTAGTAGGCCTAGTTTGTGATTCTTGTTATTGTTGAATAGTGTTTGATGCCTATTTTTTGTCTATTGGTCTTATATTTTATGTTTTTAATGTAGGATTTGGTTTTATTTTCTTAGGTTGATGCACATATGAGAGAATTATAAAGTGCTTGGATGATGGATACCTTATGGGTCTACCCCTAACAGATACTAAGATAGTCATGCTAGAGTGAGTGGTTCTAAGTCATGTGGCATCCCTAGATTCTAAGCCCTATGATAAACATATGATGACTGCACTATGTGAGAGGTGGGATGCAAATACCTACATGTTTTGGCTACCTAATGGGGAGATGACTATTACCCTAAAATATGTGTATGGGATCTTTTAGTTACCTATTACTAGGCAAAGAATTGTATTATAGGAAGATATGGGTGATCAAGATATATACAGTGGCTGCTAGGTATTTTTATTCTATGACTGTAGGGACTCATCGTATAGGGAGCCAATATGATATATTATTGTCACTAATTATCGCAATAGATATTCCATAGTTGCATAAGTTATTTTTGATATTGTTGGCTTCTTTTATGGTGGTAGATGGGAGTGGGGTATCAATCTCCTACAGGATGCATGAGATAGTGTAGGACATAAAGGATCATGGTATCATATACTCATAGGGTCTCACTATGCTAGCCCAATTGTATAGATATTTATACCATTTTGAATAGGAGATGTGTGGTAGAGGTATTAGATCTTATACACTATTACATTGTTGGGAATATGAGCATATATTAGTGAGTAAGTCAGTGTTGCCTCTACAAGTTGATTGGGCCCACCCATATTCATTTGTAGATAGGTAGATTGGGAAAACCCACATGCCTAAGAGGAACACGATGTAATGCTAGATAGTTTGATAGATGAGGACATTATCTAGAGGCCCTATAGGGGCTATGAGGAATATCCTACCGATGTTACTCAAATAAGATGAGTTTGAGTGAGTTATTGGTTGCATGACCATTGGATTGATGTATATGAGAGGTTATAGTATGAGTGGGTGACACAATAGTTTGGTGTTATTCAAAATGTGCCCCTAGCATTAATGGTGTGGTTGAAGAGTTCTTGAGCTCCAATGAGGCTAGGTATTAGGCCGAGGCCATTGACTATGGAGTTAGCCACAATTTTGTTGATAGAGTGGGATATAGTGATTCACATACTAGATGTGGATGATGTAGTAGTCACTGATGCCTATATAGCCTAGTGGAGAGATCATAGATGGGTTAATTTATTTTTGAGAGGTGGGATTGTTGTAGAGGATATGTAACCCCTTAGGGATATTGATGTTAATCTCTTATTTTATGTTTGTACATTCTTTGTATTTGGTTACTCATTTACTTTGTTAGGAATCGGATGCATTATGTGGGTATGTGAAATTTTAGGTGATGATGAATATTGGGAGACTATTGTCGAGTATGTGCTCCATGTGCTAACACATAATATTTTTTATGATGTCACGGATGATGGATTAGTGGAGAGGGAAAATAATGGTGTTGTTTTTTATGCCCATTTGTTTGATCAAGCTATGATAGCTACTACGATGTATAGATGAACAACTATAGATAGAGATGAGGCATACATAGAGTTGCATAGATAGACCATGCATGTACTTGATGCTCTAGGTGGGGCTAATATCTAGATAGTGGATGATTAAATGTATCTACAATAAGAGCATGCAGAGTATATGTCTAAGATGGCTATGTATCATGAGAGAGAGAATCGATGTAGTCATCGATTAAGGTCATAGAGGGAGAGTGGAACTTCCAATTATACTATGGATATGTCTGAGAGAGAGAGTGAGGGGGTTGGTCTTAGTGGCCATGTCTGTATTATTGAGTGATGTACTATATTTGTATTGAAATTATGTTATGAGTTATATATATGGATGTTTATTGTTATATGGGCATTGTGTATATTGGTATCTTGATCTGGTTATATTGTGTATGTTTACATGAGTTTAATTTTTTTTATTATGTTAACTAGTGATACTAGTATATGATATTTGTTTAAGTAATGGTAATGAAATTTTTATCTATTTACAAATTTTTAAATAGACGTGTAGTGGACTAGGAATGTTATTTGTTGGTATAGGTTTTATAGGTGTTTCATAAGATATCTGTGTGTAGATCATGTGACTGTGGTATGCACTATTTGAACCCAAATGTCATGGTGAACCAATGACCATACTGCTCATGCTATGTCAGTGTAGAAGTAGAATCTAGAATTGAAACTATGTGTGATACACTGTTAGTGGATAGGTGTGTAGACTTTGTAGCAAAGAGATTGATTAATTGTCATGTGGAAACTATACGTTGAGATTTCTGATCTTTGGTAAATATCTTGATTGGATATTGGAATTTGTTCTAATTTTTTAATCTATTGTAAATATCTTGATCAATGGTCAAACTGAGATTATACTCTGGTCTCTTTGATTGTTTCCAAATATCTTGATTGGTGTGCGAACTAAGGTTGTGCTCTGATCTTTGTGGTAACTTCCAAATATCTTAATTTGTGTGAAAAGTGATGTTTTTCTCTAATATTTATGAACTATTTGTCATCTCTACTAAATTTTTGGTGCATGAGATCACTCGTAAATAGGTGTCCTATAAACCACATGGATCATACTATGAGTAACTAATGGATCCTCAAAGGGAACATCTTGAGATAACTCTATCATAGAGGAATGTAAACTAGGAGACTGTGGAGACTAGGACTTTTGTTCCCCCTATGTGAATGTTAGAATGCCTTGATTAACATATTGGTCAATACAGTATCAAATTACATAAAAAATGATTGTTTTAATCTCCATATATCTTATGAAAATTACAATATGGCTTATTTTTTACCCTGTACAAATGATGTGTTGGATGATGATTAGTAGGAGGAAGTGTGATCATATCCTTATCTAATAATGTAAGCAGGATGTCTTGAGGCCTATCCCTATCTAAAAATTATATAACCCCTCTGTGTGTGTCCTATAATCTACTCACTATAGGAGGTGCTCTGTGAAGTCGCTCTTTTCCCTTGTTGACCATCTTTATCAATTTTTTTTTCCACTAGTTTCTTAATCATAAGTGGACTAGGTTCTTGTACCATGCTAGATGACTATGGCTCTAAGAAACCTACATCCAAATCTACCTCTGAATATGTAGCCATTAGTCCCAATTCTATCTATAATGTTATAGTTGTGTTACATAGATGCCAAAATGATTTGAATATCTAATATAATAATTTCTCCTTAAGAGGAAAAATGAGGCCTCTAGCAAAGATGTATTATACCTCTAAATCTATTGGCTAGTAAATAAAATTATGCAAACAATGATTTAAATCTTAGAATGTATTCATTTGTTGGTTCTATCAGACCCTAGTGTAATGAAGGTAACCTCTCATGTGTGACTCAAGGTCCATTATTTTGTATGTAGTGCTTGAGAAAGATTGCTTCTAACTCTTCATATGTATGTAGTGACCCATTAGGGATTGCATACAAGAACTAATTTAGTTACTCCCCATATAGGTACCTTGAAAATAATTATAGTAGATTCAACTTGTTGGTGACATGTGCCATGGATTTCTCATAAGCCTGAAGGTTTAAGTATAGGTCTCCATGCCCATAAAATGTAGGTAACATTGGTATATAAAAGTTGGGCAACCTTGTAGTGAAGATTTTGTGTGGAATAGGGTTACCATGGATAATATTGGCATTGGTATGTTTTATTCTCCAATGTGAGATGGTGTACTTGTTGTTATAAAGCTACCACATCATGCATCAATTACAAAGCTACCACATCATGCATCAAGGAAATTACCACTTTTGAAGGTATATTATCATCATTAAGGGGTTAATTTAACTTTTTAATTTTGTTATTTATCTTAGCCATTTGTATATTGCATTGGGAATATTTTTTATGGAGGATTGGTTTGCTCTCCATAACCTTTGGAGGTGTGATAGCTGGGACATAGTTAGATGGAAATGAGTTATCACCCTCATTTAGGTTAGGTTGATAAATAGGTTATATTATAGTAAGGGGGTAGAGGGAGATTCATTGGTATCTCTTATTTTGTTGATTTACAAAGAAGTATCACATGCTAATTGATTAGAATGGAATTTATTATCATATGAATGTAAGTTATGTAAACTATGAACATAATAATAAGTGTGTGTTTTTTTTAACATGTGACCTAGAATTTTTTTGAACAAGAGAAATAGGTGAAGTAGGAGGAGAACTAGAAGGTGTAGAATTCATGTCTTATTCATCATAATCATAGTAATCATCTTTATCCCAAGGTTTATCAAAATCAAAGTTTAATTCTCTTGTAGAAGTAAGAGTACAAGAAGTATTATTCACATGCTCACTAAGAGAGAGAATAAGAGAATATTTTTACTTTTTACTACTATGCAATGTGTCATCATTTGTGGGTGTAATGCAATTCATTTCTTCACTAGTTATGTGTGGAGTACATGAATGATTATTACTTTCAATCTTGGATCCAAGGGTAGAAGAAATAGCAATCATGTTTTCATTTTGCATATTATGACATGTGGGAGAAAGGTCAAAGACATTTACATTATCAATGTGTTGTAAAGAATTATTGCATTGATCTTGGAATGTAAAATAAAGTGATAAACTAATTTCATTTACCTTAGTTTGTGCATTATTAAAAGGTGTAATATCATTGTTACATCCTTTTTCAAATTTAATTGAGAAGGGTAAAGAAGATGAATTGCACTTGTACACTTTACTTAAATTATGCAAAAGTGGATTTCGTGTATTACACTTATATTGATTTGATTTTAATAATGAGGTAGCAAAATTAGTTGAAAATATAGGATCACATTGGAACAAAGTACTACCAACAAGAGGCTCTTTTGGCATTATATTATTAATTTGACTTTGAGGTGTAAGAGAAGAAGATATATCTAATATATCCTCATCAACATTTTCATTGCCATAATCATAGTAATCCTCATATCCATCATTACAACAATATTCATCATCATCATCATCATCATCATCATTATAAATGAAATCATTATCATGTTATAATGTTCAATCTTGAAAATTTTCCCATTCATTATTATAATTATGAGAAAAAGTTCAGAAATTCATTAATTGGGTAAGGGGTAGGAGACTTCTTATGTGCCATTTTAGACTTGACAAAGAAGATAATGTAAATAATGAATAGAAATCACACAAGAGGTAGAATATAATTTAACATAAGTATATGTGTAACTATGATAAATTTTTAACCCAATGTGTATCAGATATTAGGATTGTAAGTGAAACACTATTTGCTAGTATTTGGATGTATAGGGACCTAGTATGTGGATCTAAGGTTTGAATGAGGGTTATTTTACAAAAATTTAAATTATATTAAATTAATGAGACCTTGATATAGGATTAATTTGAATGAGCTAGGTTGTGCCAAAAATCAAGAAAAAAAATAGAAGTATGTAACCCTAATTTAGTGCACAAAAATTGGAAGAAGGTAAACCTTAGGTAAAACTAGGATTTTAAGCAATATTTGAAGTAAGTCATGTTCACCAAAAATTTTAACCTTTTAGGACTTATATGGTGTAACTATTTTTTTGTTAAAGAGTTGAGTATAATAATAACCTGGAATAAAAATTGAAAATAATTGATTTAACAAACCTTTCCCAAAATAGTGAGAAAAGAGAGAAAAGAGTACTTATCTAGAATAAAATAGGTATTTTTATGGCTCATGATGCTGAAACATGATGGATAAATAGGTATACACCTTTCATTCTATGACTTTCACTAAAATCTAGCTTTGAATAGTAGTGCCCTTATGTGGACAGTAGCACCATGTGGCGCTAGTTTCCAATTATGGAGCTAGTGTCCCTATTAGAGTTGTTTGGAAATTTTAGGGAAGATATGGGAGGTTTTGGGGGAATTGTAGGTGGTTTTGTGTCTTCTAAGAGATTTCTTGTGTCACTATTTAGTTTTAATATCTTCCAAAACCCTAATGAATACCTACACACATGAAACATCAAATGGATCAAATGCAAAAGAAAGGGTAAAAACTAAGTTGTGGGATATTAAGATTATGCATAGTAGAACCCCTATTGTCTTAGCCACTACCTACATTAACCCCAATGTTAGGGGTCTCAGATCATATGTAGTTTTGCCTTAGGGAACATGCATAATAAATGCACACATTATGCTAGAATGACTTTCACTTAGACCCTTCTTTGATCAAGCATGCAATGTCTAGATGTGATAGCTAAGTAGTATACAAAGTATTGAGTTGTATTATTGATTGATGTCATGTGATTATATGCCAAAATAGTAAGTGTTAGATGTAAATTCCTTGTGAGGCTCTTTATATATAATAAACTATTATTTGAATATAAGACCTTATTCACTTGCTAATAAGTCATAAAAGAGGGATAAAAAACATAAGATAGGGCTCAAGATAGGGTTAGGACCCAAATACAAGAGAAAATGATCATCGAACACTAGATCTATAATTAGACACATTGTCCTAAAAATGGTGCTAGTGTCCTTAGGCCTCAAAACAAAGCTAAGACCTAAGCAGGATAGGCTAGGGGCCCCTATGACTAGGATGAGGTGACTTAGGACCATTGGGGTGTAAAAAATAGGAAATATAAGATATAATAAAGATCAAAATACCCAAAATGAACACACGAATAAGGATTGCATTCATCACTAAGACCTTCATGTGAAAGATCAATAAAAGACATAATACTTGTGGTTGCTTGACCAAATTAGGGTTTATATAATAATGAACATGTAATCCCATGGATCCAATATTTTTACACTAATTACAATAAAATAACTAATGAACAATCCCAAGCATTTTTAAATTCATGTTGCAATATCCAATTTAAATTGCTTCATGTCACCACTAGGTGATAAAGGAACCAATTTCTATAATTGTTTCATGGGAAGCACCATTTATATAATGATTTAAGGAAGAATCATCTTCCAAAAAAATTATAAAAACAACATTGGTTTCAAACATACAGGTCTATTCCTCCCTTACTTATATTTTCTCCCTTTGTTCTTCCTTTTATCCATCCTCTTCATGGAACTTATTTTATCCTTGAATCGGATATTGCTCATGAAACAATTACCATGGATGTAAATCAAATAAATGAATATGTGTATTTTCATAATATATTTTATTGCGTCGATGAAATAAAATTAAGTATATTTCTAGACATGAATCCACAAATGCATGATGCATTATTATATGTAACCAGAGATGAACATAAACTTTTATCTAGGCCTAGCTCATATGAGGAACAATATGATCCCTTTAATTCCATTAATTAACATTTTGAATTTACCCCTTCCACCATGGGTGTTCAGACGTTTATCATTACTATTATGCCTATGTATACACCCTTGGTTACACATGTTTTGCCCACACAAGGTGTAGGAGCAACATAAATGTTCATTTAGATTATCATGCCTATTTATATACAACTAACCTATGTTGATGCTATAATGACTATGCATGTTACATCATCAATCTCTCCTACTACATGATCCCTTGAGAAAACTATTTTAGTTATGTAGGCCAAGTGTCAGGATCCTACTCCTCAATAAGAGTATATATGATTACCTCTTGTATAAGCAACTAAACACAGAATTTAACCATAATGATAAGTAACTAGAAATATGAAACAACACAAGATATGAGAGACAATACACAATTGTATTAATACTCATTCAGAAGAAAATACAATAAAGAAGATGCCACACTTCTTCTTCCCACACCTCTAGAGCTCCCACACTTTTAGGGTTCACCTGTAATTCTCCTCCAACACTTCACTCTCTCATCACGGTCACAATAATCAACTCAAACACAGAGTTGTTGTTCACCTCCACCAATCAGTAACAATGTTGCCAGTACACCAAGTACACAACCGTACTCCAAGTAGATCACCCTTTCCTTGCTGCCACCTATAAATCAACAGACCTTACTTACCATGTAGATGTCTCTACACCCTGAAGAAACCTTGTCCTTGCCTCACCAAGTCCTCATGATTCTTCAACCAGTACCCCGGTGGATATCCTAGTAGAACTTGCACAACCTATAACTCTCCCTGATCATACACACTCAGCACCCCTTTGGAACTAGGAGGAGCTACTCTAGCTCTCTCTTCAAGCACAATGGCTTCTAGCACACTTTTACAATACAGCCCATGAGTCTATATATAGATCTCATGCATACAATAATTAGACTTTCTTAATTACAATAATTAGACACGCAACTCAAGACTATAATTAGCCTCTTAACATGCAAACAACTGGTTCGTTAACAAACTATTTGTTAACTCATAGTTCTATAACCACACAGGCGACCGACGTCGGTCCCTATCTACCTAGAGATGACTGACGTCAGTCGAATCTTGCTGATGTCAGTTGCTTCATATCTCTCCCCTGATAGACATCAGTTGGCCTGATCGATGTCAGTGTCTATGACACTTCAGCAACTCCTCATGTTCACATCCTGGTGAAGCTTTTAACTCCACAACCTAATAATCTCCCACTTGGAGATAAACAGCTACACCTATACCTATACATGTACCTTCATCTAATTCATTTCCTGGCTTGTATCCCTCTTCAAGCTCAATCCTGAAGACTAACGACCACACAACCTGTGGTGCACCTCCTGTCATCCAAGTAACCTGCCACATCTGAACCTACAACTCCATGTAGTGAAGACCTTGACCCTGCATAGCATGAATCCTTACTGTTGATCCCTCTCAGATACCTGAGAATCCACCTTCCTTGAATTGGCTCCAAACTCTCTGAAAACTCCCATTGCTTGGGAAAACTCAGGTCTACACCAGACCTCATGTGATTTCAAACACTATTCTAAGCTCAGCTTGAATTGTCTATCCCTTGGTGTGCTTATCGATTCTGCATCCTAAATCTTGAACCTCACCAACACCTTCTTCACATCAGCTCCCACTAGAGACAAAAAATCTCCATGTCTCTTATGTCAAAGAATTTTGCTTCTCCCAAATTCTTCATGACATACCTCTGAACTAACCTTACCCTTAGCTCAGCAACTCCTTGTATGTATGAACCTGCTCCAAGCATACCATCCACATACAGTAACAGGATAATGTCGTGACCATCATCCACCCTAGTAAGACAAACATAATGATTACACTAACATTGACTAAAGCCCTGCTTTGTCATCCACCTGTCAAAACCTGTACCACTATCCTACAGCTTCCTCAAGACCATATACCCTGGCCTTCCGTCTCACCTATCCATTCCCGCTCTTCTTTATCTTGAACATCCATTCATCTCTAAGTGTTTTCTTCCAGATGGCAACTCCACCCAAAAACTCCTATTTGGTTCTTCTCCAAGGAATCACATTCCTCATCCATGCCAAGCTCCCACTATTTCCTAGATCTACCTACTCTACTTCTTTAACAACTTCTTGATTCTTGACCATCAGTGAGCAACAAGTAGTGTAAAGAAGGGAAATGATGAATTTGAGGCTTACTTACCCTTTCAATCCTCCATATGGGCATTTGAGACTCCTTGACAGCTTGTTATTTGCCCAACATTTGTTTCAGTGACCGATCTCAGCCATCTCCCAATCTACAACCGATCGACGTCAATTCCCTGTGACTGACCCTATCTGCCGATGTCGGTTCCCTGACCGATGCTAGTGTAACTTCTACCAATGTCAGTTCCTATATGATCGACACCACTGACTCTACTGATCTGCACATGACCGACGTCAGTGCCTATCTATTTGACGTCAACTCCTCTTAATTGATGCTAGTAACTGTGTTCTCCTGTGAGTGATGACTTTTTACCCGTGAGCTCCTTTTGGGTCAAACCTTGTTCAAATTAACACAACCCTGCTCAAAATAATTTATTCCCCTCAACTGATCTCTGTCTGTCATCTCCTCCATGAACACCAAGGCTTTCCAGTTCTTAAGTTTGTCAAAGATATCTATCTTCTACTTAAGAACATGCATTCCCTTCTTATATATGTAACCAAGCCTACAAAGCCACATCTCTGCAACAAAAGGTGAATCAATAATATAAGTAGATAGATAAAGGATACTTAATTTCTTACCACCATCTAATTCAAGTGCATCCACTATGAGAGTTACTGTGCATCTCTCATTACCTAACTTTCCTGAAGAAATTAGACTCATCTCCAAGACTGGTACCTGCATGACCTCATCCAACACCCGTGTGTTATCTATCTGCAATTTCAGCTTCACTTCCCCTTTGCCAACCATTTGACAAGTCTCACCAGCTCCTAAATAAATCTCTCCAAAGTCTCCAAAGACATACCCATGAAAAGATGCTCTATATCGGGCTACATGGAAAGAGGAAACAAAATCTATAGACTAAGATTCTACTTTATCCAGAGCAACCTGTGCAAAAACACCTGCAACATCTACTTCTACATGCTGATCTTCTATCGACCAATAATCTTCCTTTACCTGCTCTTTCTTTCCATCAACCTGACCATTCGTGCTATTCAGTTTCTCCATTCGTAGCTTACTTTCTTCTGCCATTGTTATACTCCCACTCAATCAGAAACCCCTGTGAGTAACTTGTAATCAACAAACACTAACTAGATCTGAACCACCTGTTAGTCAACCCAACCAAAAGCTCTGATACCAATTGTCAAGTTAGTATCACTGGTTGGTGATCCTAGCTATGATACCAACTGTCAGGATCCTACTCCTCAATAAGAGTATATATGATTACCTCTTGTATAAGCAACTAAACACGGAATTTAACCATAATGATAAGTAACTAGAAATATGAAATAACACAGGATATGAGAGACAATACACAATTGTATTAATACTCATTTAAAAGAAAATACAATAAAGAAGATGCCACACTTCTTCTTCCCACACCTCTAGAGCTCCCACACTTCTAGGGTTCACCTGTAATTCTCCTCCAACACTTCACTCTCTCATCACGGTCACAACAATCAACTCAAACACAGAGTTGTTCACCTCCACCAGTCAGTAACAATGCTGCCAGTACACCAAGTACACAACCGTAATCCAAGTAGATCGCCCTTTCCTTGCTGCCACCTACAAATCAACAGACCTTACTTACCATGTAGATGTCTCTACACCCTGAAGAACCCTTGTCCTTGCCTCACCAAGTCCTCATGATTCTTCAACCAGTACCCCAGTGGATCTCCTAGTAGAACTTGCACAACTTACAACTCTCCTTGATCATACACACTTAGCACCCCTTTAGAACTAGGAGGAGCTACTCTAGCTCTCTCTTCAAGCACAATGGCTTTCTAGCACACTTTTACAATATAGCCCATGAGTCTATTATATAGATCTCATGCATACAATAATTAGACTTTCTTAATTACAATAATTAGACACACAACTCAAGACTATAATTAGCCTCTTAACATGCAAACAATTGGTTTGTTAACAAATTATTTGTCAACTCTTAGTTCTGGAACCGCACAGGCGACCAACATCGGTCCCTGTCTGCCTGGAGATGATCGACGTCGGCCAAATCCTACTAATGTTGGTTGCTTCCTGTCTCTCCCCTGACCGATGTCAGTTGGCCTAACCAACGCCGGTGTCTGTGACACTTCAGCAACTCCTCATGTTCGCATCTTGGTGAAGCTTTTAACTCCACAACCTAACACCAAGGTGTTGCAATTAGAGAAGGGTGCCTCTATAGCTAGTCATTATATCGATTTGCATGCATTGATTCATAATTCATTAGACATATATATCTTCATCTACCCTTTATCTATGAGTTTTATATCTTATAATCCTCCATTGTATGATGCTAAATTAAATATAAAGCAACACCTCAGATCTTTCCATGTAGCATGCTTAGAATATGCATCAAATGATAAATTATTGACCAAACTCTTTCCACATAGTCCTAAGGATTATGCTTCACAATGGTTTTATGATCTCAAATCCTAATTAGTAATGAAATTAAATACTTTGGTGAATTATTTTCTATCACACTTTTCCATCAACATCAGTGAAAAACTATATTATGCTCAAATTAATAAACTTGAGTAAGAATCCAGTTAGTTATTCAATGACTATGTATTATGGTTTAAGACCATGATATCCAAAATGACAAATCATATGGCCAAAAATGATCTCTAAGACATATTAAATCAAATTTTACTTGCACCACTCCATGATTCTATTGTATTCAATAAATTTAAGTCATCAGATGAGTTATGTCATGTAGTCAAAGATTGAGAAATAAAGCTCATAGCTTTATACAAACTCAAGTACATGTCTAATGCTACAAATATTTCAAATTATAAGTTTCATATCAAACCAATTAATAATTTTAAATCAAATTATACTAATAATAAATCAAATATAATAATTTATTTATTATCTAGAATATAAATTGACTTCTCTTATCTACCCCACCAGAAAGGCAGTTTTCAAGATTACCTCAACCAACTCATGTGTTCTTGCAAAAGTTACTTAAATGTAACCTCATATATCTTCCTCCATCACAATATGTTGACATGATCTGACCATTACCTAATATTTATGATAATAATGCATATTGTGACTACTACCGATGTGTTGGACATTTTACAAATTGATGCTACAACCTAAGGCATAAGATGCAAGATCTCATTGATGATGATAATATTAAACTTAGCATACCCCTTGAGGATTAAATACCACATCCTAACATGTATTCAAATATGAAAATATTTATCAATCCTCTTATGAATCAAAAGGCAACATAAACTAAGGATATTTCTAAAGTGCATTATACACATAATGCACATCCACCTCTTTCTACATATGATCACCCCTTAGAAAATATTATTGGTAAGTTGATATGAATCACAGTATAAATACCCTTTATTTCTCTTTATGACATTGATAATTTGGATGACAATTCAAATTTGACTTCCCTATATGTATGAGCTTATGTGGATTTGTAACCCATTCATAGTTTAATGATAAATAATGGTTCAAGTGAGAATGCTTGTATAATTACACTTTTACATTATTTTGGATACACAGATAAGGATTTAATGGAAATGATGAATATCATCAAAGATTTTTATGGACAAAGACAAATCCCCTTAGGACACATTATTTTACCTCTTAAGGTAGGCCCTACACTAGTTGCTACTCCATTCCTAGTCTTACCAAGTACATGGGCCTTTCATATGTTATTGTGATGCCCTTAGATACATGAGCTCCACTTAGTTCCATCCTTAATGAATTAATGTGTCAAGTATATAAATTTTAATAGGGCCATGATAGTTCCAAATATTTTGTATGAGTACCCTATTTCACCATATACATTTCTTCCTCCACCCCCACCACCACCACAGTTGGTTGTTACACTTATTTAAAAATATTCTCCAAATATATTTGTTACTCATATTTAGGTTTTTGTATAGATTATATAACTACACATATTCATGATTATGATATAGAGGTAATTACTCCCCATATTCCAACTCGTTCTATGCAGTCATTTATATTACCTACTAAGGTTTATTCTACGTAGACTATTCATAGGAAAGTATTAGACTTTCTTAAATAACAAATATTTTAGTGCCCATTGCATTAAGGATTATTTTGGACTCAACTATTATTATTCACTCCATGTCCTAAACTATAGTTAGTGGCACTTCCATGTGTTCTACATCAAACACAGGTACAAGGTTATCCTATTATACAATAATTTTCATTGGATATGTTTCACCCTCGAATTACTTATCAAACACAAGACACTATGAGGGATGATGATGAGGATTATGGTATAACAAAATATCATTTTGTCGGTTATAATTTAGACTCACATACAATTGTGCATCACCTAAATTATTATCAAAAGGTGACCCTTCCCATGTTTGATACAAAACCATCCCTTTAATATTTTAATTGGTTAAAATCTCCATTAAGAAAATATTCCCAAAAAAATAATATCAAAAAAATAAAAACTACAAAAATGTTCAAATATCCCAAAATATCCAAAATCAAGACTTTAGCATGACATGATTACTAGTTTACATAATTTATATATGTTATTTATCACATGTTTGGTAGATTACATATCATTTATTATATATACACATGAATTTCAAGGTATACATGAGTGATATGCAGGGTGTATAGATACACATGATACATGGATACATAGATGTTGGATAATTCATATACCCAAGGGTCATGCTAATGTTGAGAAAATATTCTTCCATAGGTTATATATTTGTATGACCTTTCCATTTACCATGTTGAGTTACCTTGATTGCTTACACGTGACTTGTTATTGTTTATATTTGATACATTGTTACATGGATATGTTTTTTATTATGTTGTGACATTTACCTACTCAGATGGTGTAGACTACATTACATGTTCTATGTTTCTTTGATGTTGTTTCCTTTTATAATAGGCTATTCATTTCTTGTTTATTATATGTCGTCCCTTGACCTTATGTGTGCAATATTTTTTGTATGTGGCCCCTTAGCCTTATGTGCAACATTTATTACCTCTTGTTTATGGTTCCTTAGCCTTGTGTGTGTGACATTTATTTCCCTTTGTTTACAAATCATTAGCCTTGTGTTTGTGACACTTATTGCTATTTGTTTACAACTCTTTAGCCTTGTGTGTGTGAAAATTATTGTCCCTTATATGTGACCCCTTGACCTTATGTGTGACATTTTTTGCTATTATGTGCATCATGGCCATGACATTGTTTGTTGAGCTTGTTATGATTGCTTAGTTTTCAAGTGTCGTGATCTATATCATGCACCTATACTTTTTATGTGGTGCCACAATCTATATCACACACCTTTACTATGACTTTATTCAATACATTTATTAGTGACGATTCTTATTGTGTGCCTAAGTACTATATACATCTTGGCATGCCACTTATATGCCCTTCATTACATATGTTTCATGCATGTTTTGATGATATATTCATTACCATAATGATATATTATCCACATGTTAACATGATTATTCATGTTTACATGTTTATACATAACATTTTAATTATTTCTATTGAGAAAAGTGACTCACAGGCTATGTCCCTCACCTCAAAGGGGGGCATACTAGTGGGCTTATCATAAAAACTTAAGCCTCCATGAGTAGAGAAATAGATTCTGGGGGCATGTGCCATGAATATGCACTAATTTTACAAGACATGAGTTACATGATTTTCAAATATTAATAAATTCAAATACATTTGTAGGCATATGCACTCAGTTTATAAGGTGTGAATTACAAGTTTTCATAAAAAATATATATGAAACATAAATGGCATATACATTCTTTGCATATTATATCATATTGGAATCAATTAGTTAAAATTATGGGGCATGAATCTAATTCATGCATACACATTCTCATAATTTATAATGTCAGCACTAATTATGGGGCATGAAGCTTGTTCACATACATTCACACTTTTGTAGTTTATATTTTCCAAGAACATTCCATGGTACCTAAAATCAAACACCCTTAAATTTATAATTCCATATACAACTATTGGTTAATTAAATAATGTGGTTGATATTCAATGCCCTTAATAGCCTTGGCATTACCCTACAAGCCCAATATGTGGCTCAGACCTTCTATCTTGAGGTTACAAGATTAATGCAATATTAGCTACATGGGTTAGTGTGGTTGAGGTTTATGTGATGCTCAATAGCCTTGTAAGTGCTCCCTTTTATTATCCATTCATGGTTGGGGCATTTTCCTTCTCATGGCCCCGCCTTAGCTACATAAAATTGGGGATTGATCACTCCTAATTCTCCAAAGGGTTCAACAAGATGAACTATTCTCTAATGCTTCAACAAGATAGCATCATATCCAACAAGTTACAGGGTAACACGGTCCACCCACCTATAGGTGTACCCTTTCCTTGCTCTTAAATTTCAAGTTTCAATTTATGAATTTTTAGATTTCATTTTTTAGACATTGACTATTGCATTTTTGTTGAAGGTTTGCTTGGAACAGGTTGCATGTTTAGAGCATCTCCCAAAGATAAAAGTGTGTTGTACACACTCAATTAAATCTCTTTATATTTATACTATAGTATTTATATTGAATTTCATTATTATAATAAAATTGGGGGAATATGTAGACACTAAAATTTGGTGATTGATAGTTGGCAATGTCAATTTTGACTTACCTTAACCCTACATGACTCTTGCCTACATATATAACTCTTATTCACCATTCTTTCACATTCACATGCCTTCTACAAGTTTAACATTCCTCATTTTCTCTCGATCATCTATAGTAAATCCCATAGTCTATGTCAAACAAGTTAATTATCATATTTAGACATCTCTAGATCATCAAATTAGTGTTCATATCTTCTATATAGTGATTTGAAATGATAAGGTTCATTGTGTCCTCTTCATTTAGATGAGTATGTCATGTCAATCCGGGTGGTGTCTAGTGATAGTCAATAATAAGGTATGCAAAATGGTGACTAGCAGTTGTATGTTTGGATTGATTTGTAGATCATTTGCTTTTAAGGTTTTAATCTACTTGCTTGAATTGAAATTTAATCTATTACTTGTGTAATCAAACACTCTTACTGAATTGAAAGTACTTGGTAGTGAAACACACTTTTTGGAATTGAAATTACATTAAATTAAACACAACTTGAATCTATTTGCAGAAATGTAAATTGCATGAAATAGAAACACATAACTAATCTACTTGATAGAAATGGAAATGTTGAAAGTAATCTTGCTTGAAACACACACATTAACATAGAGTCCATGTGAGACACATAACACAATACTTTGCATAATAGAATGGATGACAAACTTTAAGACACACAATAATATGAAATAAACATCTAAATACAAAAATAAATCTTGATTCTTTAGTTGAATGGGCCCTTTATCTCCCTCAAAATATGATTAGAACACTATTAGATTTGTAAAAACTTCATGAAATCAATTTCTTGTTACTTTTATAAAAATGCTTACAATACTAAAAATAGTGATGTTCAGGTTATTCAATCCTTAATACTCTATCTCTACTTCCTTCTACTCAAAGGGATATTATTTATATATCATAATGTTTTACAACAATTGATTCAAAATAGATAATAACTTAACAAGATCGAATCTAACTAGGATCTTGCTTATTCCAAAATAATATCATAACAACATCCTTTCCACTTTCGAAAAAAAACTAGTGGAAAATGTTGGATTTAGTTTCACATGTTATTCCATGTTTGTTATCAGTTGTAACTTCTTTTTTAATTTATATAATTTGACCTTCATTATGGTAGCAATTTAAAATGTAATATTTATAGTCGCTCATAAGAAACTTCTATAAATACCATGGCTAAAAATAGATATTACTATTTTTTTAAAGTCTAAATATAGATTTTAGAATTATTCCCAAAAATATATGAGGTTGATTCTTATCAAACATGTATGTCCTTGCATCAATGTACAATCCTTAGGTGTTCATAGCCAAGATTCCAAGAAGTTTTTGGAGCCAATCTAAGCATCTCTGGATCCAGATTGGTGATTTTTGGAACTAATCTAGACTAGTCCTTAAGAATCTTCTATTGATAAAAACACTATCTTCAACTACAATACATTCTTATGACCTATACATAAAAAATTGGTGTATTTCCCATGCAAATATTATAACAAAGTGGTTTAATCATGTAACAATAACTTGCACATAATAACTAAGGTAAAATACTCATTTTCTAATTTAGATTAATAATGAGGTCTATTATGTACATCTAAATCCACTTAAAAAGAAGTCTTTTAGGGGGGAAATGAGGTAATTACTTGGATATAATTATTCATTTTATGGTTTCATCATTTCCCCTACACTTTACTTCTTGTAAGTCCTCTTTCAAGTTAAGGTCTCCTCGGTTCTCTATTTGACAACGTGTCTCCTAGTCTCTTCCTGAGGCCATAAGTGTCATAATATGTATCTTAATGTAGTTGTGTTGGGATCATGTAACCTTTACATGCTTTGACTTCGGCCTTCCATCTTTTAAACCATTCTTGTCCTTGAGTTATTATGTTCTACCATGGAGACATAGGACTAAGTATCAATGGTGGTCTATACCTCATTCCAATCCATTCTTACCCATATGTTTGTCCAAACTATTGTATCATTTCTATACTATCTTTGACTCTTCTAAAACATTATTTAAGATTATTAGTATAAATGACCTCCTTATTTTCAATGGGGCACTCAATGTATCCCACCTCTAATCATAGGTAATAAGGGATATATTGAAATGGTTTTGAGCATACTCCTCAAAATCAAAAATACATTTTATTTGGATGTTTGGATGTTGCTCCCTAAAAAAGGTTTCAGAAAGTTTTTATTTACTTATTCGGATTAGGGAATTCAGGCCTCATATAGAGCCCAATAGTTTTAACTTGCACAAAATATTATTTTGTCATATTAATTCATGTAATCTAATTATGTAAGGTAAAAGTGAAAGCATTTATCTGAGCTTCTCCCACAAATAAATTAATTAGGAATGAAGACATGTGTCCTAAGATAAAGTTACACAAGTAGAATTCACATTAAAAAAATTGTTGCTCAGGGGTACTAACATGATAGGCATCCATGAAATCTTTGTCATCTTATAAGTCATGAGACAACCCACATTAAACTCTCAACAACTACCATCTATAAAATTATTCATGTAGGAAGAGGCCATATCCAGAGGCAGGTCTTCTACAAGCAAAGAGCTTTTCTTCTAGTTCACAGGTTGTTTGCGATGTGGATTTTACTTTTTCATTTTATTTCCTCTCTTGTTCAAGATCATTATTTAACTTCTTATTTTCTAACCTAACCTACCTTAGGGTTTGATAGGTTCCCTCCAAAGTAGTCATGATGTCATTATAAGACAATTAGGTTTGTACACCATGGTCTACTTGGTCTATAGGTGCTAATTTCTTCTCTTTTAACTAGTCTATTTCACTATATTTACTAAGCGAGTGGTTTTTAGTTTCTTATAACTCTTGTTGTAAAGATAAAATAGCTTTTTCCTTACCCTTTAATTTTTTCTTAAGGAATGATATTTCTTCCTATTGTTCTATCATGGTTGTTTTTACTCTTGCCATGGCTTGTTACATCTACTCTTCTTCATCATGACTAGAAGGTTTCTCCTCTTCTTCCACAATTGGATATTTTCCTTTTTCCATCAATGGCTTAGATGAAGAAGGTTGAGATATTCTTTTATTGCTTCCTTAGTTGTAAACTCTTTTTTCAACATTGTAAGCTCCTTTATCCCTATGGATGTCTCATCCAAGTCTTCCAAAGCTTTAAAAAGTTTCTCTTAGTTAAGGCTTCCAAGGATTTCTAAACCACTTTATATTTTATCAATATCATCTTCCTTAAAAAATATGTCTCCTTCATCTTCATGGTAGAGTTTCTGATGGTGACTCCTCAATTAGAGTCTTTCTCCTCATTACACTTCTTCTCAACACCCTAAGGTGAGAGATCTCTACATATTCCTCTTCATCATTTGATATCTCCATGATAGGTATATAGTAGTAGGCTCTATAACTTCCTCAAATGTAACGTTTAAGGTATTTTATCTCTACTTTATCTCATTTGTTGGTTTTGGAGACGGATCCTCACTTGAAGTTTCTTCTCTTAGGCTAGATATAGGTGTAATGGAAGAGTATAATGTATTATTTTTACCTGGATCTTTGTCTTCAAATTATTTATAAGAATGCCTCCCATTTGGCCTTCCCATCTGCCGTCTTCAAGAAATGGTTCTAACATATCAACTAATTTAACCCATGGTGTCTAATAGATGCCACACCCTTAACATAGATTTATACCATAACTTATATGGTACCATAAATAGATTAAGGCATGTTTATCCTCCACTTAGGTTCCTTTCATCCATGTTTGAGATGATTCCCAATATTCATTGTATTTCCTCCTAATGAGCTATATTATCCATCACATATGAAAAACTTGATGACCTAGTAGGCTACAGTCTTCCAAGATTTGGGAAGACTCTCATTCTTAATTCCCTTAATGACCTATATGGACTAATAATTAAATCAAGCATAATATCCCCTTATTTATGAAAAAATTGGAATAGGTCCTTTAATGAAGATTTACCTAATGTTTGCATTATTGTCTTAGGAATCTTAGATAGTTGGTTGATGACAAAGCTCTTGACTAGAAAATTGGTTCTTCATACTTTAGAATGCTCCCATTTTAGGTTTGTAAAAAACACTTAAATTGGTTGTTCATCATATCCATGAAATTTCTTGAGAAATTATAACTATCCTACTTCTTAAAACACCATATCCACAACTTCATCTTGTAGTGGAAGCTATCTTGATTCAAGCTCAAATTTCTTTCTTTTCTCATCTTTTTTTTTTTCAAATATTCTCAAGGCTATGAATAATCCTTGGTAGGTAATTAAGGGCGTGATTATCAAGGTTTTGGCAAAAATTAATAGTGTGTTTATAAGTAAGAGATAACATAATTAACTTTAGAAATAAATCAAGGTGCAAGTTTGAAAAGTCTACAATTATTTTCCTAGCTCTTAAAATATCTTGGAGCTGAGTCAGTTATGAGATTAGATGTTTTTACAAAAAATTATTATTGTAGTGTGTAAATATTTGAGGTAGCTCAGATATTTCTTATTTCCCCTCCCTTGTGATAATTATGTTTTCATTCCTTCCTTTATTTTCCATTACGACCCTTTCTTCATGCCATAAGCAGTCCTTGTCATTATGATCCATGTAAGTACCTTTGTCTTATGAAAGCTTTTGAGTGTGTCATCATAATGACATCATGTCCTTATAATTATATGTTACATTTTTTAAAGGATTTTTTCATGGTATGCCACTTTATTCCATTTTTTGAATAAAAAATTTTTAAAGATCCCTTTTCTAGGAGACCCCGTCTTTTGACATATCCTCATTTTTTAGAAGAATGCCTTTGAAAAGTGGATATTAAATGACACTTTTAAAACTAAAAATTAATCCTACTTATATAAAAATGAAATATAGATACCTTGAATTATTTAAGGTTGTCCTTATTCTTGGTTTGGCCATGTGTCTTAGAATGGGAAGCACACAAGTTAAACTAGGGTACCATACAAGTCAATTAGGAGTACTATTTTTATTGTTTTATTTACTGAAAAAGTTGTCATTTGTTGGTTTTTAACTTTTTCACATTTTTTTATAACATTTTTTTTGGAAGAGGATCACCATTTTCTGGTTTTCAATCATCTCCCTTTATTATACTTGAAATCTCATCCTTTGGGTATGCTGGAAGAACAAGGTTTTTCCATATAACCAAATTCTACTTGAGATTGAATATGCTTGTATAAATTCTCCTTGTTAGGAGGTTAATGATATAGCCTCAATCTATGTCCATTTACCAAAATAGTCTTCATATTATCATCAATTGGTATCAACTAAACATATCCATTATCAAAAAAAAATTCAACTTGGGAAGGATATAACCACCTAGTGCAAAGTTTACCTTTGAAATGTTGGTATTTTGAAACAAACAATAAGTCAAAATCTCATTATTTAAACTTCCTTTCTATAATGTGATGGCCATGTCATTCCTTCCTATGATATTGAATAATATTTTTTTGATGCAATGCCTCAAGTCTTATTTCATCTAGTTCATTCAATTGAAGAATTATTTCTTTTTGTGCTTCTGTCAAGTCCATGCCTACCTCCATTATTGTTCTTACTATATGCAACTCAAAATCAATCTAAAGTAATGGATTCTTCCCAATTACAAGTTTATATGGAGAAAATCATGTGGTGGACTTCCATGTTGTGTTTTAGGCCCAAACTCCTTCAAGTAGCTTACTTTCCCAATATGTTATATTGATGTCTATTATCTTTTTCAAGATGTTTTCTAATTCTTTGTTGGCGAATTCAACATGACCATTGGCTTGAGGATGGTAAGGAGATCACTTTATATGGGTGATCTAATAATGTTTTGTGAAGGATTTAATTGTATTGGTTACAAATTGAGGGTGTTAGTTTGAAATATTTCTCTTTGTGCTCTAAAATGTTGAAGGATCCTATAGTACAAGAAACCATTGACCTTTTCTTCATAAACAAATGATAAGACTTCAACTTTTACCCATTTGGAGACATAATCAGTACATACTAAGATGTACTTCCTTCCTTAATATGGTGGATCAATGCTACCAATGAAATCTAACCCCCATTTCTCAAAGGTCCTAAAACCACTTGAGGATAGAGGGGCATTTCATTAGACAATTTAGGTTTCCCCATTTTTGGCAAGGATCACATTGCCAAACATAATTTTTCACTTTTCTATGAACTAAGGACCAATAGTATCTAGCCTCAATGATATTATGAATAGTATTTTTGGATGAATAATGACCTCCTTATGTCTCATCATGTCAAGCTCTTAATATGTCATATATCTCATCTTCTCATGCACACATGTGAAGTACCAAATCAAGTCAATATTTGAATAATATACCATTTGTTAAGCATGGGATATATTGAGATCGAGGGTGAATCAGTATATCATATATCTTATAAACTTTCACTTAATCAAATTCTACTTAACCATACATTCAAGATATGAAATAAAATTGAAACAATAATAAGCACCACACAAGAGAGAGAGAGAGAGAGACCAGATTTTTACATGGAAACCCAATGTGGAAAAAACCATGAAGAACAATCTCAAGTATATGAATGACCACCAACTCAAATTACAAAGTTCACAAGCACTAACTTGCAAGAGTACCAACCCCTTTGTTGAGCACCAACACAATAACTATTTGTGAGCACCAACCCCTCTTGTGTATAAAACACAACTATCTCTCAATGTTGCTTTCTCAACAAATGATAGAACTCTAGAATATCTCTATCTATTCTCTCCTCTTTTCTAAAGATAAAATAATTAATAGACCATGCACTCTTTCATATTACAAATGGCTTCTCAAGCCTTTATTTATAGCTTTCCAAATGACCTTTGGCATTCCCCCATTGTGACCCTTCACTCCTAATGGAAAATGGTGCCACATTTGCATGACCCTTTGAATCCTTATATTTAAAAATTCACAAGATGACCCTTCATAATTAAATGTGTCCTTTCCTCTTTTGTCTTTATCTTGGTGATTTTTTGTATTCCTCAAAGTATCTCTTCAAAGGAAATTGTACCCTTCCTCTTTTGACTTCACTTGGTGACTCTTAGAATTCCTCAAGATGACTCTTCATGGGAAAATGCATCCCATTCCTCTTTTGTCTTTACCCCGTGACTCTTTTACTTCTCTATGGGCCCTTATTTTGACTTTATATAACCAAAAATATAATCATTAATTTTAAATAAATATTAACACACTTTAGCCAAAATATAAACATTAAAAACACCTTTAGACAATAAATGTTATGAGACCTTTATCACCAATGCTAGACCTTTGACATCAATGACAATATTTCTAACAATATCCCCCTTTGTCATTGATGGTAACCTCAAACTGAAACTACCACATCCTGAAACATGTATTACACATGCCAACCTACACATACTGTCATCTAAAAAACATATAATAACTCTCCCATACTGTAGCATCCTATACCTATTCACTGTACTTTTTTTTATAATTATTCCTTTTACCTATTCATGTACCTATTTTTTTTCTTTCCCCCCTTTGACATCAATGGAAAAGGGTATATCTTGGAGCTAACACTTAGCTCCCCCTCAACTGATGTTGATCCTCAATAGTTGAAAGTAAAAGAAATTACTTCCAACTTCTCTTGAAGATACTCGAATGTGTCTTTTGGTAGTGCCTTTATGAAAATATCTACAATATATTATGTAGTATTGATATATTCCATCTTAACCTGCTGATTTGCAACGTACTCTCTTAAGAAGTGATATCTGATAGGAATATGTTTTGTTCTTGAATGCATCACTGGATTTGTTGTTTCCAAAACCAGCTTATCTCGTTTTGGAAGCAACCCCCCCCCACGAAACTTGTTTGTTTCATCTTGTCTCTCTAAGTTCATTTTTAGGTCATTTCCGTAGTGGGTTTTCATCTTGATCAGATCGGGAAATGGTTACTATCCCATCGAGACCAGGTTTCCCCTTCCCCTTTTCCTTTTTCTCCTCTTTCCGGAGTTAGTCTTTTTTGCTTTTTTCATGCAAGGGCGGCGATTTTCGCCGCCCCTGCATTTTCCATGCAAGGGCGGCGATTTTCACCGCCCCTGCATTTTTTCTGCAAGGGCAGCGATTTTTGCCGCCCCTGCACGTCTCAGTTTCTGTGCAAGGCATTAATGGCCCTGCGCGGCGGGTTGTTGGGGTTGGTTTTTCACCCTATATAATCCGTTTTGGCCTCATTTCTTCTCACTTCTTCCTCCTCCCCTCCTGCCTCTTGCACCTGAGCGCTCCAAGTGACTTTGCGAAGTGCCAGCTCGCAGATCCGACTTTGTGGCGCGCGCGTTTTCTAGGTAGGGTTTGTTTTTAAGTTTTGTTTTTATTTTTTCCTCTTCTTCCTAGCTTAGTTGTTTCCTTTTTGTTTTTCTTTTTTATCTTTTCTTTCCTCTACCCTGCGGCCTCGTAAGGGCGGCATTTTCCTTGCCGCCGTCCGCCCCTGCCTTCCTCATGCAAGGGCAGCGATTTTTGCAGCCCCTGCCTTCCAAATGCAAGGGCGGCGATTTTCGCCGCCCCTGCCTTCCTCATGCAAGGGCAGAAATTTTTGCCGCCCCTGCCTTCTTCATGCAAGGGCGGCAATTTTCGCCGCCCCTACATTTTCCTTCTTTTTTCAACTAACTCCCGAATTTTTTCTGAGTTGTCCTTTTCAAGCTTTTTCTTCCTCATTTTCTGTCTCTTCGCCCATCCTGGAATTTTTTAAGTGACCTCCTGTAGCCTATGTCACTTAAATTGCTCTCCCCCTCTCTCTCACTCTCCTTTCGACTATGGCTGCAGCACCTTCAGCAAGCTCTTGCACGCCTGCTCCCGTCCAAACAAGATCATCCCCCATGACGGAAGCATCTCCTTTAAAGGTGAAGGCGATGAAATACAAATACCAGGGCGTCTTCCCGCTCATGACAATCACCTCGAATGTCGATGACATTCGAGACACTGAGATCGGCCACGTGGATATGGCCGAATTCCTGGGACGAACCAAAGCAACAAATCCCAGCACTGGGATAAAGAGAATTATCGAGAGCAACATCCACTTGGTGGCCGCCTTCCCAGTAGTGGCCCATCATGTAGAATTCATCCTTCAATGCATGCACTTCTACGACAAAGAGACCAGATCAGTCTCAGACACCAGTGGCAGCATGATCATTCGGTTGGACCCCAAATTCATCGACAAAGTTTTTTTATGTCCACCAGCCACCGAAGTAACCCAAATTGACTTCGAAAACGCGTAAAGGGAGTATGACAAAGACCCCGAGAGGGCAAAGAGGGTCATAAACCATAAGTGGTTAAAAACCCTAAGGGCCAGCCTATCCAGATGGCCGAAAAGCTTCCCCAGAAGTGACTTCATTGAAGAAGTTGGTGACTTAATCACCCTCCTCAGCAGAGTACGCGGCCTCCCATCCTCTTCACAATTCCATGAATGGATGTATCCGTTCATTAAGATCATCCTGCAAGGCAAACAGGCCATCTTCTGGGGAGAACAGATCAGCAATGCTATTCATGAGCAGCTGACCAGGGTACAAACCTCCTTCAAATTCTGCATGACCTCGTACCTGGTCTACATAGCTGCTGCCATGCGATCTTTCCCTGGTCTAACAACAGAGGGGGATAGGAAGACCACCCCGGTCTATTCATACTATCCGAAGCTGACACTTTAGGGGTCGACACGTCATTTTAGGTGAGTGAATGATGCATTCTTTGTCGTATTTCTATGTCTCTTCGATCCTCAACTGGAACAGAAGAGAATATCAGACGAGGCTTGGACAGTAGTGAACAGTTTTGGCTGCATGTTCCTCCAGTTCTCTAATTTTTCTTATCTTCGAGTGGGTTTCTATCAAGGATACCCTTATATGCTCCCTAGATTTCCTTCGGACAGGTTGGTCCTAATGGAGCTTTGCCAACAATTGGCTGTCGTGCACTCAAAACAGATGGAGCTTAAGAGACCTGGTTTCAAGTTTCCTACCAGATTGGCAGATTTTCCGTTGCTACATTGACTAAAGCCAAAGTTATGGAAATAGAGATGCAGATGGTTACTATCAAATCATTCAAAAGGCGGGAAAATTTTGATTACAGGGGAGTCAGAGAGACAATCCAAAGGAAGACTCAGTTCCACGAGCCCATGATTGAGGACATCTGGGTGGATTTGAGGACGGCTGAAGAGGTAAGGAAAATGGACTATTGCCGTCTCACGCTAGAGCAAATAGAGTACCTCGAGCTTGCTGAGATCCCTTCAGGGTTGATTGATGATGGGAATATCGTGAACAGCAGATATCTGACAGACAAGGTTGTCAGTTCCCCTCTTCCTCCGATTAACTGGTCTCAAAAAGAGTTGACTTCTCTAAGGAAAAGATTCGAACCAGTATTGGCTAACACCAATAGTTGGTTGGCAGCAAATGGAATCACCCTAAAAGAGTTCATCACAGGGTCAGAGGCTAAATACCAAGCAGAGATGAAGACAGAGGCAGAAAGTCGAACCAAAAACAAAGACGAAGTCCCTTCATCTTCTAGACCTCACAAGCCTAGGATCATCTTTGTATCCAAGAAGCCTAGGTCAGCACAAGAGCCTGAAGAAGTGGCCGAGGAAACCAAAGAACAAAGTCCCGGGGTACAGGCAGCTCAACCAATGGGATCAACGGAACAACCTTCAGAATGACCAATTGTTGGGTCTCCAACCTCAACGGGACAAGTGCGATCGATCCAGGGCTCCTCTCCTCCTCCTCAATCTCCTACGGTGCCCACTTCTCCTATCTCTCCCATCAGTGTTCCATCTTTCGGAGCTGCTTCCCCTTCCAAGGTTGTTTTCGGTGATCCACAAGATCCTTCAGCAAGTTCACCTCGCTCTTCGACATCCATTCTGAGTTTATCATCTCCATCTTTCAACCTGCCACCAAGCCCTGTGCCTGATCCAGAATCAGCAGTTGGTACAGTCTCGTCGGTCACTCCAACTACGACTACTGTCACCACCAGTAGCGTGGAAGCCGCTACCATGACACCGGCAGAGGCAATGATTGTTACAACAGGCACTTCTCTCCCACCTTGGATGTCTGCTTTCACACCAAAGAGAAAGAAAAGGGCCATCTCCCCAGAAGAATTTGATTTCAGCAAGATAGTGCCGGCCAAAACAAAAGCTCCCAAGAAGCCAAAAATCCTCTCCAAGTTGGTCGAGAAAAAGGGGCAAAAATTTCTAGAAATTGCCAAACCCCCACAAGACGCAACCCTTGAGGGTTTTGAAATGAGCAGTTATTCCTTTTCTCGTGTTGAACTTGGCAAGGTTACACACGAAGGTGCGAAGAGTGATCTTCAGTCGGCAATGGACATTATGGTCCAAAAATTTGACAAAGAAAAGGAGATGAAAGATTTTTATAAAGCCAAAGCTGAGCAGTTAACGGCAGTAATCAGAAGATTCACCATCCCACCTGAAGCAGCAACTCCAGAGGCCTTTTCTGTGGATGATTCAGTCATTCAGAAAGCTGAAAAGACTTATTTAAAGGGAAAAGTGATAGAGGAATATATTGACAGAATGCATAATCAAGGAATCTCTCTGCTATCTGAGGTTACAAAAAGAACAGGGAAAATGAAGAGGTTGAAAGCTCAGGTGGACAGTTTTGTCTCTTTTACCTCTCAAGAAATTGATGGCTTGGAGAAAGATCTCGATAGATGGAAGGAAATGAAAGATCTAAAAAAGAGTACCCTGATATCTATCGGTGTCATCCCCAACAAAGATTCATATGTTGAAATCAAGGAGGCGATGATCTTCAGGATCCAGGTACTCAAAGATCTGATCAATGATCTCAAAGCTTTTAAAGAAGCTAGTGATAAAAGTGACCTGAGCTTGTTGAATAAATTAGAAGAGCTGCCCTGTGACTTGACCTCTAAGGATCATCAGTTCCTTCCAGCAGATGAAATGATTCAAAATTTCGAAGGGATGATTCAAAGGGATTTCAAAGGAGCATCTTTCTCCATGGCTTCAGTAGAGAGCGTTCTAGATGCTCAGTTGACTTTGGAGAATTTAAAATCCAGGTTAACTGGCCACTCTAAAGCCATCACAACATTGAAAGACGCACTAATTAGATCAAGGGTCGTCTCCAAAAATGCAGTTGCACCAGACAGCGTAGGAATTCAGGCATCAATCACCATGTACGATGCTCATCTGAAGAAGTCCGGCAGCAAGAATTGACACTCTCTCTCCCCTTCTCTCTTCTTCTATCCTTGTGCATTTTTGTTTTATGCAGAATGCGTGCAATTTTGTAATATGTAATTACGAATATTATATTTTTGGAAAATATCTAAAAGTCAAAGATGAGTCATCTTTGACCAAGATATTTTGTATTTTATTATTTTCTATTTTTGAGGATTTTCTCCCTATATATAGTGGAGACCTCATTTGTAAACCTTCTTGAAAAAATAGAGAGCAAACACTCTGCTGAAATTGAAGCAACTTTTGAGACTTTGTGCTCAGATTTGTAAATCAGATTTTGTCAAATGAATGAGAAGCAAGTGATTTCAGACTTTGTGTTGAAGTTATCTGTGTCATCTAGGAAATAGTTTCTTATGTACTCTTTCCTGATAACCTCTTGTTTATCTGACTTAATAAGCAAAGTGAATGTGTTGATATTATCTAAGGGCACTTTTTGAGGGTAGAAGATAGACTTTGTGCTACTTTTACTTTTGAGATTCTTTTATCTTTGGTAGTTTCAGGTGAAGACTTTGTGCTTCACTTTACTCTATGGTTGTATTTGTTCTGGATCCGTGAAGAAGCTACGGCAGACTTTGTATTTGCGTGAGTGTTCTTGTGTCTTTGTTACTTCAGGTAATCTTCTGCTCTTCGTTTGATACCATTCCTGAAAGAAGAGGAGTGTTGTTAGCTTTAGATCAGGGATTTTCCTCTTTTATCCTTCATACGTTACTTCTGAAAAAAGAGAAGTAGATGTTGTTCTACCCCCCATGTGTTATTTTTTGCTTAATTATATACATACTTATAGCACGCAAATACTGATAGAGAACCTCCCCTTAATGAGAGGAGAGATTTACCTCGTCTAGATCTGGTAAAGCCACCCTCTTCGTGGTGTAAATCTCCTTTACGCTGTGGCTGATATCCCCATTTTGCCATCAGTTAGTTGATGACAAAATATTCACCCAACAGTTTTTTGGTGACTCCGCTGGGGAACGGATGTGCAGTCTGAAACCTCAAGTTTCAGATTGAAGCAGTCCCTACCCTTCTCCATTGCGTAATCTGGCGACTCCGTTTCATGTCTTACCCATTATCATTTTAGCTTTACCAGTTGCCTCCTTTATATTATCTGGTCTACAAAACCAGAGCTGATGGGAAGAACGCACATCTTGGAGCCTCAAGCTTCAACTTGAAGTGGTATCGGTCTCAATTTTGTTTTAAAAATTTGGTAACCCCACGTTACACCAGAGGTCAGAGATCTAAGGGTGTTGTTGACCCAATGTTCGAGTTGGCGCAACAGAGTAATTTTGATCTGTTTTCCCCATCAACTTCTCTCTGACGGTCTAGGAGTGTTCCTTCTAGCCTTGCCAGGTCACCAACACAAGGTAGAACTCCTTTTCCCGCTGTCAATCACCGCCTACCTATAAACACTCCACCAAGGTTTGTTATCCCACCTTTTCATCCCCTTATCATAATGGCTCAAGGCCCGTGGAGTAATTCTTTTGGTCCTCTTAATTTAACCCCACCTCTGCATGAACTACCTCATAGTTCTAGGAAAAATTTTCCTAAGTTTTTCGGTGATGGAAAGGTTCATTCCGACGAGCATATTGCTGCTTTCTCCATAGCATGTGGCATAATTGGTGTTGAATTTGAAGATGTGGCAGTGAGACTTTTTGTGGAGACTTTGCAATGTGCTGCTGCGGATTGGTTCTATCACTTGCAGGCTGGGTCAGTAACAAGCTGGGATACGCTCAAGTCCAAATTCAAAGCTAGGTTTAAACCCGCTGAAGATGCACATGCTTTGTTAGCTTAGCTAACACAGATGAAAAAAGAATCCCAGGAACCCATCAAGGATTTCATAGCTAAGTTCAACAAATTAAGAAATCGAATTCCTACTGTGGCTCAACCCACGCCGGAGAATCTCAAATGCTTTTTTATCAACTCACAGCTCCCCGAAGTAAGTTTTTTGTTGAGACGAGCTGGCCCTATGGACCTAGCCCTGGCTCAAGGATTGGCCACCGAGATTGAAGACGATCTTATCCTGGCAGGTAAAATCAAGAAAGATTCTGGTAAAAACAAGTACCCCTCACCGGCTGAAAGCTCTTCCACGAGCACTACTAATCCTATGGTGCAAAAATTAACAAATGAACTGATTGCTTTAAAAAGACAAATCGCTCAAGGCCCGTCTGCCCCTACCTATCGAGATGCACCCAGGAGGACATTTCAGAATCAGCCATATCAGAGTAATACTGCCCGAACCCAAGGACAATCAAATCGCCTACCTCCCCCTTCAGGGAGATTAGCCATTGAAGCAGCACCTACAAATTCAGTGGTTGGATACCTAGAAGCTGAGCACGACCTTTCCTTTCAGCCGCAGCTAGATCAATCAGAAAGTGCTAACCTCTTTGATGAACAGGATGAGGAATTAGCTGGTGACTCCAGTATCAGTTTTCTAGATTACCAAGATGAAGCCGAACAAAAAAGGGAAGATTCAGAGGGAGCTTATGCTGTCTTTACCAGATCTCAAAATCAATCGGCTTCACGCACTGACAAAGGGAAAGCAGATGACGAGCTCTGGCCAGCAGTTTCCATTTCCCAATGCGGGACTCCATTACCTCCGCAATCAAAAGATCAGGTAACTCATAAAAGAGTAACTGCTCCCGATCACTTAATATCCCCCCTCCTATTACTCAGGCCGGTGAAGAACCTGTCAAAGTCTTTGATGAGGGGATTGCTCCTTTTTCTATTGCAACCACCTTTCAATCATTTGATATTATTGATCATGCTAAAAAGACTAAGATTCAAATGACAGAGGTTGAGTATTTGAGAGCTAACCCAGAACAGCTTGATAGGTTAGCGGAATATGTTAAAAATAAAGCTGTCCCTGTAGGACAAAATCCTTCGAAAGTTGTTCCGAATCTCTCTAAAGACAAACCAGCCCAAAATAATCTGGTTGTGACACCTCCCGTCGCTCCCAGAAAAATAGAACTTTTTATGTCTCTCTGCTTATAAATGGTTTCAAACTGAGTAACTACATTATAGACTTCGGGGCTTCAGATAACATCATGCCTGCAAAAGTAGCAGATTCTCTCGGCTTAACTTTAACTAAAACTTTTGGGAGGTGTTTTTCCATGGAAAACAAGCAAGTTCCCCTCCTTGGCCAAATAAAAGATGCCCAATACGCCTTCGCGGCTTTTCTAGAAAAGCGAATTAAAATGACGGTTCTAGTAGCGGATGTTCCAGCATCTTACGGTATCCTGCTCGGGTAGAATTTATGTAAAGATGTTGGAGGCGAGTTAAGCATGGACCTATCTGAAGCAAGGATTCCAGTGCAAGGCACCATGAAAAGATTGCTTCCTAAGAAGGAAGCCAGGTATGTAGTTACCCGTTCCACAGCACCTGAAGCTCAAATTTTATTTGAGTCATCGGCATGGGCACTTATTTCTTATCCACAAACGAGATCTGCAGTGCATTAGATGAAACTCCTACAGGTGATGATTTGATTTTGGTTTCAGCTGACGCGAAGGATGGGACGCCCAAGCAAAATGAACACATAAAACAATCTTTTCCCCGAAACGGGAAAGTTTTTATGGAAAGAGTAATACCTGATGAGCTGTAGACGTTGGAGTTCGACGGCAGTTGCTCTTCTACTGGATCAGAAGCGGGAGTTGTGTTGGTGTCCCCTCAAAGAGAAATTACTCCTTTTTCCTACAAATTACAATTCAATAATACTAACAACACGGCCGAATATGAATCCCTGTTGCTCGGACTACAGGCTGCCAAAGAAAAGGGCGTAAGGAAACTCCATGCTAAAGGAGACGTTGAGTTGATAGTCTGTTAGATAAGGAACCTCTATCAGACCAAAAATGAGAGGTTGCGCCATTATCACAATCAGGTATGGGATCATATTGAGGACTTTGATGCCTTCAATATCTCTGCCGTTCCGAGGGAATTCAATGATCGAGCAGACGCATTAGCTGTCTCTGCAACTCTCCTGATTCCCCATCCTGATTTCAAGGGAGATAAGTATACTATTGAGTTGGTTTTCCGACCAAGTGTACCAGACAATGTTGACCACTGGCAAGTATTTAATGACGATAATCAAATCATCGCTTTCTTGGAGTAAAAAGACACTTTCAAACAATTGTGTTTCGAAGGCAGTAAGCCCCGAGAGTATGGACTAACCCCTGAAACCCAGGCCCATACAGGTGAATATTTGTTGCAGCTCAAGGGGAATAAAATTCCCAAAGGTTTAGTTTCCCTAGAGAAGCTGTTCGATGACCATGACCAGTTTGTCAAACAACAACGAACAGATTCAAGTTCTTCTTCAGATTTTGATCAAATCAACTTGGGAACCAAGCACGACCCTAAGATGGTAAACATTGGGAAATGTTGCACTTCCAAGAAAAGGTTTGAGCTTGCTAGTTTACTCTGTCAATATAGGGATGTGTTGGCCTATTCTTATGACGACCTAAAATCTCTCAGGCCACATGACATCCCTCATGACATCCCCCTGAAAGCCAACTCTGTGCCTTATAAACAAAAATCCAGGCAATATAATCCAAAAATCTCAGATACTATTTTAGCCGAGATACAAAAGATGCTGGATGCTCGGATAATTTTTCTGATCCATCACTCAACATGGGTTGCTAACATAGTACCCGTCAGAAAGAAAAATGGTGAGATTCGAATCTGTGTAGATTTCAGAAACTTGAATCAGCTGTCCTTGAAAGATAACTACCCCCTTCCCATTATGGATCAAGTCCTACAGATGGTAACAGGGTCGGAAATGTTATCAATGCTTGACGGTTTTTCAAGGTATAATCAAGTGGAGGTCGGAAAAGCAGATCAACATAAGACAGCATTCACCACACCCTGGGGTACTTTTGCTTACCGCAGGATGCCTTTCGGTCTGATAAATGCAGGCGCTACTTTTCAAAGGGCTATGGATCTCGCTTTCAAAGATATAATAGAAAAATTCATTGTAGTATACTTAGATGATCTGACGGTATTTTCAAAACAGCGTTCCGAGCATGTTCACCATTTGCAAAGAGTACTAGAGCGATGTCGTCAAAACGGCATCTCGTTAAACCCAAAGAAATCCATTTTCAGAGTAACTAAAGGGAAGCTTCTCGGACACATAGTGTCCCGAGAAGGTATCAGAACTGATTCAAAAAGAGTTAGATCCATTCAGGAACTTACTCTGCCTTCCAGCAAGACCGTAGTTCATTCTTTCTTTGGGAAGGTCAATTTCCTTAGGAGATTTGTTCCTGAATTCGCCGAGAAAACCCATCACATTGTCAACATGATGAAGAGCAATGCCACATTTAGGTGGACTGTCGAAGGCAAAGCAGCATTCAAAGAAATTAAAGAAGCAATTGCAGGGGCACCAATCTTGGTCTGTCCAGACTATACTAAAGGTTTCAAAATATATAGTTATGCCTCTGAGCATACACTATCAGCTATTTTGGTTCAGCCCAATTCAGAAAATGCAGAATCTCCTATTTCGTTCATGAGTTGCCCACTCAAAAATCACGAATTGAAATATTCCCTTATGGAGAAACACGCATACGCCGTGGTCAAGGCTGTCAAGCATTTCAGGTTTTATATCCTGAATTCTCACACTGAAGTCCTCGTACCAGATACAACAATAAAATCTATTTTGACTCAGCAAGAGTTCGGTACAAAGAGGGGTAACTAGATTGCCAAAATTCAGGAATTTGATCTGGACATCAAACCAACCAAGCTCATACGGGGACGGGGCCTTTGCCAATTGATCGCCAACAACACTCCAGAGGAATTTAAAAATGAAGATCAAGATATTGAAAGCATGCCCACAGTTCTCTTTGTCGCCACTACTGATGAGTGGTTTTCTGACATTGCTTATTTCCTAACATATGGTGAATGCCCTCCTCATCTTTCTTTTAAAGAAAAATGGAATGTTAAATTAAAAGCAGTTGGTTATGTTCTATGGGACCATGGTCTTTACAAGAGAAACCTGGATGGGGCATTTTTTCGTTGTGTTGATAAAGCTCAACAAGAAAAACTTTTATAATGTTTCCACAATTTGGCCTGTGGAGGACATTTCTCTGCACCGGTGACGGCACACAAGATTCTACGAGCAAGGTACTTTTGGCCTACGCTTTTTCAGGATGCTTACAAATGGGTGCGTAAGTGTGAGCTGTGTCAGCAATTCGTTGAAAAACCTAAGCTACCTACTTTGCCCCTCAGGCCAGTTGTGATCGATGAACCATTCCAGCAGTGGGGTATTGATTTCATTGGCACAATTAACCCATCTTCAAGTGCCAGACATGATTATGTCCTCACCGTGACAGACTATTTTACTAAGTGGGTGGAGGCCAAACCAACTAAACATGATACCTCCGAAGTAGTATGCACCTTCCTCAAAGAAAATATCATCTCCAGGTTTGGGGTTCCACTAAAAATTGTGACGGATAATGCAGCCTATTTTTCGTCACATGAAATCACTCAATTTTGTTTCCACTATGGGATTACCTTGTCTCACACTTCAGACTATTTCCCTCAGGGAAATAGACAAGCAGAATCAAGTAATAGGAACCTGGTCACCATCATCAAGAAGTTGGTGGATGACAATCAGAGAACATGGCACAAAGCTTTGTATGATGCTTTATGGGCCGACAGGATAACACCTAAAAGAGCTATAGGTATGTCACCTTTCCAACTCCTATATGGACGAAATGCAAAAGTCCCCATCACCCTTGAACTACCAGCACTCAGGTTAACCAGAGCAATCGAAGACTCGACCTTTGAAGGCTCAATTGACAAGCGTATCATGTATCTGACGGAGCTGAATGAACAACGAGTTATGATGGTAGATCGGATTAGGGAACATCAGAATCGGGTGAAGGTGCTTTTTGATAAAAAAGTTAAAGTGCGTGAGTTCCAAGTCAGAGATCAAGTCTTGTTATGGGACAAGCGGCGTGAACCAAAAGGGATGCACGGCAAATTTGACTCCCTGTGGAGGGGTCCGTTCACCATTCGGCAGCTTTGTGGCGAAGCCAACTTTTTGCTGGAGTATAAAGATGGAACGCCGTTTGCACTACCTCACAATGGGCAGCACCTAAAGCTTTTCAACCCTTGAATCTTGGATGAGTCCGTTTGTAAAATATGTGCAGTTCTTTTTTTTTTTTTTTTTTTTTTTTTTTTGCTCGACTCCGTAGCCCAATGGCTTGGATGAAGGCACTTAGAGACTGGATTCTACTTCTGCTAATCTTTTCGATTGAGCAGAAGTTCCCCAACAGGAGCCAGCTGTTGTTTCCAAAACTAGCTTATCTCATTTTGGAAGCAACCCCCCCACGAAACTTGTTTGTTTCGTCTTGTCTCTCTAAGTTCATTTTTAGGTCATTTTCGTAGTGGGTTTTCATCTTGATCAGATCGGAAAATAGTTACTATCCCATCAAGACCAGGTTTTCCCTTCCCCTTTTCCTTTTTCTCCTCTTTCCGGAGTTAGTCTTTTTTGCTTTTTTCATGCAAAGGCGGCGATTTTCGCCGCCCCTGCATTTTCCATGCAAGGGCGGCGATTTTCGCCTCCCATGCATTTTTCTTGCAAGGGCGGCGATTTTTGCTGCCCCTGCATTTTTCCTACAAGGGCAACAATTTTCGCCACCCCTGCATGTCTCAGTTTCTGTGCAAGGCATTAATGGCCCTGCGCGGCGGGTTGTTGGGGTTGGTTTTTCACCCTATATAATCCGTTTTGGGCCTCATTTCTTCTCACTTCTTCCTCCTCCCCTCCTGCCTCTTACACCTGAGCGCTCCAAGTGACTTTGCGAAGTACCAGCTCACGGATCCGACTTTGTGGCGTGCGCATTTTCCAGGTAGGGTTTGTTTTTAAGTTTTGTTTTTATTTTTTCCTCTTTTTCCTAGCTTAGTTGTTTCCTTTTTATTTTTCTTTTTTATCTTTTCTTTCCTCTACCCCGCGGCCTCGTAAGGGTGGCATTTTCCTTGCCGCCGTCCGCCCCTGCCTTCCTCATGCAAGGGCGGCGATTTTTGCTGCCCCTGCCTTCCAAATACAAGGGCGGCGATTTTCACTGCCCCTGCCTTCCTCATGCAAGGGCAGCGATTTTCGCTGCCCCTGCATTTTCCTTCCTTTTTCAACTAACTCTTGGATTTTTTCTGGGTTGTCCTTTTCAAGTTTTTTCTTCCTCATTTTCTGTCTCTTTGCCCATCCTGGCCTTTTTTGAGTGACTCCTGTAGCCTATGTCACTTAAATTGCTCTCCCTCTCTCTCTCACTCTCCTTTCGACTATGGCTGCAGCACCTTCAGCAAGCTCCTGCACGCCTGCTCCCGTCCAAACAAGATCATCCCCCATGACGGAAGCATCTCCTTCAAAGGTGAAGGTGATCAAATATAAATACCAGGGCATCTTCCCACTCACGGCAATCACCTCGAATGTCGATGACATTCGAGACACTGAGATCGGCCACGTGGATATGGCCGAATTCCTGGGATGAACCAAAGCAACAAATCTCAGCACTGGGATAAAGAGAATTATCGAGAGCAACATCCACTTGGTGGCCGCCTTCTCAGTAGCGGCCTATCATGCAAAATTTGTCCTTCAATGCGCGCACTTCTACAACAAAGAGACTAGATCAGTCTCAGACACCAGTGGCAGCATGATCATTCAGTTGGACCCCGAATTCATCGATAAAGTTTTTCTATGTCCACCAGCCACCGAAGTAACCCAAATTGACTTCGAGAATGCGCAGAGGGAGTATGACAAAGACCCCGAGAGGGAAAAGAGGGTCATAAACCATAAGTGGTTAAAAACCCTAAGGACCAGCCTATCCAGATGGCCGAAAAGCTTCCCCAAAAGTGACTTTGTTGAAGAAGTTGGTGACTTAATCACCCTCCTCAGCAGAGTACGGGGCCTCCCGTCCTCTTCACAATTCCATGAATGGATGTATCCGTTCATTAAGATCATCCTGCAAGGCAAACAGGCCATCTTCTGGGGAGAACAAATCAGCAATGCTATTCATGAGCAGCTGACCAAGGTACAAACCTCCTTCAAATTCTACATGACCTCGTACTTGGTCTACATCGCTGCTGCCATGCGGTCTTTCCCTGGTCTAACAACAGAGGGGGATAGGAAGACCACCCTGGTCTATTCATACTATCCGCAGCTGACACTTCAGGGGTCGACACGTCATTTCAGGCGAGTGAATGACGCATTCTTTGCCGTGTTTCTATGTCTCTTCGATCCTCAACTGAAACAGAAGAGAATATCAGACGAGGCTTGGACAGTAGTGAACAGTTTTGGCTGCATGTTCCTCCAGTTCTCTACTTTTTCTTATCTTCAGGTGGGTTTCTATCAAGGATACCCTTATATGCTCCCTAGATTTCCTTCGGACAGGTTGGTCCTAATGGAGCTTTGCCGATAATTGGCCATCATGCACTCAAAACAGATGGAGCTTAAAAGACCTAGTTTCAAGTTTCCTATCCAGATTGGCAGATTTTCCATTGCTACATCGACTAAAGCCAAAGTTATGGAAACAGAGATGCAGATGGTTACTATCAAATCATTCAAAAGGCGGGAAAAATTTGATTACAGGGGAGTCAAAGAGACAATCCGAAGGAAGACTCAGTTCCACGAGCCCATGATTGAGGACATCTGGGTGGATTTGAGGACGGCTGAAGAGGTAAGGAAAATGGACTATTGTCATCTCACGCTAGAGCAAATAGAGTACCTCAGGCTTGCTGAGATCCCTTCAGGGTTGATTGACGATGGGAATATCGTGAACAGCAGATATCTGACAGACAAGGTCACCAGTTCCCCTCTTCCTCCGATTAACTGGTCTCAAAAAGAGTTGACTTCTTTAAGGAAAAGATTCAAACCAGTATTGGCTAACACCAATAGTTGGTTGGCAGCAAATGGAATCACCCTAAAAGAGTTCATCACAGGGTCAGAGGCTGAATACCAAGCAGAGATGAAGACAGAGGCAGAAAGCTGAACCAAAAACAAAGACGAAGTCCCTTCATCTTCTAGACCTCACAAGTCTAGGATCGTCTTTGTATCCAAGAAGCCTAGGTCAGCACAAGAGCCTGAGGCAGTGGCCGAGGGAACCAAAGAAAAAAGTCCCGGGGTACAGGCAGCTCAACCAATGGGGTCAACAGAACAACCTTCAGAACGACCAGGTGTTGGGTCTCCAACCTCAACGAGACAAGTGCGGTCGATCCAGGGCTCCTCTCCTCCTCCTCAATCTCCTACGGTGCCCACTTCTCCTATCTCTCCCATCAGTGTTCCATCTTTCAGAGCCGCATCCCTTCCAAGGTTGTTTTTGGTGATCCACAAGATCCTTCAGCAAGTTCACCTCGCTCTTCGGCATCCATTCTGAGTTTATCATCTCCATCTTTCAACCTGCCACCAAGCCCTATGCCTGATCCGAAATCAGCAGTTGGTACAGTCTCGCCGGTCACTCTAACTACGACTACTGTCACCACCAGTAGCGTGGAAGCCGCTACCATGACACCGGCAGAGGCAACGATTGTTACAACAGGCACTTCTCTCCCACCTTGGATGTCTGCTTTCACACCAAAGAGAAAGAAAAGGGCCATCTCCCCAGAAGAATTTGATTTCAGCAAGATAGTGCCGGCCAAAACAAAAGCTCCCAAGAAGCCAAAAATCCTCTCCAAGTTGGTCGAGGAAAAGGGGCAAAAAATTTTGGAAATTGCCAAACCCCCACAAGACACAACCCTTGAGGGTTTTGAAATGAGCAGTTATTCCTTTTCTCGTGTTGAACTTGGCAAGGTTACACACGAAGGTGCGAAGAGTGATCTTCAGTCGGCAATGGACATTATGGTCCAAAAATTTGACAAAAAAAAGGAGATGAAAGATTTTTATAAAGCCAAAGCTGAGCATTTAACAGCAGTAATCAGAAGATTCACCATCCCACCTGAAGCAGGGACTCCAGAGGCCTTTTCTGTGGATGATTCAGTCATTCAGAAAGCTAAAAAGACTTATTTGAAGGGAAAAGTGATGGAGGAATATATTGATAGAATGCATAATCAAGGAATCTCTCTGCTATCTGAGGTTGCAGAAAGAATAGGGAAAATGAAGAGGTTGAAAGCTCAGGTGGACAGTTTTGTCTCTTTTACCTCTCAGGAAATTGATGGCTTGGAGAAAGATCTCGATAGATGGAAGGAAATGAAAGATCTAAAAAAGAGTACCCTGATATCTATCGGTGTCATCCCCAACAAAGATTCATATGTTGAAATCAAGGAGGCGATGATCTTCAGGATCCAGGTACTCAAAGATCTGATCGATGATCTCAAAGCTTTTAAAGAAGCTAGTGATAAAAGTGACCTGAGCTTGTTGAATAAATTAGAAGAGCTGCCCTGCGACTTGACCTCTAAGGATCATCAGTTTCTTCCAGCAGATGAAATGATTCAGAATTTCGAAGGGATGATTCAGAGGGATTTCAAAGGAGCATCTTTCTCCATGGCTTCAGTAGACAGCGTTCTAGATGCTCAGTTGACTTTGGAGAATTTAAAATCCAGGTTAACTGGCCACTCTAAAGCCATCACAGCATTGAAAGATGCACTAATCAGATCAAGGGTCGTCTCCAAAAATGCAGTTGCACCAGACAGCGTAGGAATTCAGGCATCAATCACCATGTACGATGCTCATCTGAAGAAGTCTGGCAGCAAGAATTGACACTCTCTCTCCCCTTCTCTCTTCTTCTATCCTTGTGCATTTCTATTTTATGCAGAATGCATGCAATTTTGTAATATGTAATTACGAATATTATATTTTTGGAAAATATCTAAAAGCCAAAGATGAGTCATCTTTGACCAAGATATTTTGTATTTTATTATTTTCTATTTTTGAGGATTTTCTCCCTATATATAGTGGAGACCTCATTTGTAAACTTTCTTGAAAAAATAGAGAGCAAACACTCTGCTGAAATTGAAGCAACTTTTGAGACTTTGTGCTCAGATTTGTAAATCAGATTTTGTCAAATGAATGAGAAGCAAGTGATTTCAGACTTTGTGTTGAAGTTATCTATGTCATCTAGGAAATAGTTTCTTATGTACTCTTTCCTGATAACCTCTTGTTTATCTGACTTAATAAGCAAAGTGAATGTGTTGATATTATCTAAGGGCACTTTTTGAGGGTAGAAGATAGACTTTGTGCTACTTTTACTTTTGAGATTCTTTTATCTTTGGTAGTTTCAGGTGAAGACTTTGTGCTTCACTTTACTCTACGGTTGTATTTGTTTCGGATCCGTGAAGAAGCTATGGCAGACTTTGTGTTTGCGTGAGTGTTCTTGTGTCTTTGTTACTTCAGGTAATCTCATGCTCTTCGTTTGATACCATTCCTGAAAGAAGAGGAGTGTTGTTAGCTTTAGATCAGGGATTTTCCTCTTTTATCCTTCATACGTTACTTCTGAAAAAAGAGAAGTAGATGTTGTTCTACCCCCCATGTGTTATTTTCTGCTTAATTATATACATACTTATAGCACGCAAATACTGATAGGGAACCTCCCCTTGATGAGAGGAGAGATTTACCTTGTCTAGATCTGGTAAAGCCACCCTCTTCGTGGTGTAAATCTCCTTTACGCTGTGGCTGATATCCCCATTTTGCCATCAGTTAGTTGATGACAAAATATTCACCCAACAGGATTCTTAGAAATATTAATAGAACTTGTGTTGTCACAAAAAATAGAAATAGGTTCATCATATTTTACCTTAATATCCTCCAAAGTTTGCTTCATCCAAAGTATTTTTGTACAACACAATAACACTGCAATATATTTTCCTTCAGCTATAGAAAGTGATACTAAATTTTGCTTTTTACTTAGCCATGATACTAAGCTATCACCGAGGAAGAAAGATCTATCATTTGTGTTCTTTCTATCATCCAAGTAACCTACCCAATCTAAATCTGTATAAGTAAACAAAGTGAAATCTTTGTCTATGGGATACCATAATTTATAATCCAATATCCCCTTGACATATCTAAATATTCACTTCACCAACTAAACATGACTCTCCTTCAAAGCTGAGTGATATCTCAAAACCATGTCTATTGCATGCATGATGTCTAACCTCAATGTTGTCAAATATAAAAGACTACCAATCATAGATATATATAAAGATTGATCTACAATAGTTGAATCTTCATCCTTACTCACCTTGTTCACTGTACCCATTGGTGTGCCAACTGATGCCAAATCCTCAAAACCAAATTTTTTCAACATATACTTGGCATATTTACTTTGAAATATGAAAATTCCTTTATCTGACTGAAATATTTAAAACCTTAAGAAAAATGACAATTCTCCAAGCATAGACATCTTAAATTCTTTTTGCATATTATCAAAAAAACATTTTGTCATCTTTTCAATGTTTCCTCTAAAAATTATATCATCAACATATACCATAAAAATCAATTGATGATCACCTTTGATTTTGATGTAGAGATTACTGTCAGCAAAACCTTTCTTGAAACCTTAATTTTATAGGTACTTATCAAGTCTTGCATACCAAGTTTGGGAGCTTGTTTCAATCCATACAATGCTTTCTCCAATCTATATGCATAGTTACTATCATTTGAGAGAATAAATCCATCATGTTGCTTAATGTAGACCTCTTTTTCTAGATTCCCATTTAGGAAGGCAGACTTGAATCCATCTAAAACACTTTGAAATTTTTAAACACCTCATATGTAAGAAACATTCTAATAGCCTCTAGCCTTGCCACTAGTGTAAAAGTTTCTTCAAAATATATACCCTCAATTTGAGCATATCCTTTACATACTAACATTTCTTTATTTCTGGTAACTTCACCAACTTCATTCAACTCATTTCTATATACCCATTTTATTCTTATCACATTTTGATCTTTTGATCTAGGCACTAATTCCAAAGTATCATTCTTTTTTATCTGATTTGATTTTTCATCCATTGCCTTAACCCAATGCTCATCATGTCTAGCTTTTGAAAAAAATTTAGGCTAACTTTTGGGTGACAAAGAAAAATTTACTTGCTTAGATTCACCTATCATCATTCTTCTAGTGTGAACTCCTTCATTTATGTTCTTGATGATGTCACTTTTATTATGATTTCTTTAAACATATTTGGATGGGGTCTTGGTGTCCTTTTGCTTCTCCTTCTCATCTTCATTTGACTCTTCAAAATCTTCTTCAATGATTTTAAGAGTCTTCATTGGATCACTGGCTCTTTGTACTACATCTTCATCTATCCTAACACTTCCAATTTTAACAATATTCTTGGTTCTTTTGTTATAACATTTATAATCTTTAATTTTTCTAGAATATCTAAAAAATATACCTTCATTTGTTCTAAATTCAAACTTACTCAATTTTTCATTGATTCTTTTTATGAAGTATCTGCTATCTAAAACTCTGAAGTAATCAATTGTAGCTAGTTTGTCTTTCAATAGCTCATAGGGAGTCTTGTCACTATTTACTCTCAAAAATTATCTATTCTAAATATGCATTGCTATACCAATTGTCTCTCTCCAATATTTATCTGGTATCTTGGATTCATTTAGCATTGTCCTTGCCATCTCTTGAACTATTCTATTTTTTTTTAACTATTCCATTTTGTTGTTGAGTCTTGGTTGCTGAATAATGTATATTTATTCCATAGTCTTTATAATACTCAATAAACTCATCTGATATGAATTATCCTCCTCTATCTGATCTTAGACACTTAATCTTCAAATCATTTTCATTCTCAACAAAATCTTTGAATGCTTTGAAGTGACTAAAATCTTCTAATTTTTTCTTCAAAAACATCACCCAAGTCATATATGTAAAATAATCAATAAGTAACATGAAATATTTCTTTCCTTGAGTACTTTGAGTTCTCATAAGTCCACACAAATTAGTGTGAACAAGCTCTAACATCTAAGTGGTCAAGTATTCTTTTGTTTTGAACCATCTTCTGACCTGCTTCCCATATTGACGTGGTTCACAAAGCATGTTGGAGGGTTTTGTAATCTTTGAAAGATCTCTAACTTCTTATTTCTTGTTGATGTTGATAAGATTGTAAAAATTTATGTGTCCCATTCTCTTGTGCCATAGCTAACTTTCATCAACTTGACTCAAACAACATTTTTTACCTTTTATATCTGATAACATATACAAATTATTGCCTGTCCTTTGAGCATCTACAAATAACACATCTAAATATTTTCTCCTAATTTCACAACCTTTTGTATAAAACTTTAGTGTGTGTCCCCAATCACACATTTGACTTACACTCAAAAGATTATGCTTAAGACCTTCTACATATAGAAAATTTTTAGTCTTAGTTCTACCATTATCCAAACTTAGTGTCCTTTTTCTATCAATTTTGGTAGTAGTATTGTCCTTTAATTTCACTGTGCCACCATTGATCTTCTTCAAAGTTATGAACTTGCTCTTGTCTCCTATCATGTGCTTTGAACATTTGATGTTAATGAACCATGACTTTTCTTTATTTCTTGCATGCAAAGCTGTCTAGACCAACATAGAATTTTTAGATTATTTCTTCTACCATGAACCTATCTAAAATTTCTTCTTAATGAATATAGCCTTAAAACTCTGGTCATTCTTGACTGACTCAAACATGCTTCTATAATACCAAGCTATGTGTCTGAAGTTATTACACTTGTAACTTATTATGGCCTCTTCATCAAAGCCTGATAAAGCAGCAAAAGAGTTGTGGCTTTTGTTTGACTCTACATGAGTTTCATTTTCCTTGTTTCTAAAATTGTTAGCCCTTTTCTGACATTCTATTTTCTTATGACCATATCCCTTACAATAAAAATAATAACCATAAAAATAGAATCTATTTTTGTATCTCTGACCTGATTACCTTTTGTAGCTCTATTCCTTCTAGCCTTATTTATTTGAGATGTCCTCTATATTCTTAGCTTATTACCTTTTTGTTTTCTCTTTTGTAAGAGTTTCAGCATAGCTCTTTTTCTTCTCAAATCTGATACCTATCTTATCTGATATTGATTTTTGACTTTCTAATATCTTATTCAATATATCAGTGTTATTTTTAAATTTTGAATCATTGGTTGTTTTATCATTGACTATTTTATTTGTTTTCTCAAGATCTACTTTTAAAGAAGCAATTTCAATAACATACCTTTCACATTCTTCACTTACTTTTTGCAACTAAGTTGTTAGATCTTCTTTAGTCTTTTTGGCTTCTTCAATGTGTGTTTGTAAATCTTCAATTATTTCCTTTTACTCCTTTTCATTTTTCTCGATCTAGAGCTTCAGTCTTTGATTCTTCATCTCAAGATCTTTTAATTCTTCCAAGGCACAAATGAGTTCTCTTTCCAGAGTTACTTCAGCTTCATCTTGTTCTTCTTCTTGATCATCTGTACTTTTGCTTGTATAGGCATCTTCATGTATGGTCATGAATAGAACTCTTCTTCATTTGAATCACTGACTCCACTATCTTTGACTGAGCTAGGATATTTAGAGTATAAACTCCTCCTCTCAAATCCTTTCTTGAATTTGCCTTTAAAATTATTTTTGTATGTAGACCTTCCTTCTTCATTATCACCATTACTCTTATCTAGGCACTTAGCTACAAAATATCCAATATTTCCATAGTTAAAACATTTAAAAATTAATTTTTCTTGATATTTGCCTGTGCCCTTTTTTAGCTCATAGATGAATAGAGCTTCATTATCATCTTCATCATCATTAGAGATGTCACTTAATTCTTTAATCTTAGCCTTGTCTTTCTTTGATGTCTTGAAATCAACTTCCCTCTTTGAGGGTTTCTCTTGTTTGATTCGTATCTCACATGCCGTAAGAATACCATGTAGTTCATCCATCTTTAGTTTGGTTAGATCCTTCATCTCCTTGATTGCCGAAACATTTGCATCATATCTCATTAGTAGAGATATCAAAACCTTTTATACCACCACTGATTCTTCTAACTTTTCTCCAAGGCCTTGAATATGATTAACTATTTGATCAACAAGTAAAAGATAACTCACTATATTTTTTTCCTCTTCCATTTTCAAACTCTCAAATTGTCTTTTGAAAGTCTAGAGCTTAGCTTGTTGAACCTTTCCATCACCTTTATAAATATTTTCAAGTTTTACCCAAGTCTCATGAGCATATTTACATTACATAAATTTAACAAATTTTGATTCACATAAATCACATAAAATAGCATTTAAATCTTTAGCATTATTTTCATTTTCCTTCTTTTCTGTTAGAGTAATCATAAGTGTCTGTGGCTCTTCATATTCCTCCACAACTATTTACCAAATGTTGAATCCAAGAGACATAAAATAAGTTCTCATCCTTATGCTCCAAAAAGAATAATTTTTTCCATCAAACAAAGGTGCCTTATTTGTATAAAAACCTTCATGTGATCCAGCCGTCATACTTTCCCCGATCTACCTTCAAGCTGTAAAACTTTTTTTAAAGTAACCTGCTCTAATACCAATTGTTAAGCATGGGATATACTAAGGGGGGTTGAATCAATATATCATGTATCTTATAAACTTTCACTTAATCAAATTCTACTTAACTATACATTCAAGATATGCAATAAAATTGAAACAATAATAATCACCACACAAGAGAGAGAGACACTAGATTTTAATGTGGAAACTCAATGTGGAAAGAACCACAGAGAAAAATCTCAAGTATATGAATGAACACCAACTCAAATTACAAAGTTATCAAGTACCAACTTGCAGGAGCACCAACCCCTTTGTTGAGAACCAACATAGTAACTATTTATGAGCACCAACCCATAGGAGCACTAACCCCTCTTATGTATAAAACACAACTATCTCTCAATGTTGCTTTCTCAACAAATGATAGAACTCTACAATATCTCATTCTATTATCTCTTCTTTTCTAAAGATAAAACAATTAATAAACCATGCACCTTGCATATTACAAATGGATTCTCAAGCCTTTATTTATAGATTTTCAAATGGCCTTTGGCATTCTCTTTTTGTAACCCTTCACTCCTCATGGAAAATGGTGCCATATTTGCATGACCTTTCGAATCCTTATATTTGAAAATTCACAAGGTGGCCCTTCATAAGCAAATGTGTCTTTTCCCCTTTTGTCTTTATCTTGGTGACTTATTGTATTCCTTAAAGTGTCCTTAATGAGAAATTATGCCCGTCTTCTTTTGTCTTCACTTGGTGACTCTTGAAATTCCTCAAGATTACTCTTCATGGGAAAATGCATTCCATTCCCATTCCTCTTTTGTCTTTATCCCATGACTTTTTGACTTCTCCATGGACCCTTATTTTGACTTTATGCAACCAAAAATATAATCATTAATATTAAATAAATATTAACACACTTTATCCAAAATATGAACATTAAAAACACCTTTAGACAATAAATGTTATGGGACCTTTATCACCAATGCTAGATCTTTGACATCAATGAAAATATTTCTAACACCATTAAACTATTTATAGTTAGCATTGTTTTTGATCAAATGTTTCCTTTGTTTATGATTAAAATTGAAAATAAACTTCCCTATGGATAGATAATTAGCCATATCAGTAAACCATGTTGAGTGAGCTGAAACTATGAACAATTGTTCATCTAGAAAATTATCTTCCATTGGCCCATCTTCTCTTGAACCACTCAATCGTGATAATAAACAACAACTACATTAGCTTTTTTTACATTATCAATGATTATTATATAAAATTCTTGCAATTATTATTATATAAAATTCTTTCAATAATAGAAACCATATAATGATCCTACCTCCTACCACTAGTTTGTTTATCAAATATCTTATGGCTGAATGATTTGTATAAATGAATATTTGTTATACAGTGATGTAGTGATACAATTTGTTCATAGCATAAATGACAATAAGGAACTCCATTTTATTAGTTGTGTAGTTTCTTTTATCAATATTTAAATTCTTATTAATGTAATAAATAACATACATCTTACCTTCTTCATATTTCTTCTCAAGAACTACCCCCATAACATTATTAGAGGAATTTGTGTGTATGTGAAAAGGTTACTTCCAATTGGGACCTCTCAATACTAGATCATAAATTAACTTCAATTTTATGATCTCAAAAGCCTATTGACATTTGTCAATCCATACAAACTCACTATCCTTGGTGAGAAAGGAAAACACAGGTGCAGAAATCTTACTAAAATCCTCAATAAAATGCCTATAATATCTTGCATAACCTAGAAATTTATTGATATCAGTTAGATTTTTTGGTGAAAATAATTGTGAAATGACTTCAATATTTTTATGGTTAATATGTATTCCTTAGTTTGAGATACAATGGCGTAAGACAATGCATTAATCTACCATCATCAGACTTTTTTCATGACTTAGGTATAAGTGATGTTGTTTACACCTGGTCAACACTTTATCTAGATTGGTTAAGGATTCATCAAAATATTACTCATGAATTATAAAATCATCCATGTATACTTCAACACACTCATTAGTAGGATCATAAAATATATGAAGGACTGCTCTCTGAAAGGTGGTTGGTGCATTGCATAAGCCAAAGGGTAAAACTTTGTATGAAAATGTCTCCAAGGATATGTGAAATTAGTTTTATCTTGATCTTAAAGAACTAATATTATCTGATTATACCCACTAAATCCATCCAAGAAGTAAAAATACTTCTTTCCAACTAGATTATCTAAGACTTGGTCTATGAAGGGCATGGGAAAATAGTCTTTCATATTTTCTTTGTTAAGTTCCTTTTAATCTATACATATGATCTATTTTCCATGTTTTTTAGGTACTATTACTAATGGTAAGACCCATTGACTATTTGAGATTGGATACATGAATCCTAACTATAATAGTTTTTCTATTTTAGTTTTGATCATCTCTTAGTGTTGAAATTATCCTTCTTTGAGGTTATCCAACTGGTTTAATGTTTTTAGTGTATATGTGATGGGTACATACAATTAGATGGATGTATTTCATGTCACTATATTCCTGATCAAAATATTTAATATGACTCTTTAGTACATCAAATACCTTGGTCTCATGTTCATTAGTTAACCAATTATTTATGTTCAATATTTTATCTAGTTGTGTTTTAATTGGTTTTATCCCTGGATAGATTGAGTTAACTTGATTAAATTTACTCATGAGAGAGTTAAAAGGATAATTATGATATTGAAAAATGTGGAAGGTGGTCATGTCTTTGATAAAATCACACCTACTAATGGGCAAAAAAAATCTAAAAGAAAATATTCCTGATTGTTCTATGCCTAACTAATAACACTCTGTTGGAGAGGTGTCTGATCATAGATTTCATCACAAGTGTCCTCAAAGATGATTTGATAACCTTATATATATATATATATATATATATATATATATATATATATATATATATATATATATATATATATATATATATATATGTTTTGACAATTTATAATTCTGATCTAGTGATCTCTAGAGCCAGACTGGGTATCTCTAAAGCTAGACTAGGCATCTCTAGAGTCAGACTGAGCATCTGTTTCTTATGTATAACCTTTTAACTCCTCTTCTAACTCATTTGCATGGTTTTTAACTTATACCATTGCTAAAGAATAAATATTATTATCATTTTTATCTATTTAATATAACCATAAGTGATCTAAATAATCTGGAGATGGTTTTGTAGGTGGATATAAAGAGATTTTCTTTGCTTTTAATCCATTAGAGATTGTCATATCTCCACACCTTTAATTTATGAGTGTTACAAATTTGGCCAGCCAAGGCCTTACTAGGATCAATTGATAACTCAATTTTTGACACTTTGTCTTGAGTATCATAAAATCTTTCCTAAGACTACCATTACTAAGATATATTCTATAACCCCCTCTAGTCTGGCAATAGATTGGTCAGCCATCTATAAGACTATAGTAGTTGGTTGTATCCTAGTTAGGGAAAGTGATTTTAATGTATCTAATGTCATGGCATTGATAGTAACTCATAAATATAATAACACATTTGGTATTTCCTTCTTTGTTATGGCTACAATGATGTTTAGACTTTCAGGGTCTCCATACTTTGGTGGAAGCAACTTCCCTGCTAAGAGGTCAACAAGATTACCCTCTAATTTTATGGTTTTTGGATATTATATTCTTCTCCCTAGATTTTTGAAACACAAATATTTGATGATTACATTAATCTTAAGGATGTTTCATATGGCTTATAGTAGTGGTATCTCAATGCTTAATTTTATTAGTTCTTGGACTAAGTCAGATTCACTTTTATTTGTTGTTTCTTTAAGTCTTTCAAGAAATAGAATTGGTGAAGGAACAATAGTTTTTTGAGGTTTTTATTTCTCCTAAATGTCCTCTTTTTTAATTATTTTTTAATTTAGAAGGATTTAACTTTCCATTTCATTAGGAATTTGTGTGATGGTGAGTGGAGAATGACTAGCCAACATTTTTCCAAAACGTAATTAAACATTACTATAATTTATGGTGTTTAATCCCATAGTTCCTTCTTGTTTTATTCCATAAATAATGTTTATTTATCTATATTTATGGTTTATTACCATCTTTGTAGGTAATTGAGGTTGATTTACTTATTTTTTTATTGGGGTTGGCTAGTAGAAGCAAGCATCAACACATGTTAGGGTGAAAACCTCTTTTATTGATTGAATGTTTGTTGAGGTACCCATTGTTTATTTGTTTGTGGAATCCATGGTTGTTTGGTTTTCTATGATACCCATGGTTGATGTCCATTCTTTTGGAGACCAATTTGGTGGTCCCCATGTTTGTGGATGTGTTGGTCCAGCCCATATCTTCATCTATGGATTGGAAGGAGCTCTACGAACAAAGTGATTTTGATTTTGATTAAAAGATAAAGTATTCCCTTATCTTTGTATATAATTGATCTCTATTTTTGGTTGGTTAATATGTTTCATCTAATCACTAAGGATATGGAGGAGTATAAAATTATTTATGTCATGGTTTTTTGCATCATAAATACCACAAAGAGCTATCATGTCAAGAGGGCAATCTTAGAGGGCATTTTTTCAACCTACATTTGTGGGAAATACACAGATAAAGGATCAAAAGTGGCATTAAATTTTACTTTAAAACCATATAATGTGGTTTTTAATTGAATAAAAATGTTTGTTTCAAGATTTGAAATTTCCTTCATGAATTGTCCTACATCATTGTTTCATTTTAATATTTTTAGCTTCCTAAAACTAGCCCTTGTTCTTGAGTAGTTTCTGCATAGTTCAACATTGTCATTGAGACCTAGTTTATTTATATATCCTCTTCCCATTAGGTTAAATTATTTATGATAATAAATGTCCAATCATTTCAATAAAATTATTTTTCTAAGTTCCTTAGCCAATTCATAGCCACACCTTCTCAGGACAAAGGAACTAATCAAGACAGTCTTCCATGTTTTCATATTTTTGTTTTATATGGAAGAATTATTCTTTTCTTTCTCATACCCTAAAATAATCCTAATATTTTAATAAGAATATAATTTCCATTTTATCCCATGTGTGAATGTATTTTTGTTGTAATACCATAAACCACCTCATAGCTGAATCATTGAGTGTTGAAGGAAATAATTTCTACTTTTGATTATCAAAATTGTAGTCATATGTTTGACATAATACCTTAAATTCAAACAAGAATTGGTTAGGATATTTTGTTGGAATTCCTCTAAAAGTAGGTAATATAGATGGGTATATGTTTTTTTATTATATAATTTTCATCTAGATCTAAGACAATAGGATAGGTAAAGGTTCTTCCTATTGGTTGAGCTCTACTTATTTTAGCCCTCTTTTGTGGATTTACTATGTTTCCTATGTTGTCTCTCATTTTTTTCCAATATATGTTGTAAATGGTTCTCCTGCAAGGTGGTGAATCATCAAAATTTTCTATAAAGCTACTTGATTGAGATTCATTACTCTGGTTTATAATATATTTTTAGCCTAAATTGCTTCTTTCCAAAGGATGTGCCTACCTCTAAAGAATGTTCCCAAAGTTCAGGTGAGGCTAATAGTGTTTCATCCTTAATAGTCTAAAGTTATTTTCTTGTAATTTATTATAATACACTTTCTTCTCATGACTTACTAGTACTTCTTAGTGGTAGAGTGTCACCCTGATGTGGTGAAAGTCATCGATTCAAATTTGATTATCCCTAAATAATATGAATCCTTATATTTTAAGTTCTATTCACTCTCTTCTTTCATGATAAAAAGAGGTTAGGGGTTAACATACGAGAGTAAGGATTGCCATAATGTGCTTTGTTAGAGGTTCTTATGAATATATCTTCCCCTTGAATCTTTGTGTCTATTCATAAATTTATTTGATTTATGGTAAGTTTTCCTTAATCAATTATCAGTTTAAAATTTTATACCCTACTGACACCTAGAAAATCTTAGAAAATAGCTCCAAAAATAATGAGGTTCATTGTGTCCTCTTCATTTAGATGAATATGTCATGTCAATCTGGGCAATGTCTAATGGTAGTTAGTAATAAGGTATGCAAAATGGTGACTAACAGTTATCTGTTTGGGGTGAGTTGTGAATCATTTACTTCTAAGTTTCTAATCTACTTGTTTGAATTGAAATATAATATATTACTTGTGAAAGCCAGCAACCTTATTGAATTGAAATTACTTGAGAGGGAAACACATTAGCTACAATTAAAATTGCATTAAAGTAAACACACTTTTAATTTATTTTTAGAAATGTGAATTGCATGAAATAGAAATACACAACTAATATAATTTCTATAAAGGGAAATACTTTGGAAGGAAAATGTTGAAATTAATATTGCTTGTAACACACACATTAATACATGGTCCAAAAAGTGATACACAAAACACAATATTTTGCACAAGATAATGGATGACAAACTTTAAGACACATGACAATATGAAATAAACATATAAATAACAAAATAGATATTATTTATTCGGTTGAGTAGGCCCTTGCTCTCCCTCACAATATGATTATAACACTACTAGATTTGTAGAAACTTCAAAAATCAATTTATCATTACTTCTATAAAAATGCTTATAATACTAAAAATAGTGATTTTCAAATTATTCAACCCTTAATACTCTATCTCTACTACCTTCTACTCAAAGGGACATTGTTTAAATATTACAACATTTGACAGCAACTAATTCAAAATTGATAATAACCTAACAAGATTGAATCTAATTACGATCTTGCTTATTCTAAAATAATATCATAACAACATCCTTTCCACTTTATAAGGAAAACTAATGGAAAGTGTTGGATTTAGATTCACACGTGATTCAATTTATGATGTCAATTACAACTTATTTTGTAGTTTATAACATCTAACCTTCATTATGATAGCAAATCAAAACATAATATTTATCATCCCTCATAAGAAAACTTCTATAAATAACATGGCTAAAAGTATATATTACTGTTTTTGGAAAGTCTAAATATAACTTTTATATTTGTTCCTAAAAATATACTAGACTATGTTTTATCAAGCATGTATGTACTTTCATCAATTTACAATCCTCAGGTGTTTTTTCCTAGGCTTCTAGGAAGTTTTTGGAGTCAGTGTGGGCTTCTCTAAAGCGAGACTATTGATCTTCGAAGCTAGACTGGTGATCTCTGGAACTAGCCTGGACTGGTCGTTAGGAATATTTTATTGTAAAAAACATTATTTTTAACTATAGTACATTCTTATGACCTATACATAAAAAACTAGTGTCTTTCCCATGCAAATGTTAGAACAAAGTGGTTTAAACATGTAACAATAACTTACACATAATAACAAAGGTAAAATACTCATTTTATACTTTGAATTAATAATGAGTTCTATTATGCACATCTAAATCCACTTAAAAAGAAAAAAATTAAGTGGGAAATAAGGTAATTACTTGGATATAATGAGCCATTTTATGAGATCATCATCAAACTCAAAATGTCTTGTCTGAGTTTGACAGTTTCATCATGTGGCAAGTAATGGTTTTATTTTAAATTCAAATAATTCCTATGGGTTAGTGTATATGTTTTGCAAGTTGGTGTCATGATAAAGTATAAAACGAGTCCCATGTAAATATAAAATAGTTATAGGCCTATCATCCATCTAAAACTTATCTAGCAAGCTCTTACCAAGCATATTCAAACACTTGCACATTCAAAGGCACTACCCTATTCTTCCTAGTTTATCAATCATTCACAAGGAGCAAGTCTTAGCCAAGTCCAAAGTAATCAAGAGCCAATCCAATGTTTTCAATTATAAAGTATCAAGGGATAGATTATAGGTTGTATACATTCAGTGATCATTATTAAACACATTCATCTAATGGGAAGAATTATATGTAATTTGAATTCCCTCTTCGGAGTATTGGATAAGTAGGCATTGCTTAACCATTTAATAGGAAGTGGTTGGGGTCAAATTAACCCACCTTTCATCCCATTTTGTAGGCCTAAAGCTATCACTACACGTGAACCTAGGGTTTCAAGTGAAGGATATAAATTTATGAGAATTGTGCACATCATCAGACCTCGAGATTGCACACAGAGTCAAAAAATAAGTAGACACATCTACCTATATAAAAATAGAGAATAAAATTTATAGAGACATAACTGTCAAACTTGAAACACAATGTTATATAGTAACAAATATAAGTTGATGGTAGTGTTCTAATCCACCTAGAACTTCAACTCTCAATCTGAGAGGCTCACACTCAAATTTTTCACCTTTGTTATTATCTACCTACACTCTCAGTCGTGTATAGTACAATGAACCACTAAATATCTTATCCTTTATTGTAATTTATATATTTAACAAGTTATAATTCCAAATCAGTTTTAAGCTTTTACATCCATATTTGTGTTTCATTGTAAAACATAATAATATGAATTCATATACACATTTCTATCTAATTAAGGTTAATATACCACATTAATCCAATGAGTAGATAAAATAGATGGGATCATAGGTTAGTATGCACATATATTAATTTCAAATGGTTAAAAATTACACACACACACACTTATATATTACTTTTTTTCAAAAATAGAACCTATGCATAACATATTATTTTAGTTACATAATTGGTTTGTGTTATTTATCATATACATGTTATGTTAGATATCCATTTTATAAGCACGTGTTTCATGGTATACTTGATTGGGATGCTGGATATAAAGGTTGAATATGATACATGGACATAAGGATGTGAGGCATTCCTTACACCCAGGGGCATCTCGGTACATTCTATAAGTTATATCCTTATATGACCATTCCAATTATCATATTGAGTTACTTAGATGATTGATACATGAATCACTCTTACGTATACTCTTTAGGGTGTTATTTTATATGGATTTTGTACTTTACTATATGTGATTATGGCATGGATTTACTATGTAGATTAACATTATTTATTTTATGAATGTTTGATGTTGATTATTATTACATGTTGTGATCATTGATTGTGTATTACATTATGTGATGATTGATGTGTGTTATCTTGATTGTTACACAGTGTGATAATTGATTGTTTATTAAATCATGTGATGATTAATGTTGAATTTCATTATGTGTTCCATGTATGATCCTTGATTACTAATACATTGTGTGACCACTGATGTGTGTTACATTTTTTGAACTATCTTGTGTGTTATATGGGTGTATTGATTGTGTGTTGTCATGTCATGCATTAGTTTTGTCAAGGATCATCTAGTATATGTCATGGCTATGTTATCGCTATTATGATAGATTAAAGTTATAGTGGAGTCATGTCTTGAGTGTAGATACTTCATTTTGGACACAAATGTGTTTCAACTGGACTTTATATTGATTTCTATTAAACAGTGCAAATTAAGCCTAGGAATCACTGAATGTCCTAATTTCATCTACGCATCAGACATTAGTGATTAGAATCATGTTGAGGCATCCTTATTTGGGGTATTATCTTGTATTAAATAATAATCTCTCATGGATTCATCTTCAAATAACTTTCAACCTAGCAAATTGATAGTTTGGCCTTTGGACCCATTAAGCGGGGCACTTAAACAAAGTGAAAAAATGCTAAGCAAAATGAATTAACTAAATAAAATAAATTAAATTCTTAAATGAAATTTACATGTGCAATTAGTGAAAATTAATTTTTTAAAAATGAAATTCAAATAAAATTTAGGTCATGATGATGTCATCATCCTCAAAGTCAAGGAATTGAAAATATCTTTGTTAAAGCCTTAAAGTCAAAAATGTAGAGCCATGCTTAATAAATAGGATCTCTATCCCAAATATTAATTTCTTGTCCCCTCCTTAACTAAAATAGGGTTTAATATAAACTTAATTATAGTTAACTCTAACCTAACTATACTTGGGTTAGAATTAGTTTGAAAAGCTATAAGTACAATGCTTCACCCATTATTCAACAAGCTTTTTTGGTGTAATATTTTCATGCAAAAATACCTTCAAGCATCCTTTTATGTAATGTTATAATGTTCAATTGTTGAGAGAGAGAAACATCAAATCCAAGCCAAATCTAAAGCCAAGCCCAACATTGCCAATGTGAGAAGGAGAGATGATGTAAGGAGCACCATTGTCAAAGACTCTTTGATCACACAACCGAGCACATTCCTCCATGTCTATCATACAACTCTTGCTCTCAAGTAAGGTAAATAATGTTTCATTTATCTTTCATTGATAGTTACTTGTATTATTCTCTTGAATATTTAGTTTCTAGGCTTGAGGTGTTAGATTTATTAGAGTGTTTTTATTTGATTTCTATCATACTAACACAATACTAATTCCCCTCTTGGATTCCTATTGATCACATAATGGCATGCCCAGTAGGACCATGCACCCCACATGTATAAATGAAGAATATTTAGACCTATTTGGAGTTAATAAGCATGAATTTTATATCTTAATTTGTTATTTTTTAGCTAATTTTTCCATGTTTGATCTTTGATTATGGAACTACAAATTCATGATTGTAGAACTATAAATTCAATGAGAAAAACCACAAAATCATCAACTAAAATTACAAAATTATTCCAGGAAATCATGAAATTGTCCTAGTTTGCATTTAGCTTTGTGAAACTATGAAATCAAGCTCAAAAATAGCGAAATCATTTATCAAAACTATGAAATTGTCTTATAGGAAAAATGACTTTTCCTATTTTTTGGTTGAATTGTGAAATTGTTTAACATTTGTGAAATCATCCATTTTAGTAGTGAAATCACATTTTTGAAAAATGAAATCACATTTTTGGGTTGTGAAATAATTTTCTAACTATGAAATCACTATAAAATAGTGAAATCACAACTCTCTATGTTTTGTGTTTTCTACAAGTTTTTTCAGAGTTGTAAAATCTTTGTCAGAGTTGTAAAATCATTTGTCAGAGTTACAAAATCATTTGTCAAAGTTGAAAAATAATTTTCCAAAGTTACCAAATCATTCTAAAACTGTGAAATCACTCATTGTAAGTTTGTGTTTCTTTCATCTTTCTATGTTTTTATTCCTAAATAATTTCACAGTTCATAGTTTACTGTGTAACTACAAAATCATTCTAGATATCTTAAATTTGTGTTTTTTTGAGATAAGTTGCATAATTTCACCTTGGCTTAAACACAAATTAATCCACTAACCATGTTTGTAGAGAATTGATCCAATAAAGAAGAAATTTGAGTGCTTTTTAATTAATTTTTCATTTTACATAATCAAATTTAACAACAAAGGTTAAAACTCATTCACATTAGATTAAGGTGTTTAAAAACCACTTAACAATTTGTCTTTTAGCATTTCCAAGCTTTTAAAAGTGCAAACACAACCAAGGGACCAAAATTTTCAAATGCATTTTAATTTGATTTTAGTAAAAAATAACCTACATCTTTAGTTAGAGCTCCTAAGGGCTTTTTTTATTCTTGTTTATTCTCTAACTACTTTCAAATACTTAGATTAGATTCTTTTGTTTTGGAAAACACAAAATTTAGCATGTATTCGCTCCCCCCAACCCCTTTAAGGAACCCAGGTGACCAAAAGCACTTGGTTTAATTCCATTGTTTGTAAAGTTGTGTCAAAAAAAATGTCATGTATGCTCTCTCCAAACTTCGAGTGACTTGGGTGATTCAAAAGCAACCTCTAAAGTCTTTCCATTTTCATTTATTTATTTTTATGCATTTCGATTGTGGGTGGGATTTCATCACCTCCTCATGAATTCTTTAAGGTTATGTTGACCTAGGGATTCATATCCCAACATCATACCAACCCTACTCTATAATGGGGTATATAAATCAGGGCACGTGATACTAAGATTGCTAGAGGACTAAGAGGCTAGCCTCTTTGATCCTAATAAAAACCCAAGTCATATATTTCTAAACATCAGAATCCACTAAGAAATACATGGATGGAGTCACTATGTAAAGGAATAGACCTTTGCGTAGTAAATTAATAGGTATGAACCTAATTAACATGATTGTGCCCTTGTGTTAGCCACACTTAGGACCATCTAGTATATTTGAAACTTATAAATTTTTAGTCAATCCCACTTGCCATAAAATTTCTTACCAAATGCTAAGTGATCCTCAATCTAAGTCTATGCCACATACCAATGCTTGAGAGATAGATGGGGCATAAAAACTCCACCTACAACTATACTTTAATTTTTGGATTAACACTTGATTCCTCACAAGTATTGGTATATTAGTGGAATCTTTGGCTAAAGTTATGCATACCCATGTTAGTTATACAGATAGGATGAGCCATTTGTGTTATTTATATTTTCTTTGATTTACATGTGTGTTTTGAGACTATAAAATTATTTGTTTATTCAAAACGAGTCATAAATAATCACATGTTTTTATCAAATTTTTGCCCAAGAGGTGTTATTTTTGTTCGTTTGGTGTCACACTTTTACCTTAGACTTTTTATCCTAAGAACATTTGTGTGTGTGTCACTTTTTCAAATGGATTATCGTTATGCTACCCATTTTATCCCAAACTTTTTACTTGGGTTTTTGAATCCAAAACCATTGTCATGTCATTTGGTTGAAGTAGCATTTTTACATTGCTCATGTTATTCCAAAAATATTGCCTTGTCTCAAACCAAGTTCGAAGTCACATGTACCTTTGGTCTAAAAATGGTGTCATTATGCCATCCATTTGGGTTTAGGATGTTATCCATTTGAAAAATCCAAAGTCTTTTAAACCAAGTTCAAAATTTGTCTTGCGAAGTTCATATTCAAAATTGATCGGTCTAAACCTATATCTTGCTTAATTTTGGATTGGGTGTTTACCTCTTACCTTTGAATTATGTAACTTGGACTAATTCCTTACTTGATTTGAAGACCCCTTTCACCTAGATCTAGGAAGTGGTCTATTTTTGTGTGCCTTGAGTTGGTTTATTGTTATGAACTAAGGTCAAAACTCTCTTTTCAATTATAACTCTAATTATGATTCGTTTACATTAGATCTTTGTTTATCACTTGGGCTTGAATTCTTTATTCATCACTCTTATTTTGATTACTTGGGATTGAATTTCCCGATTAGATTTAGGCATGTGCCTAGAGTGAATGTTTTCATACCAAGGTCAAATTTGTTTTATCTATGTGCCAAGATTGAGTCAAAGTGTTTTGAATAGTTTGATTAGAGTTAGATTAATTGTAAGTTTATACTTTGACCTAATGTGCTTTAAAAGCATAGTTTTGTGCCTTCTTACCAAAGACCTGGCATTGCCTTAAAATTTTCATACCAATTTTATTTTAAGGTCTAGCTTTGTGCCTTCTTACCAAATACATAGAATTTGCCTTGACGTTTCAAATATAGTTCATGCCTTTTGAGTCGAGCTTTGTGCCTTTTGACTAAAGACCTATCACTCTTTTTCATTTTAGACCTAAATTAGATTTGTTCAAAATAGTTTGTCAAAACTAGGATTCAAACTTGCCTTTCATTTGACCATTTGTGTGCAAGACCTTAGACCTTGGATATATTTGAGACCAAGCTTACCATTGATGATTTTTGAGAAGAGTTCCATTCTAGGCTAATTTTAAACCATTTACAATAATATACTGAGTCTTCTATCTAGACCAAGTTTCAAGATGTACCAAGCATTGACCAATATTTTTAGACTGCATTTCAAGAGTTTTGTGAACTCTAGACCTTTTCTTTGTGTTACTTTAGTCATGGGTTTGGCTATGCCTCATTACACATGTAGCGGGACCATGTATAATCTATACTATGAAAAATATAGTCATGAATGATGCCTTTGTTCAAGACCCATATGATGAGGACGTAGTTTTTGAGACATATCCATATACCCATTACACTACTCAATATGTAGAACAAGGCCAAGATCCATTAGCATACTACCTAGTTAATGCACCTCCTTATTTAAGTAAAAAATAAGAACAGATGTCTCAATACCTTGTTAGTGTGCCATTTATCACCGAACAAGTCCAATAGTAGCCTTACTACATTACCATGTCATCATCCTATGATCCATACTTATTCATGTTGGAAGTAATACTACTAAAAGTGGGGGTGAATCAGTTGTCTTAAAATAGTCCTTCACTTTCACTTTAACATTCATGAATCATTCATTCACTTACATCAATAAATTCATACACAAGCATCTATGAAAGAAAACAACATAAGAACATGAGATATATGTGGGAAACCCTCTTGGGGGATAAAAACCACTAATGCATAGCTTGGACTATAGTCCTAGAAGCAATTAATCAAACTTTTAGTGAGGCACCAACCCCTCACTAGTCAAGCACCAACTCAACTAGTGCTTTAGCAAGCTCCAACCTATAAGGAGGCTCCAACCCCCTAGGTAACCTAGCACCAACTTAGCTACCTTGAATCTATGATCACCCTTGGACAACTGTTACTCACTACACAAAAGATGGCCTCCTTTTGCTCTTCTCACTCTTCAATCTGTCTCAAATAGCCTCTTAGGCCTTCTCACTCAACTAGCCCTTTTCTTGGCATAATTAGGTCAAATGACCTTTCTCAACACCTATATAAACACAATTAGATATTTATGTCATATTTAGCATACCTCTTTGATGATCTTCAATCCCTTTACCTATTCTCCATAACTTTATATCCTTTGTTCATATGCTCAAAATTCTAACTAGTCAAAATAGGCCTATTAGGCCTTGTCTTTATACTTGACTCTTGCTCATACCCATCCTAGTCAGCCAATCACCTCACCACACTTGGACCACACTTGAGATAGAGACCTAATGCAATTAGGCCTTCTCTAAGCACACATTTCACTTAGACCTCTTTGGAACACTTTAAGCCTCTAATAATAGATTAAAAACTGCACGTCACTTGAATATACCCTTGATAATCTCCTCTTATGTCCCTAACACCATTTGTCTCTTTTAACTCCTTGAATTAAAAGATTAGGTCTACTCGCAATTAGGCCTTCTCACTACTAAAAAATTTGTCTTATAAATTTGATGCATGAAATAAACTTTACCATATAAAACAAACAAAAAAATACATGAATAGGATTTCCATGACCTCAAACATATCCCTGTGTGATTTATTCTTCACCACATAGGCCAAAAGGCCTCAAGAACACTCCTGCAAAAGGCTTAATCAGAACCACCAACCACTATCAACATACAGTCAAGAACATTTGACTTTATATACTTGATCAAGAAATTATCATGAATCTAAATAAATTCACATGAACCTATGAGAAATTTATAAAACTTTCGTGAGCATTGGATCCTTCAACTTAGTGCAAAATGACTTAAAAACATCATTCTCACTCACACAGAGAAAACTGCTTGTAGCACCAAAAACACAGTCAAGAATATCAAGCATTAGAATACCTATGGCACTAATTTTTTGATATTAAAATGGGTTTATATGAACCTTAATAATCCTTATATAATATTTTAAAATATATATTTCATGTTTATATATCAATATTGGTCTTCCAGACCAATCTCACAACTTCGCTTTACACAGACTTCATTGTGTTACATAGACCATCTTGATGATAACTTTTTACTTATGTATGAGAATCATAAACACTTATAAACCAAGGGGATATTATTTATAGGTATTTAAAATTACCCCATGCATTTTTATCCATCCCTAATCTTCTTCAACCAATCCCTAATCTCATTCTCATTCTTGCCTAGTTTTTTCACTGTCTTGCTCATTAGCCATGTTTAATGATAGGCCAACTTCCATGACCAGTGTAGCATATTTTAGGTCTTATACCTGATAAAAACATTTCATTGGCATAAAATACAAGTATTACACATCATCATCCATCCATTTTCATGCTTTGACCTAGTCAACCCTACCTACTACATCAATACTCCTAGAAACAAGGGATTTCCTATATCTTCTACTCATTGTTATGAGAAACCAAAACCACATGGAGAAACATGGAAGAGTCATTTACATGTTCCAAACATATAAATAGGTCAAAAAAACCATTATTATCCATAAACAACAACATATTTCTTATTGGGTTAGTATGAGGGTTTTAGGACAATTTTGACTGGTTTCCCTTCTTAGCAATCATTCATAAAGGATTTCCCCTTAACTCCTAAACCAATGCCAAGAAAATAAATTTATGTACCTTCCAAAAATTTCATTATATTATTATTATATCATGCAAAGGTTGTACGTCCCAATGAGTATAATAAATTCCTTCTTGGGTTTGCAACACCTTATTCTATGCATATAGAAAACCTTAACACCAAGTTTTCTACTTTATCTTTCAGGTATTGACTTGAAAAATTTTAAACATATTTAACACAACCTATCACACCTTTATCAATCATATTAATATCTCTTTCACCTTTTTAAATGATCTTGACCCCTCATTAGGCCATTATAGGTCACTTTATACACTGAGCCTTACACTGTCAGTCATACTTAGATCATGATCATGTCTTGAAACCTTTTTCACTACTCAAAATACCTCATTAACATGTTAAATTCACTCATACCATGCTCACATATTGAAATACTTCTTCACATAAGTCTCGTATGGCTCAACTCATCATGCTACCAGTCCTATGCCTTCTCATTAGGTCTTCAAGTAAGGACTAAGCCTTAAAACTAGACCTTAACTTATTTGAAGGCTTATTTGCCTCTTACTAATTTTTACACAAATTTTTATACTCTTTCATGCCTAAAATTGACACACATAACCAAACATCATTGTGCTTCATGCATATACCTTTTCTCAAGGCAAGACTAGGCTTCTCAAGATACCTAGTACACAATAATAGCTTACCTTTATACCATGATCTTGAATTTAATATGTCATAAATCTCAAAATAAATCCTAGGTTTCCTTAAAATTATCCCTCAATAGAGATACAAGAGGTTTCCTTCAAATTTATCTTGTTATGATACTTCTTTGACACATATTATCTCACCATGCATAGCCTCAACTCTGACCTTCACATTAATGACATTTGTCATGACTTTAACATCAATAAAAATAATAATGCTTCAACACTAACAATAGGAACATACATTACTATTTTTATCATCACTTTATTACAAATAAGAATGAGGTTTTGGTTAGATCCGTAGAGGTAGGGGCCAAGTTTTCAGAAGACTTTCCCCATAAAAACCCACCTAGTCTAGTTAGAGCACCTCGTAACATAATTTTTACCAGAACCATCAAACATGCCTCTACTAATTACCCTCAGGCACTCATGCCAATGTCAAACCAAGATCCAAATATGCTTGAAAATGGAAAGGACCCCATGGCAAACCAATTTGTAAAAATGCAACAAGCATATCAGAATTATCTTAATCTAGTGTAGAATTTCAATGTTGTGGCCATATCAAATACCCCACTTATAGAGATAACGCTTTCATCAGGAGTGTTAGTTGATTCATTAGGTCATATTAATCCAGATGTGGACCCATTTTACCAAATTACTTTAGTAGATGGCATGTTTAATGTATCATTCATTAAGGAAGTGATTGTGGCTTCTACTCAGGACCATGTACCAATTATAGTGAACAACATGTAGGTGTCTTCTAATTTAGGCCAAAGTGGGTTAAATGCACCACAAAATAATTCCCAAAAACTAGTGACTCTTTCCAATACCATGAATGGTTCATAACATGGGTAAGAAATTCCTAGTTCCCAACCACAATAGGTTACTCCCACTCCTCAACCAGATGTTTTTTTAAGTACACAACTGCATGGGATAAGTAATCAGATGCTAGCCAATGTTTTACCTTAACAAGTGATGAATATTATCTCACCTCAATAGGTGATATCTAATATTTCATAGCCATAAACACAAACCAATTTACCACCTTGGCAAAGGCAGAACACTAAGTTGCCTCAATAGGTGGCTACAAATATTCCACCTTAATAGGTAGCAACAAATGTACCTCAATAATTACAAATGTTGTCTAATAAAAAATGTGTTTTTATTGGTCAATGACCAATACCAAACACCCAAGAAGTTCATAATAGGGGTTTGTTCAACTAATAGGTGCCAACATATAACAATAGGTGTTTGTTCATAATAGGGGTTTGTTCAACCAATAGGAGCCAACATCTAACAAGTACCTATTAAGAAATAGTTGTCTTTTACCCAACATGTGCCACATATTCAAAGATTCAACCTTCATCAATAACAAGTATCATTTATATAGTCAGGTTCCACTAGTCAACAACAAGTTCTTACATAAACTCAGTAGGCATAGTACCTTCCACAAAGTCACATACTTCCATCATAATCCCAATTGCCTCAGACCCAAGGCCATATTTTGAATCCAAACTATAATATTTACCAACAATGCATGCAATATTAATAGCCTAATCCTAATGCACATATTCATATTCTTGGTCAATTAGTCCATCAAATCAGCATTCCACAATACTCCATTCCCCTATTGTACCCTGATCAAGGTAATCCACCTTTGACCACCCAACCAAAACCACAACCAAATATGCCATCAAGTTTTTTAAAAGAACTACCATAGATGAAAGATGCAAGTACAACCATTCAAATATGAAAGTAGAATAAAAATTTCAAATTAGATGATGTGAGTTCATACCCATTTAACATGGAGTATCTCTAGATATCATTTCCTCTAGGTTATGAGCCACCAAAATTTGACAAGTAAAATGGTAAAGAAGACCTTAGAGAGCATCTAAAGGAGTTTTTTGTCACTTGCCATCCAGTGGCCTATAGTGACATCTACCTACTTTTTTTCCTCAAAGTGTATCTAGACAGGATTTGGAGTGGCTTCTTAAGTTGCCAAAGAACTCAATATATGACTTTGATGATCTGAAGGATAAGTTTGTACAACATTTCTCTTGCAATCTCAAGCACAAGATTTCAGTAGTAGATTTGAGTCAATCCAAGGAGAAATTTGGTGAGAGCTTTACAAGCTACTTATAGAGATGGATAATGTTTGTTAGTCACTTCACCCATAATCTACTAGATAAACAATTGGCAGTTATGTTTACCAAAAAATTTCACATTGAAATATCTTATCACTTGGAGCTTCACTATGCTCACACATTCAAAGAGATCATTAAAAAAGGCATGCATATTGAAAAGGCCCTTATTAACAAAGGGATTATCAAATCATCTTCTTTAAATTAGAACCATAATTAAAGCCAAAACCAAAATTCAAGCCCAAGTTAGATACTTATCCCATTCTAAGTAAAAGCATTTGCACCTTCTCAAGCTAATAATTATGAAAAACCTAAGCCATATAATTGCAACAAGAATGTTATTGTTAATGGAGTCAATGAGTCGCATCATGTTTAAATGGTGCAAACACCATCTACTCAGCCTATGTTGTAAATGCAGCTTATTCTATAAATATAGCCTATCCATCAAGCACAGGCTATGCCTTAACCTAGGACATATCCTCAAATGCTATAGCCACCACCTTTGCAAACCCCTCCTCCAAGAAAAACACCTACTCCTAGAGTCTCCAGTGACCTTGGTGAGCCTATTGAAGTAGTGTTTCAAAAATTAGTTGTGGTTAATTTGATTATTTGTCTGATTCCAAAAACTTTCCTAAGGGTATATGTTATCCAAATTGTTACAAAAAACATGAGTTTTGTGAATACCATCATGTTCATGGACATTCTATACATCATTGTGTGCAACTGAACCACCTCATTAAGAATATGTTAGAAAATGGAGAGATTTAGTTGGATAATAAAGCATCCACTTCCAATTAGAATCTGGGTATTTATCAAAATCCTTTTCCACAACATAATAATACCAATCAATAGCAACAACGAAGGCCATAGCCATAGCAACATAAATAGTATAAAAAATAATAATGTCAATCATAAAATGGAAGGAACTAAGGCCAAAATGACCCCAATAACCAATAGACCTATCATAGAATTACACACAACTACAATAAAGTTGTAGGTTATATTGTGGGTGGTCATGTTTTTACCATTACCATCAATCTTATACTAAGTGCTTATAGACCAAAACTATTGCCTAACAATGTCAATCAACCTACCAATGTCGATGATCCTTCTTTGACTTGTGACCATAGCTAAGCACAATAGCAACCAAGGCTTATAATTTCAAGACATTATGTTAGTAACTCTTCATTACCCTATGACCGTAGCCAAGTGCATCGACAATCAAGAATTATCCTCTTTGGCCCATCTCCAACATTTCCTAGTTATGATGGTCCTGTACCTAATCTAGATTATGCAATCACAACTTGGTAGTCTAAAATCATCATCTCAGGCCTGCAACCCCTACTAACGATCCAATCCAACCCAATATATTTACTAGGAGTAAACTAATTACCACTATTAAGGAAAAATGTATGATATTATAAAACAACTCCAAAAGACACCTGCATAAATTTCCATGCTAGATTTATTACATATATCTACCATCCATAAGAATATCCTTATAAAACTCCTAGGCTAATCCCAAGTACTAAATGACATTACACCAAACAAATTTCAAGCTTTGGTTCGACACCTATCCCCAGGCCAACAGTTGACATTCCACCAAAGTGATATGTCATCCCTTGGCCCCCTCTATAATAACCCATTATACATTAAAGTTATCATCACATGGTACAAAGTTAAACATGTCCTCATAGACAATGTATCAGGCTTGAATATCATGTTTTTTAACCTCATCAAGCATCTAGGATATACAACAGTTGACCTTCAACTAGAGACTATTACTATCAAGGCCTATGATAATGAAGAGCAAGAATTATAAGTAACCATTAGTTTGTCAATGATCACTAGGCCTTTGACCCACAATACACTTTACCATGTGCTCGATCTAGATTTTTCATATAATTTGCTTTTGGGTAGACCATGCATACACGAAATCCATGTAATTCCTTCAACATTGCACCAATGTATCAAATTTCCTCACTTAGGGATGGAGGTAACTATCCATGGAGAATTACAGCCATATAAACACTTCAATCATTTGGAGGTTGAATATGAAATCTATAATTACAATTTTAGTCTTGATCCAGTACCAAAGAAGGATAAAGACAAAGAGATACTTATTGAATTGCATAGACCATGATAGCCTTGTCTCATCTTCACATACCTTCCAATTGAAATGTATAATCATTTTACCATTTCAGACAATGGCCTAGGAGAGTATTTTACCCATGATACATTCCATATATCCAAGCTTCCATAGAACCCCAAGTCCTATGGAAGGCCAAAAACTAAACCAATTTGCATGGATTAGTGATGAAAGGGAAAAGGAAAATTGCATAGCCCATCACCTATTGTTTTTTAGCATGACCACTAGCCAAGAATAGGAGCTACTTACCAATGATGATTCCTAGTTATACAATGACAAACTAGTTGATTGTTATTGAAGTACAAAGTATCCCATCCCTAATAGGATTATGGATAACCAAGCATATGAAGACAGAGGCCTAGGTATAAATTAGTAGTATACTCTTGAGCCCATTTCTATGACCAGATATAAAGGAACTCATGGTCTTAGATTTAAACCACCTGAGGGTGACCCCATGTATCTTATTCATGTTCCAACACCAATGACTATTGATGATGATGATGGAAGTAAAGCAAAGTCTGATCATAGCATATATGAAGACCTTACCATTACCAACTTATTTGACCCATATACCATTTGTACCATCATGTCAATAATCTAAAATTCCTTGCTTACCCTTTATAATCCTCAACTTATATATTGGCACCAACAAGAATCCACAGTAAATTTAAATGAGTTTGAGAATAATGAGGCATTTTGTGATTTTATAGGCCTAAGAGACAATGTTCTATTAGGAGACCACAAATAAGGGTTCTCTATCAAATTGATCCTGTAGCCTATTTCAGAGAGTGCATGAACACCCTTAGTCAAAACAAAAATAATAAAACACTAAGGTCCCAAAATGAAAACCTATTTGAGGCACTTTTAGACTAGGGTAAATGTAAAGAGAAAGGTCAGTCTCTTGGTGCAAACCTATTTCGAGCACTACTAGACAGGGCTATTCACCCCTCTTTGAATGAAGCTAGGGAGACCACCAACAATGAACTTACTTTTGGGTCTAAGTTTAGTATAGAGGAACAAAATGGCTTTGATCAAATTATCCAAGAATATCCTACAGTGTTTGTTACATGGCCATTGCTACCATTAGGATATTCAAAGCCATATTGCTTGGGAGAACTTGAATAGCTAATTCAACCATACAACTTTGCTATTGCAGGCCAATTCACATTTTTGCCAACTATTCTAGAAAATGGCTCGACTCTCCTAGTAGAAGATACTACAAAAGTCAATATTGGGACTCCAGAAGACCTAAAGTGGATCAAATTAGGTGTGTCCCTCATTAAGGAGGAATATGAAGTTTTTGTATCCCTTTTGATGGAGTGTGTTGACATATTTTCATTAGCCTATTCAGACATGCCAAGTTTGGACCCTACCTTGGTTATACACCACCTCATTGTACATCCTGATGCCAAGCCTTTTAAGCATAAATTGCATAATATGCATCCTCATATTTTTGTGTTAGTTAAGAAAGAGTTGGAAAAAATCTTAGAAGTGAGATGCATCAGATCGATCAACTATTTAGAGTGGATCTCAAACATTATGCCTGCTAGTAAAAATCTAGAAGGGAAAAGAATTTGTACTAATTTTAGAGACATCAACAAGGCCTACCTAAAGGATGACTTTACTCTATCAAATATCAACATGATAGTTGACTCCATAGTTGGGTATGAAATGTTTTCCCTCATGGATGGTTTTTTAGGATATAATCATATCAAGATTACACCAGAGGACCAACATAAAACAACATTCACAACTCTTTAGGGAATGCTTTACTTTCAGGTTATGTCATTCAACCTCAAGAATGTTGGGGTAAGATACCAAAGTGATATGACCTTTATATTCCATGACATGATACATGATAATTTCAATTGCATATTGGGTAAATCTAAGACCAACGCAGATCATCCAGTCATACTACAAAAGATATTTGAAAGGCTTTGTGAGTACAAGGTTCAACTTAATCCCAATAAGTGCATCTTTAATGTCACTTAAGGTAAATTGTTAGGATTTGTTATCTCTCACTGAGGCATTGAAGTTGATCATACCAGGGTTCAATCCATTACTGAGATGCTAACACATTCCACTTTGAAACAGTTCCATAGTTTACAGGGCTCAATTTAGTCCATTAGATGCTTCATTTCATAGTTGGATGATAAATTTCACCCTTTCATTAATTTTTAAAGAAAAGTATTAAATTTATTTGGGATACAAAAAGTTAGAAATCCTATCAATACTTAAAGGAATGCCTATCCAATCCACCTATTCTATTACCACCAGTGCTAGGGAGGCCATTCCTACTGTACCTATCTACCACTATCAATGTTCTGGGGGCACTTTTAGCCCAGCATGATGAACATGGGAAAGAAAATTTTGGTTAAAATCTAATCCATACACTTATAACATATGAACATAACTATATTACAATAGAAAAATCTTGTTTAGTTATGGTCTTTACAACCTAGAAGCTGTGTCATTATATGTTCAACAACAAGACCATAGCCATTGCCAAAGTAGATCCGCTCAAGTATCTACTATCAAAAATAGCTTTACATGCTCATATGGCTAAGTGGGTCATGTTTTTGAGTGAGTTTGAGATTAAGTTTGTCAATTAAAAATCCATATTAAGGAATAAGTACTTGCATATCAACTTATTGAAGCTCCCCTTTCAAACACTCAACCACTCACTTTTGCATTCCCAGACAAGTGCATCATGACCATCATAGAAACACCTCTTGAGGAGCAGCACTGGAAACTGTATTTTGATAGGTCATTCACATATCATGGATTAGGGTCCAAATTACTATTTATTACACCATATGGGGATCTTATTCTTAAATCATTTCATATCAGCTTTCCTTGTACCAATAACATGGCATAATATGAAGCACTCATTGTAGGGCTTTGTCAAGAAATGCAATGGAACATTCAGCATCTTTGGGTTCATAGTCATTCTCAGCTAATCATTAGTCAAGTTACAGACCAATTCTAGACCAAAGATGATAAGTTGGTACCATACAAGTCTATGGTGGACATTTTCAAGTAGCAGATTGCCAATATTCACTTTGAACACATAAATTGGGATAATAATAGGATAGAAGTTGCCATAGCTACCATTGATTCTTTGATCAATAGAAAAAACAAGGATAAAGATTATCAGTTCCTTATTGAACATCTCCTAGTGCCTGCCCATGAACCCTCAACCATTGAAATGATATGTGATATTTTTGGTCTCTGTTCTATTTGGAATTTAGACTCATATAACTACCTTCATAACCAAGTCCTTCTACCTAACCTTTCATGTAAGCAACAAAAAGCTTTAACACACCAAGCCTATCGATATACCCTACTTGACCCAACCCTTTACCATAGAACCTTTGATGTAACTCTGCTTCATTGTTTGAACTTGGAAAAATTCACATTAGCATTGAGGGAAATTCACGAAGGAGTTTTTGGAACCCATACCAATGAGATCATTTTTTCCAAAAAGATCCTACATAATGGTTATTATTAGCCAACCATGAAATCAAATGTAGTTGTTTATATAAAAATATGTAATAAATGTTAGAGACATGCAAATTTGATTCATACTCCAACCATAATACTCAAACCAATTATTATACCATGGCCATTTTCAACATTGGGACTCAATCTCGTGGGGAAGATTAACCCTACTTCTTTAGATGGTCAAAAATATATCCTTACCACTACCAAGTATTTCACTAAGTGGGTTGAAGCTATACCCATCACTTACATGACTAGAAAATAAATTTCCAAATTCATCTTCAACCATCTCATCCACCACCATGGTATCCTATCAGACATTATATCTGATAATAATGGATCGTTTAAAAATAAGAATGTCAAGGCACTCTATGCTAATTTTAACATTACCCAACACTTTTCCATAGCATATTACCCATAAGGTAATGGCCAAACAAAGGCATCTAACAAGACCATTATCAATATTCTTAAGAATATTTTCAATAATGTTGGTCATGATTGGCACTTGTAAATATTATGCACCCTATGGGCTTACCATAATAATTACCATACTCCAACAAGAGCCATATTATATTCCCTTGTCTATGACATTGAGGCCATTATTCCCATTGAGGTTGAGTTATCTTATCTACGTATTTCATTGAACCACATCCTTGATGATGAGGATTATAGAGTAGCCCATCTACAAGAGCTAGAGTTATTGGATAAAAAATGCATGGCCATTGTAAATAGCCTTCAAGCATATCAAAATTGGCTATGTGGTCAATATAATTGGCATGTCAAGCATAGAGAGTTCTAGTTTGGTGGTCTTATCCTCAAATAAAACTATAAGAACACCATGGTCGAGAAAAAGAAGAAAGGCAAGTTCAAGTCTAATTGTATAGGCCCTTATGTCATTGTTGCTAATTATGGATCTGGAGCTCACAGGTTAGATACACTAGAAGGAGATGAAGTTGATAAGCCCATAAATATAATACATCTCAAGCATTATTTTTTTGAGAGAATTGAGGTATTGTCTATGAGGATCATTTATATCATACAGTAATATCACTTTCCTTGTACCATACTATATATTGTTCCTTCCATACCTTCCTTATTGACCAAAATTGTTTTACCATCCCTTCACCACTCTTTTTGACTTTGGTTCTGATCCATTAGTTCTTAGGGCACCTTCAAAGAGGGGATTCAAATGAAGTTTCAATAATTTATTTAGTGTGGAGATTTGTTACATGCATATCTTTTAGAAAGAGTTAGTATCCTGGGGTAGTATGATAATGGTTTGGCAATTGTATTCTTCATTTTTGTCATGTTCTATCTCATTTTTGGTGCTACTAATTATAATTGCCTTTGGTAAAATTAGTATCATTGACCCATGTCATTATTTCCCCATTATAACCACCTTTTGTAAAATTAGGAACAACCCCATTTTTATGCACATTGTCACATGCTTATGTTATATTGTGCCATTTACCTAAATTCATGAACTTGCAGTCACCAAGTCAGATTCTTCCATTGTAAGGTGAAAATAAAGTGAGTTGAGGTCTCTTATGAGACTATGTAGGCAACACTTGATTCACATTGAGGACAACCTAGTCACCCATTTCCCATACTCTCACCATTTTGTGAGAAATTTAAGTTTTAATGTTCTCACTACTTTTTTAGCATCTTTAAGCCAGGATCTCATCATTTTTCAAGTTAGACCATTTTGTATCTCATAATCCTCAATTGAGTTAAGATGCTTAAAAAATTCCAAAAACATTTGAAAACTTTCAAAAAATCCTAAACATCATAACATCATGAAAATTGGCTTAAAATTTCCATACGAGATATAAAGCTATCAAAATATGTTGGGTTAGGCCATCTTATCTATTTAACTTCATTTCTAGACCACCTTGGTATTTTTCCTCCCATTTTTGGGAGAACCACATCAGCCTAAGATTCACATGGACTATGTGGGTAATACTTAGATACATGGGGTATCTCAGGTTAGCTCGGCTGCACCTTCCTTTCTTTTTTGACCACTTCATTACCTTAAGGATTCTAGGACTTGAAGCTATTTCACAAGTAACCACTTGTCCTTTAGTTTTCCCATCCTTATTGGCCTTAGCCCTATGCTCTCACCCTTTTTCAAGTTTATATTATGAGCATTATGTATTTGAATTTGATGCACTAATGACCACTTAGATTTTTATTACGCTCTCACTATTTTGTGATTAACCATTTCCAATGTTCTCGCCATTTTGTGAGTTATTTTTTTCTCACAATTTTGCAAGCTCATTTTGAACCTTAGATTGAACTAGAAACTGTGAATTACAAATTCAGTTTATTTATGGATACTCATCTCTTACCTTTCATTGTAGTTTTAACCTAAATCATACTCTCATGCTCACATGATTTGTTTGTATTTATGCTTTCATGATTGTGAGCATCATCCCTCCTTTTTTATATGCACTCATTGTTATGCGAGACCATTCCCATATTCCTCTACATGATAATCATGTTTCTTTATCATCAATTTTCTTCTATTCTATATCCTAAGAAAACTAAATTTGGCCTAAATTTCATGTTGTATATTGCATCCATGGAACTATGTAGGCAACACCATTTGCCTAGTACATCTAGAGTCAACTCAGCTACCCCTTCCTTTTTTTTATTCCCCTCATTTTATTTGTTTTGTTTCATTATCTCTTATATCCTAGGGGCAACCATTTATCCTCTCACCTTTATCTTTGTTCCCTATATCCTTGGAGAAACTTTGTATCTTTTGTTCCTATGTTATTATACCTACATTGTTGATATCTAACATAGGGGTCACTTATTGTCAAAATTAACACCTCTATTACACATGCATGAATAATTTGTATTCTATTTGTACTAACATTCTGATTAACCATTGTTTGTATTTTACCTTTTTCTATTTAGACTATTTGTTTATCACACTTTTCTTTGCTTTAAGTTGTTTATTTATTTGTGGCCATGTTTATTTTTTTTTATCAGTGTTTTTTGTTTATTGGTGTTTTGTTGTTTTTATTGGTATTTTGTTGTTTTTTATTATTTGTGTTTGTTTGTTTGTTTGTTTTTTATTTGCCTTTTTTTATCTTTTGTTTCTCAGTTGTCGTAGGATTCTTACACTTTATTTACACTTGCATCTTGATTACCTGTATCTTTTACTTGAGTTGTGAATTAGTGTACATTCCTACACTTAGTTTATTTTTTTATATTCACATGAGATTTAATTGTTCATATCTTACACCCAAGTGATTTTTACTTGCATTTAAATTGAGTTTTCTCTATTTTGGATACACATTGTTATTATAGTTTCTTGTAACTACGATACATAATATCATAAGCTACATCAAATTAGACCAAAGAATCTATTCAATAATGCAGTGAGCAGTACTTCTCCTTATTTACACATGGCAAAATTTTAACCTACCCAAACACTACCCAAATGTAGAGTAATTATATCATAAATGAATAATAATCCCTACTAGTTAGGATGTGCATCTCCATACTATTAGGTATCCCAAATTCATGCTTACCCTCTGTGACCAGCTTAATCTTACTCCATGAGTATGGATTAAGTATATAAACCCCCTTTCTTGATTTTCCCTACTAGGGAAGAGATGAATTGTATCACTCTTCCATCCATCCTATTGGGGTAAACCACTATGCCAATGATTATAACCACCTTTGGGCAAATCATTGTTTTTGATCTATCCACCCTATTGGGAAATTTTCATTATGTCAATGATTATAACTGCCTTTGGTAAAATAATTGTTTTTAGATCTATCTACCTCATTAGGGCATTTTTAGTATGCTAATGATTATAACCGTCTTTGGGCAAATCATTATTTTCACTCCCTACCCTACTGGGGCACCTCACTATGTCGATGATTATAACCACCTTTGGGCAAATCATTCTTTTCATCTACCCTACTGGGGTATCTCACTATGCCAATGATTATATTCACCTTGGGAAAATTAATATTTCTACCCCCACTACCTATAGGTCACATCATTTCCTTTTTTTTTGGGAACATTCACCAACCTTTTTTGTTGCCCTCTCCCTTGAGAGGGCATCCAAGGCTCAACCATCACCTTCTAGGACATTAAGCAAGGCATTAATGACTTTTTCATTCTTTGAGGAGACATTATTATGCATGTATCTCATAACATCTTCCCAAATAGGGGTAAACTATAGACACCCTATTTTGGACACAACTATTTTTCAACTGGACTTCAAATTGATTTCTACCAAATAGTATCAATTAAGCCTAGGAATCACTAAATGTCCCAATTTTGTCTACACATCAGACATTAGTTTTTAGAATCATGTTAAGGCATCCCATCTAAGGTATTGTCCTATACACAATAATAACCTCTCATAGATTCATCTCCAATCAACTTGTAACCTAGTAAATTGATAGTTTGGCCTTTGGACCCATTAAGTGGGGCACTTAAATAAATACTAAAGTGCACAAAAGCTTAGCACAATGAATTAACTAAGCAAAAAAATTAAATGCTTAAGTGAAATTTCCATGTAAAATTAGTGAAAATGACTTTTGTAAAAAATAAATTTAAATAAAATTGAGGTCATGATGATGTCATCATTTTCAACATCAAGGAATTGAAAATATCTCCCCTAAAGCCTTAAATTCAGAAATGGAGAGCCATGCTTAATAAATGGGATTTATATACCAAATAGTCATTGCTTGTCCAATCCTTAATTCAACTAAGGTTAATCTAAACTTGATTTCAATTAAATTTAACTTAACTGCACTTGGGTTAAATTTAATTTGAAAGGCTATAAATACAAGGCTTCACCCATTGTTCAATAAGTTCTTTTCGTGTAATGTTCTTGTGAGAAATTACCTTCAAGTATCCTTTTGTGTAATGTTATAATGCAAATTTTTTGAGAGATACAAGCATCAAATCTAAGCCAAATCCAAAGCCAAGCCCAACATTACCAAGGTGACAAGGAGAGATGATGCAAGGAACACCATTATCAAAGACTCTCTGAGCACACGATTGAGCACATTCTTTCGTGGCCAAGATACAACTTTTGTTCTCAAGGAAGGTAAATAATGATTGTTTATCTTCCATTGATAGATATTTATATTGTTATCTTGCTCCTTGAGTGCGTAGGCTTGAGGTGTTAGCTTTATTAGTGTGTTTTTATTTAGTTTTTATCATGCTAATACAATAGTAACTCCCCTCTTGGATTCCTATTGATCACACTGAGTACTTATGTGTGTAATGATCATGACATTCCATGCACATGTGTGCATCTTTACATGGTTGATGAGCTTATGGTGTCGTGTTTGATATCACACATTCTTCTATTATGTGCAATGTCATGATTGTTGTCATGCATATTTTGTGTGGCTTATTTATGAGTGATTATTATTGTAATGATTACTATTGGGTGTCTAATTTTTATAACTACTTAACATGACACTTTTAGCATTATGTTACATGTTTCATATGTGTGTGAGTGATGAAATATTTATATGATAACATAATCTTATCATGTTGACACACATACTTCACAATTACATTTTTATATATGACATGGTGTGTATAGCTTTTTTATTTTGAGATGAGTGATTTTCAGGCTTCATCCCTCATCTCAAAATGGGGGATTATGAGTGGACTTGTCCTAGATAGTCATGACTTGACAAATAAATGATTCATATTTTGGGCTAGATTACATGATTCAAATTAAGATAGATTGATAAATTGAAGAAATGTGATACGTATGTGGTATATTTTACAAGATTGTGAGGAACATTTAACAGATTATATGACATTATGAGATGGATTATATCAGCTAGATTGAGTAGGCTATCAGATTACTAGATTAAGTAGTTTGACATATAAATTATGGCATTCTATATCACATTGAGCTATAGGTAGACCAAATTTGGGGCATGAGTGTTGTTCAAGCATACACTTTTTTTTTTATGATGAGTTCAATGGTACTAAGTAAACACTTTCTATCTAAAATTTGCCTACAATAGTTGATTCAAGGTTTCAATTCGCATACAAACCTATTTCTGGGTTACACCAAAAGAGTTATGATGATATTTATAGTGGTGAAGGTAAGGTCCTATGTCACTCAACTTTTAACACTTTTCTTTATCTAATATTGTTGAGGCATTAAAACTCCTCAACATATGTTTTAGCATTGACATATCCTTAGGGCATAATAACCCCATGGCATTCTTCAAATGAGTTCAAGATGTAACTTGGTTCACATACCCATAGGTGTATTCATTCCTTGAATTTTCAATTTAAATAGTTCAATGATCTATATTATTTCATATTTTCTATCATGAGTGTACATTCATTTCTACATGTTTACATACAACTTTTGCATGGAACAATCTAGATAGTTGAGGCATACCTATCAACACCAAGTATGATTACACTTAGGAACTAGATTTATTTCTTTTATCCTTTTAAATTTGAAATTTTCAATACTAGACTAAAAGGGGGGCATTTTTAGACACCTAAATTTGGTATTATACACTTGACAACATCAAATTTGAACTATCTTTATAATACATGACTTGTGTGTATAAATTTATCACTTGTTCACATTCTCCCCTGTCTGTTTATCTATCTATTGACTTGAACAACCCAATTTATTGTCATTATACTCAATATCTCCCTAGTATATGTCATATTGTTATAAAATTCTAAGCAAACCATCACCATATTCTAGATCATTATTTTTACCTTTTTGTACAGTATCAATAACAATCATAGATTATTGATTACTGATAGTGCTCATCTTCATTAGCAGTGTCCCAGGATCCTTAATGGAAATTTTTCAAATTAAAATCTCTCCCTTGGGTTGGCCTACACATGTTTATAATTAACCCTAAAATTAATTGTCTGGATTGGTGTTATCTAGATTGCATTAAAGGGGTGTATAGAAATTAAATGGCATAAGGGTGATAATAAGATCTATAGTAAACTAGTTAGATGTTAAACTTAGATATAAACATACACTAAATTTATTACATTGAGATAGTCTAAATATGGAAATTTAAACTATGCTAAATATATAAATGACAAAGAAGTGAAGTAATTATCTTATTCTAATGTTAATGTAGTTTTGGATCTTATTCAGGCTGAAAACTAGTGGGAAGGAGATTTTGGAATAGTCATGAAATTATGGTTCTGATGCCTCTATCTCTCTAGATAATAACATCAGCCTGGGATGGTTACATAAATGCTACTATCTAAGTTCGATGCTAGTGTCCTGTATAGAATATTTGTTAAAACAGGATGCAACCACCTAGATGTTTTTGGGTTTTGCTTCACCTTCACTCTAGTACATTCAGATCTAGTCATAGATAATCATTTCTTATGAAATGGTAAAACCCTAGCTTTCCATATTTAATGTGACTTTTGGGAAAATGGGTTAGTGGGAACATGATGTCGAGCTGACCCCAATAACCCCTCTATCAAAGGATGTTGCCTACATAGTTGGTACTCTAAAGAGGGCCTCAAACTAATGTAGTTATATCATATATGTTGGCTTGTGTGTGAATCATACAATGTGCATAAAGTAAGTAAAATAATGACCTAGCTTGTAACTTGAAAAATTAGGCTCTTGGGATGTTCATTTAGTACTTCAGACCTATAGATGTGTAATCTCTATGACTGGTATAGAAATAGGAATAAATAAGAAGCTTTACTCAATCGAATGATCTTTTGTATGATTCTTAGGTATTCATAGGTTCAAAAAAAATGAGGGTTGATTTTGTATGTCTATCAATCTCTTTGGATTAATAACTCACATTAAAGCACTTAGGCTGACCATTAGAATATATTTCATTTGAAAATTGGATGACTTTAGGGCACTAGAAACTTTTATCGAGATAGGATAGTAACATCAATGCTACAGTCTATTTGAGACATTAGTGTCTAGGGATCAGGAGAGTAAGTATAGGTTCAAAACTTATAAATATGGAAGATAAGTAAATTTTAAGCATTTTGGGCAAGATAAAAGACCTAGGTCATCAACATAATACTAGTCAGACTAAGAGATATAGGCCAAAAGGCACAAGGATAGATTATAAGCGAGACATGTGAAAGCAATAAAGGTAGAGAACTAAGAGGAAAAACCAAGGACTAAGTTTACCAAGTGTATAAGACTGAGGTGCTATATAATCACAAAATATCATATATAGTTTCACATGTTGGTTATGTGGGTGTGGGGGGGGGGGATACCCAAAGAGTGAATATTTATAAATACACATCAATCCTAAGGTTATTTCTATCTAGCATCTAGCACTCATCTTGGCAAAGCTTGAGAAATCCATTTACACATCCTTGAGTCATTATCTAAAATCATCCAAATATGAAATCCCTTCAAATTAATAGTCCTAAAATCCAAGTTTGAACACTAATTCAAGGTCAAAGTTTCATTTTTGTCAAGTGTCAAAATCCAAAGAGTTACATTGCATTTTAGTGTAACATTATTAAGCACACATACACATTTATGGGAGAACAACATATATTTGAGTCCTCTTAAGAATATTAGAATGTAAGCAATGCTCAATCACTTAGCAAGGAGTGGTTGGAGCTTTCCAACCTATCATTTAGCACCTTCTTTCATGTCAAACAAGTGTTGAAATTGAAGCTAGGATTTCAAGGAAAGGGAAGACAAATTAAAGATCTACACATAGGATTGAGGGCCATTAATTACATAGAAATCATACAAAAAGGCAAGCATAATGATATGCAGCATAACAAACTAGAAAAGTACTAAGATAATTCTCACAAAAAGTAGACAAAATCAATTTTCATAAGTGTCTAAGTATTTTTTGATAGCATCTTGGTAGAGTTTGAAAGTCTCTTTCCTGAGCTGAGAGATCACAAAGCTATTCTAGAAGATTTATGGTGACTATACACCGGCAATGAGTAATACATAATATAATATTGACTATGTTTCTTCTCTCAATCATTTATATATTTAGTAAATATAATTAACTTTTGTTTAAAATTTTGAATTTGTGTAGATTATGCTACATTTTATGCAATTTGAATTTCTTTTTGGCCTATTTAGATCACCTAAATCCAAAATAAGTAAAAACACATCAAAATATTCTAGTTGTAATGGTGGAGATGACACCATTTCACCTTCCCTAGTGTAACCAACTGTATATGATATCTTGTGATTATATAGCACCTAAGTCTTGTACACTTGACAAACTCAAACCCTGGTTGTTCTTCTTAGTTTTACACATGCCTTACTTATGTAAGCCTCACATTTATTCTATCTTGTGCCCCTTGGCCTACTCTTAGTTCAACTAGCCTTATATTGATGACATAGACATCCCATCCTACCTAAAATGCTTAAAATGTACCTATACCTCTGTAAGTTCTAAGGTTGTGCCTATTTGCCTTCTCCCTAGACACTAACATCTAGGTTAGATAGTAGTGTCAATGTTACTGTCTTGAGCTAATGTAAGTTTTTAGTGCCCTAAAGTCATATAATTTACAAATTAAATGTATTACAATGGTCATCCTAAGTTTTTTAATGTGAGTTATCTCCTGATGTTAAAATCAAAATGACTAAGAGGGGGGTTGAATCAGTCTTCAAAAACTTTTCATACAATTCCACTTAAATATACATGAACCATTCTAACAACCATGTGCATCTTAGCAAGCATAATCACCAAATCATAAGAGCATGAAACACATGAACACAACACATACATGGGAAACATTTAAAGAGAAGAAAACCCACTGATGATGCAAATGGGCTATAGTCCTATTAGACAAACACCAATCTTTAGTGAAGCAGTAACTCCACATGGAACACCAACCCTAACTAGTTAAGCACCAACTCAGCTAGGTTTTAGTAAGCACCTACTTGTAAGGAGGCACCAACCCCTATATGATAGCATCAATTCATACACCTAAAATCTATAACATGTCTATAAACCTTCATGGATAATAACTACAACTCTCAAACTTTGACCTTCATCCACTTAGCAACTTTGACTCGGTCAACTCTACCTGCTACAATAATTTTTTGAGAAACAAGGCCTTTCCTATAGGGTCTACTCACTCACCTGAGAAACTAATCACACTCGGAGATATCTGAGAGAGTTAAATATAACCTCCAATCACTTAACTATCTATATCAAACTATTCTAATCTCTTTATTACATGATCTTCAACATCAGGTCAATGTTAGGGTTCTTTGAGGGTTTAGACCAAATTCTAGTCTTAACGATCATTCATAAAACTTAGCTCCTCTTTCCAGAAACCAATGCTTAAAACTTTGAGATAGAACCCTTCCTTATTTACCATGAATAAATTATAATCTCATGTAGATGTTGCATGTGCTAATGAGCACTTTAAAAACCTTCTCATATAGACATCTCTTCATTTTGTGTACTTGAGAAAGCTTGAAACACTTTTTCAAGTCTTTTCTTGCAAACCTTGACCTAAAACTTCATGCACATACTTAAAACAAATTGAATCACATTTCTCAATGATTAATTATTCACTTATGCCTTGGAAACTAATCCTGGTACCCCATTTGGTCATTATCTCTCTCTTTGCTTTCTAAGCCTTTGACCTAGAAGTTATAATAAGCCTTGAATTTGACCTTCTAGCTACCATGTAGGCTTCACCTTGAAACTCTCATGTGTTCCAATGTCTCTTATATACTCAAACAAACTCATACACTCACTCTTCTTTATAGCTTTGATAGATCATCTTTTTAGCTTTAACAAAGCATCTTTGGAGCTCGACTAAAGATCTTTGTAGCTCATTCAAAGCATCTTCAGAGTTACACAGATATTCAGAGATTGAATAAAGATCTTCATAGCTCACTCATTTCATCATGCTATCTGCACATATCTTCTCACATGTTTGAAATACTATCAAGTATTTTTTAGAGCATTCACATCTTCGTAGCTCATTCAAAGCATCTTCAAAATTGCTTACACAGATCTTTGGAGCATACAGATTCTTCTTCGAAGCTTGACTACAGATCTTCATATCAGGCATACAAACTTCACACTCCATGCATGCATCTTTACTAGATGCATTTAGACATCAATGACATTATACTTTGACATTAATGACATTAGATTGACATCAATGACAACACTTATTCCAACAACTCAATAATCAATGATAATGCTTAACACCTGATAGGATTGGTATAAATACAATTTCAACCCTTATTAATTTCTCACCTAGCAATCAAACCAAAAGAGCACTCAAGTTACCAAAAGATTTCTTATTCTACTCTATTCTAATATCAATCAAAGGAACAACCTAGATATAAGTTTGACGTATTAAAGGAGTAGTCATAAGGTCATATTTACCAAGTTACAAGTTAGGTCATTGTTATACTTGTTTTACACATATTGCATGATTCACACATAATCCAACACTTAAGGGAAAACTACATGAGTCCGAGGCCCTCTTTTGGAGTATTGGCTATGTAGGCAATGCCCTTTAACAATGGGGTCATTATGGGTCAACTTGACATGATGTACCCACTAACCCATTTTTCTCTAAGGTTACATTGAAGATGGAAAGCTAGGGTTTTGTCATTTTACCAAGAGAAAGAACCCATGACCCAAATTTGAATGAACTAGAATGAAGGTAAAGGTAAACCCAAAATCATATAGGTGGTCACATCTTGTTTTAGTATATATTCCATTTAAGACACTCACGTCCAACTTGAATAATAATATCAATACAACTGTCCCAAGTTGATACAAGTGTCTAGAGAGACAGAGGCACCAAATCTAAAATCTGATGATTAATATAGAATTATCTTCCTAACTAATTTACACTTGTACCATATCTAGACCTATATTATCATCAAATCTAGCTAAATACTCTCTTTTATGTCATATATATATCTAGCATAGTTTTACTTTCCATTAATAGCCTATCTTAGTTTTATAAATTTAGCATATGGTACATCTAAGTTTAGCACATTAATCAGCCTAATGTAGATCTGATATTCACCCTTGTTTTCTATCATTTCTATATCCCTAATCCTATCTACCCAAGTATGATTCCATAATCCAAGTTAGGGTTAAACATTTGGTGAACCCATCTTATGTTTATTGAACCAAAACCCTAGTTTGCATATTAGGGTTTTCACCTTCTTTGAAAGTGCATTTTAAATTTCTATTTTTTATTATCAGATCTAATTTATACCTCCTTTATGTGGGAATAGATTATAAATGCTTAGTTACATCTTTTCTTTGGCCATAGTGGTTGTATGCTTCACATTTATTTTGAATATTGCAAACCTTATGGCATCACTAACAGAATACCATGCATGGAAGCTCCATTATGACCATTACTTTAATCCACTTGATGATCAATGTATTTCATATGATGATCTTATGGAACATCAAAAATGGGTTCAAACCCCTTCCTTTGTTTATAACTATGACAATGAAAAAACTAATGATCTAAATGTAAATCTAAATGAGTAAGGTAGTGATAATGATATTACTACATATGAGTTTGAATGTAATGATATCCCTCTTGACTATGACATCTCTATTATTCCTTTGATTTCCAATGATGAAGAGTTTCAAGAGCTAATAAACATGCACAATAATGAAAATATTGATGAAATCAAGTGTGTCATGCCTTCCCCAAGAAATACTAATGTTGAAAACCCTATGTCTCCTTTGCATGATTCAAGTGAAACTAGTCTAATTTGTTCTTCAACTTTAGTATGTCATGAGAAAAATACATGTCAAGTGTCTCCCATTTGGATCATTGAAGAAAACAATAAGAGTGCAAATGAAAATTCCAATGAAATACTCACAACACATGCATTTTTTGGGGACACACAAAAAACCCCAAATTTATTTGATGTGTCTTGTGCAAAGGTCACACCATAAAAATTCAAGAAACAAAAAAATTATGTTTCCCAAAGATTTCCTAATGAAAGAATTTCCTAAGACAAATAGCAAGGATGAAAATGATAATTGTGTCAATATTCATTTTTCACATAAAAATGATGAACCTAAAGTATAAAGTGTCCTTCTATAGGATGTGAAACTCCAACTCAAAGTGAAAATGACATCCTTACATCTCTTAATGTGGTACATAACATAGCAAAAGTTTCTTCCCTTTCCTCTTGTGCATTTTCTTCTCATAAGGAGAGTGTGCCTCAAAATGATATTACACCTCCTACTCCTATAATATGTAATGAAGTTCCAAGCAAAGGCACCTTTTAATGACAATAACATTAACCTTTGTGCTCTTCAACAAGACATAGCAACATCTTTAGACATGGGTGTTCCTTTACCAAATATTGATAAATCATGTGATGAGCCTATTTCCAAGAATGATGAAGAGTCCATCATCCCTATTTTCTATATGAATGGTAGTTTTCAACCACTATCAAAAGCCTCAACTTATTCTTATGACATGTTATCTATTATGATTACAAATAGAGATTTACAACAATAGGTCAATAATCTTAAATTACAAGTTTCTTCTCATGAAGCTATTCTTGAGGAGAACACATTATTAGAGCAACCTCTTGTTAGGGATGTGCTTGAGCATCCTTATCCTCCAAACTTTGTTATGCCTAAATTATCCTCCTACAATGGTCAATGATATCATACTATTTATTTATAATAATATACACACTCCTTTGAACATTGGGCCTAAAATTGAAACTTGCTCTTAAAAGCTTTTTATCGCAACTTAACCAAAAGGGCACTTGATTGGTTTTATACTTTGCTAAATGGTTCATTGTCAACTTTTAAACAACTTGAGGGTGTATTTAGATCACATTTTCATCATTATACCTTACCAACCATTAGAGCATTTTAAAATATTGACACAAACACAAAATGATCCTATACAAGATTATATCATTCAATTTAAGGATGTTTTATATTCCTTACATTACACACCCTCAAATTTAGAGAGCCAATTTATATTTAACATAGGTATTCTCTCTCCACTTAGAGAGAGAACATTGCATACTCCCTCTGCTTCATTTGAGACCTTATATTGGGATGTGAATAACTATGCATGTGTTTTAATGAATACACAAACTTAGTTTCCTATTCTTCCATCAAAAACCAAACATGATAAGAATCATGTTTTAAGGGCACATAAACAAGTTACAATGAATCATGAGCCAATACAAATACCTCATGTAAAATCAGCTACACTTGTTAAGAATAAATAGTAAAGGTACTAAACAAAGGAAAGAGACATTTTTTGAGTACCTCCCATAGTTAGACCATACACCACTACAAAATGACAACATCTTCAATTCGATTAGTACTAAGATAGACAAAATGATATATTGTGAACATTGTTCGATAAACTAATGATAACACTTTATCCTAATTCACATTATCTATAACTCCAAGAATATAAATGGAACCACTAGTGTTTGGGAGGGGGTACACAGGGTACTAAAGCAAACCACTAAGAGGCTATAAAGCTTAGGGCTTCTATGGGCTATAGGAGATCTATAGTCATTATCCAGTTTGGTTGCTAACACCAAGATATAGATAGACTTGTAAACCAGGTTAGGGATAGCATGATCAAGCACATAAAGGATGCAAGTATCTCTAGCAGATCTAACCATAGTAAAGCAAGTAGCTAAGACTAGACGATTGATTGCACACAAATTATAGAAACAACAATGCCAGATAAAGAGAGCTAATAACTAAAATGTAAATCTAGAAGCTAAGGCACTTTTAGGCCAAATGAAATACATTGTAATCAATAAAGATGTTTTCAATCAAGGGTTCAAGAGCATGCTTAGTCTAGGTTTGAGCTATCTTTCACTTTCAACACTATTATTTTCTAACAATGCAATGTTTTAGTTTAGGAACAGAGAGAGATTGTTTAAGTAAGTTGAAAATGTCATTTTGAGCATGTAGAGTCCTAATATGTAATGAAAAACATTTCTAATGTAAGCATGACATGCAATGGCAAATATTTAAAGCAATGAAGATATCCTTTAACCATATATAAATGCATAAACTTCAAAAACTATTCTAAATAATGCACAAAATGATTAAATCACTAAAATAAATCAAACCCTAACATGTACACTATTATAAATAAATAAAGAGTATCACTTTGCATAGCAAAGTGCCCTCATATCAAATTCAAGAGAGATGTGTAGAATTTATACCAACCAATTATCCAATCTAAGAAGCAAGAGAGGAAGAGGATTAGGTTGTGTGTGAGTTAAATCCAGACTAAGAACCAAAAGTTGTAGAGAAGGTGAAGGAGAAGTTGCCAATCTATGGAAGATCTAATGCAAGGAGCATAAGAGACAGGTGCAATGGAGTCTTGAGGGAGCTAGGAGGATCCAACAAGCTTTAGTAACATTGTAGATAGTAAAGTGAATCACCAAGAATAGTTGCAATAGAGTAGGGCATCCTCTATCATAATGAAAGTTATTATGTCAAGCAAGAACCAAGAGAGTTTCAAGGAGGCAGCCAAGCTTTGAGTGTGATGATCAAGTGTGAAGATCAAATCAAGAATACAAGAGAGTGAATTTAGAGGCTCAAATGATTTAGGAAAAGGACATATATCTCAACCTTAATCCACCAATAAGCCAAAAACTAGCTATTTCTAGCCATTTGGGCCCAAACAAGGCACTTTTTCATGTATTCTACCTATGTCATGGCCTAGGTTGTGGATTTCCTCCCTAAGCTATGCCCTAGGCCAAGAGGCCACCTAGGGTGGTCAAAAAGCCTCTAAAAGGGCCTTGAGGGTCCCTAGAGAGTCTGTCTAGTGTGAGAAAGGACCAAGGTGGATTGAGGATGTGTAGGGGATGAGAATATCATGTGGGAAAGGTCCGAGCAAGTGGTAAATGTCTCCAAGTGGTATAACTAGGGTTGGTAGTCTGCACATGAGCTAATGTGTAATCATAAGGAGGAGTAAGGTCACAGGAAGTATAATTACATATGCCCCTGAGGTACAAGTAGTCGGTGTTAAAATGAACAAGGAATGTTATGCAGTAGTTGGAAGCCACACAAAAGCTAAATAAATCAAGAACTAAAAAGATAAAAGAGAACATTACCTACACTTACTAGATAAGGATGGTAGTGGAAGAAGTTGATAGCACGATCGATGGGTAAGAGTGTAAACATTGTGTAATCCAAAATCCAACTCCATCTCCAACTCCTATGAAGAAGGGACACAAGTGATATCAAATCAAATCATACTATCTATAATGGCATTCAATAAGGCAGCAACCTTAGTGTTCTCCTTATGATGGATATGGGTGAACTAGACATCCTCAAATAAGGAGATCAAATCATGCAACGCTTTGAAGAGGGGGAGCAACTCAGAGCTAAAGAAGGCCTCAAACACTAGTGAGCTGAGATATGGCTAAGAGTGAGTCAAAGAACAAGTACACATAGTGCACATAACACATGATTGTTGGTTAAAACACTAATGATTATATGATACTCAATTCCATTATTCATCTCACTAGTAAGGAAGTAATCAGCTACAATAAGCTCATAGCTTCATGGGTCATCGATAATCTAAGTAGCAGTGTTGGGTCCTAATTTACCTTGACTACAACCATCAATGTGGATCACCATTGAAAGATCCACCATGATGGGGGTTAGGGATGAAAGAGGATGTTGTAGAAAGATTATCTCAACATAGAGTAAGAGTAACACATTCAAGTCACAATTGAGGGGTAAAGACCAACACTGACTGTGGGACAAAGTGATGAAGGGTGGTAGGATGTCCATGAAGGGATGAAGACTAGTTGGTGAAGACTAGAATAAGTCATGGAATAACCATAACCATGAACCCAAAGCTACAATAACCATAGTGGAAGAGGGAGAGGGAGTTAGTAGGGTTCAACTATGAAAGATATGAGAAACTACTGACTGAAAGAAGAAGAGAGATCAACTTTTATCCTAAGGTGTACCTTGACAAGGAGTACATAAGCCTAACAAGCCAGAGGACCTAGGTGTCTAAAATACCAAAATAGTCCCAAAACACACCCAAAAAGGCCTCAAATAGAGAAACATACCCCATCATTACATCTATAATGGGCTAAAACCCCTGAAATGAAGGTTTGGCAAGTTTGATAGCAAAAGAAGAGAGAAATAGAGGCCTAAAAAGGGCAAAAAGAAGGCTCAAGGCTCAAGCCATGGCCTACCTAGGCAAACCTATGGTCTGGACAATTTCTAGGCCATGGGGTCCATGGCTTAGCCCACTACCTAGAAAGGGCCAAAAATAGGCTTGGGGAGCCCAACAAGGCCCAAAACTTGCCCAAAAAAGTTGGGAAGGGAGAGAGACAAAAAATAATTATTGAGCTTGTTAAAACATGTTTTTTTCTCATTCCACATCATGCATGACTGATCTAAGGTCATGTTTCTCTATTGTGAAAATGTGAGAAGGAGTTGAGAGTGTTAGAGGCAAGAAAGGCATCTCAACCAGTAGAGCCACCGTCATTGTGTGAGGGTCAATCGTGAGAGGGTGTCTTAATACCAACTATAATGAGAAGCAAGGAGGGGTGATAAGAGGCCTGTGATAGATGAAGACCATTTGGGAAGGTCAAAACAAGTCATAAGCAACCATAAACACTAACCCACACCACCTATAAGCACTATAGAAAAGGAGAGAGGGAGTCGATAGAGGGATAGCTACTAGCAAGCAATAACCTGACCAACTAAAAGAAGTAAAAGAATGTATTTCTATCCTAAGGTGCATCTAAGGATAAGTGCACAAGACAAATGGCTACAAAGACCCACAAGGTCTAATGATGGATGCCATGATAGGGGTAATCCATTTAATGAGGGAAGGTGTTTTGGTAAGCTCTAAGGTTCATCAAAGCACCACAGGCCCAAGCCTAGCCCTGCCCCTCAAGACAGGGCACCACTTCACCCTAACTAGAGGTCTACCCCCGAGGTAGGCCATTAATTATCCTATGAAGAGGCTAAACAATAGATCATAGGTGGGAAGAAGGATATGGAGCATCCATACCTTTAGGTTCACCAGTTATGACCCAAAACACAAGAGTGTCGAAGGTGGGATCATTATTGGTGAATTGAGACCTATGAACCCAAAAAAGTAAGAGGATGGTGGTACATAAGATTTTCAAGCATGAAATTCTTGTAAGGTCTCCTCTCTTTTATTAAGTTGTGTGTTATACCATGGATGGAATAGCTCTTGAGATTGGATATAACTGCTCTAGCGATCTCAGTAGGAGACACATTGAGAGAGTCAATAATTTGATAGAAGAAGCATGATGAGAGGGGAAGCTTGATGTTTGGAGAAACATATTTTAAAAGGTTTCTAAGAAGGGAAGAGCCAACCTAGGGTCATGGGGAAAGAGAGGGAGTTATTGAATGCATGATAGACTCTGAAGGAATGAACATTGCTTGATACTCAGCTAGATCACAATCTTCATCCTTGAGAAAATGAGACTCAAAAGTAAGGGGTGTGTGGGAATCCATAGAGCCCTATGAGGACACAACCAAAGCCTCACTTGAGGGCTTTGTATTTATCTAGAGCAATGCATAAGGATATAGGTCAGCCTCCATGGTATGAACCTCACCTTCGTGCATAAATTGAACTGTGCAAAATGTGGTCGATGCTATGGCCTACATGACAGCGGTCCAAGGATGACCAAGAATCATGTTGTATGAAAAATCAAGGTCTAGCACATAAAACTCGATCCTAAATATCTTAGGTTCAAACTTGATCTAGATCTTCACATTCCTCATTGGCTTAATTGTGTTGTTATTGAAACCAACATAGTTATGGTGAGAATTGGAGAGCTTCTTCTGACTGATCCCAAGCTCGTTGAACACACATAGGGGCATGATATTCAACATATCTCTTTCATCAATGATGCACCACTTAATTTGGTGGTCATCAATAGAGGTCTCAATATAAAGAGAGAATTGATCCCTCTTTGCAATAACTAAAGCATCTAGAAAAGAAGCAGGTTCAAAAGATAAGATGGGAGAATGAGGGTGCTTGAATGCATTAGAGTTTAACAAAACCTCAACATCATCCCACAATGGACCCTCATGTGAGAGACCAAGATCATCAAAGATGAGGCCCCTTTGCTTAGGGAAAAAGTGGAGAAGGTCCCAAATGGATATCCCAATTGAGAGGCCCTATAACTCCTCTATGATGGAGTAAGGACATTAGCTAGCTTGGGGAGGAATGTTATGCTGAAAGTCAAATCTAACTTTGGGATTCCCTACCCCCATGGGATGGATAGGAGGCCCATCACCTCTTGTCTCTCCAACAGGTTTGATGACATGACTTGAGCATGTGTTGACAAAGTACTCATACCCAGTAGAAGCTATGTTATTAGTAACAACAACCTTTGTTATTTTTGTGCTTGGCTTTCCCTCTTGGGTCAACCTGGGAAGAGGAGTTAGAAGAGGTAAAAGAGAAAGAAGGAGATTGAGGGGCCTTAGCCATTGATTTATTCTTTTTCTTCTTCTTTTTCTCCTTGTCTAGGTTAGGTAGAGGCTCCTTGAAGACATTCAATTTACAGTTGGGTTCCACAACAAGAGAACTCTAAGATGGAGCTAAGGCTTACACACCAAATTTTGGGTGGCATAATTAGCATCACCGTGCCTCCTCATCTGATGGAAATTTCAAAACTTGGTAGGGTCATAAGGAAACACCATCCATTATTTTGATGTGTTTGATTCAAAAGCCTTCTTTTCAATTGGCTTCTTGCTCAAAGAATTCATCTCATGACTATCCTTCTTATCCTTCTTCTCAAGAGGAGAATCAGTGACACCATCATCAATTGCATTACGGTTGTGATCATGTAAAGATGGTGAATTCTATTGGTATGGGTTGCTTGCCTACACACACCTCAAATAATTCAATCTTTAAACACTCATTAATAGCTTCATCATATGAAGTGGGCTCATACTTGAGAACCACAAGGTGAACCTCCTACCTCAATGCTCATATGAACATATAAAGTTGATCATCTGACAACCTTGGCCTATATGTATGGACAGTTGAATACCACCTATGCACAAAATTAAAGTTTAACTCACTCTTGGCCTACATCATGGAGGTGAGGGATTAGATGTCAAGGTTGAACAGTCTGGAGATATCAAATTACTAGAGGAAGTCATCCAAAAGGAGATGGAACTAGAGAAAGAATTTGGAGGTAGATTTTAAAACTAAACAAGATCTTCGACTCATAGAGAGTGAGTGAATAGCTTTAGTATCATACCTTCATCATGTTCTCAAGTTATACACACCATCATGAATTCCATAATATGCTCTATGGGACTGGAGTCCTAAGTCCCATTGAACTTAGCCAATTTAGGGATAGGAGTAGTAAGGGGAATAGCACATACCTAAGGGGCTAGAGGATTATGAAGGAGATCCTCATAGGCACAGTTAATAGCAGGCTATCAATGAGCTATAGGAGGGTGCTTATGATGGTAATGATGTTGCCTATGTCAATAGTCATCATCATAACCATGATCATAAAGAGGATGGTTTTGAGGTGGTTCTTGATGGGGAATACGTTCATGGTATAAATCATCTCTAACATAGGGTGGGGAACAACCACAAGGTAGGTAACATTCCTCATGAAGATGATGGAAAGATGTATCATACTCATGTAAGTGATCATGACAACCAAAGCCCCCATGCTGATGGTCTTGTGCCATCTGATGAGGGTCAATCGATGGGCACGGATTCCCCTGATAGGCATCCCATGGATCTCTAGTCCATAGGTGATGATCAAAATCAACATGCTCATCAAAAACAATAAAGGAAAGGCTAGGAGGATGTGAAGAATCTTCATGATGAATATACCTCATTAAGTGGGAATACCTATGACCCAAATTATGGATATAAGGGTGCTCTTGTTGTATAGGCTCCTGTCAAGAAAGAGGCAAGGAAATCACATGAGAACTGGTCAAGGCACTTGAAACTAAGTGGGTGTGAGCTTTTTCTCTAAAGTACATTGCCAACTCTTAGAGGGAGAAGGATGCACTTCATTCACTTGAAGGTGTCTATGACATCATCAATGATTGTGTATAGCTCATCAAGCCCTAGTTATGTAAGGGGATCCTTATCACCTCGAACAAGTGAATGAGACATGACACAAGGATGAGAATAAACATCCTTAGATAAATGAAGCTTGAACTGGTGAAAAGGAGACTGAGTTTGTTGGTTACAGTCCTATCAATATTATTCCCTTTTAAATGTGAGAGGGTGTAGACTACTATGTTGGGTTGAGAGAACCTCCTACATCCTACAATATCTATGCATTCCATCATAGCCATCGCTTTCTCATGAGTGAGCTTAGGGATGAGACCCTGAATCTGATGAGATTTACATCCCAAGGGTGAGAGAACAGCCATGGATGCAATGAAGCAAGAGCAACATAGAAGATAATAAAAAAGGCAAACCAATGGGGAGCCAACAGGGATAATAACACAAAACCAAAACAAGAGAAAACAACCAAGCTGAGAGTCAAAACAAACTAAAAGCAAATCCTAATATCTAATAGAGAGAATTTGGCTAAGAGAGCTCTAAAAGGGATAAAACTAGTGTGAGACTATATGTGAGGTCCCACCAAGTATGCTAGAATGTATCTCCAAGAATCTAAATGGAACCACTAGTGTTTGGTAGGGGATTACACAGGGTACTAAAGCAAACCACTAAGAGGTTAGAAGGCTCAATGTTTTTATGGGCTATAGGAGATCTTTAGTGGCTATATAGTTTGTTAGCTTGCACCAAGCTATAGATAGACTTGTAAACTAGGTTAGGGTTAGAATGATCAAATGCATAAAGGATGTAGATATCTCTAGTGGATATAACCACATTAAAGCAAGTAGTTAAGACTAGACTATTGATTTCACACAAATTGTAGAAACAACAATGATAGATAAAGAGAGCTAACAACTAAAATGTAAATCTAGAAGCTAAAGCACTTTCAGGGCAAATATAAGATGTTTTAAGCAACAAAAATATTTTCAATCAAGGGTTCAAGAGCATGCTTAGTCTAGGTTTGAGCTATCTTTCACATTCAACACTATTGTTTTCTAACAATGCAATGTTCTAGTTTAGTAAGAGAGAAAGATTGTTCAGGCAAGTTGAAAAGATCGTTTTGAGCATGTAGAGTCCTACTATGTAATGAAAAATTTTTCTAATGTAAGCATGACATGTAATTTCAAATATTTCAAGCAATGAATATATATTTTAAAAATAGACAAATGCATAAACTTTAGAAAGTATTCTAAACAATGCACAAAATTATTAAATCACTAAAACAAATCAAACCATAGCATGTATACTACTATAAATAAACAAAGAGTTTCACTTTGCATAACAAAGAGACCTCATATCAAACTCAAGAGATATGTGCATACTTTCTACCAACTAATTATCCAAGATAAGAAGCGAGAGAGGAAGAGGATCAGGCTATGTGTGAGCTGAGTCTGAACCAAGAGGGAAAAGCTATGGAGGAGGTAAAGGAGAAGCTATCAATATGTGGAAGAGCCAATACAAGGAGTATAAGGGGCAGGTGAAATGGAGTCTTTATGGAGCAAGGAATAGCCCATAAGCTTCAAGAACACTGTAAATTGCAATGTGAATCACCAAGAATAGTTGAAATAGAGTAGGGCATCCCTTGTCATAATGAAAGCTATTATGCCAAGCAAGAACCAAGAGAGTTTCAAGGAGGTAGCCAAGATTTGATTATGATGATCAAGTGTGAAGATCAAAGAAATAATGCAGGATAGAGTGAATGTAGAGGCTCAAATTAATGCAAAAAAGGACATATATCTCAACCCTAATCCACCAACAAGCCAAAAAGTAGCTATTTCTAGTTGTTTGGGCCAAAATAGGGCACTTTTTCGTGCATTTTGCCTAGGTTGTGCCTTTAGTGAAGGAAATATGTAGCTTAGGCTACAGTTTTCCTAACTAAGCCATGGCCTGGGCCTAAAGGCCACCTATGGTGGTCAACAAGCCTTTGAAAGGGCCCTAGGGGGTCCTTAGAGAGCATGTCTAATGTGAGAAAGGACCAAGGTGGATTGAGGATGTGCAAAGGATGAGAATATCATGCAGGAAAGGTCTAAGCAAGTGGCAAATGTCTCCAAATGGGATAACTAGGGTTATTAGTCTACACAAAGCCGATGCATAATCATATGGAGGAGTAGGGTCATAGGAAGTATGATTACGTTATCCACAACACTTATTAAAAAAGGATAAAGGACAACACTTTTATACTTGCCATGGTATTAATAAACACTGAGATAATGATTGTTTTGATTTTGAGAAAAAGCTTACATAGTTAGCTGATTGGGGAATAACTGCATATCAAAAATATATATCTAGATCTATTTCACATACTTCTCTTAAAGGCTTATCTTGGAGGATCGAACCGTCCCATGATGCTCCTTATAAGGAATTTGTGGTCCATATATCTTTATAGAAGATGACCAATAGTATAAGTCCTTATCCTAGTGTACTCACTCCCAAGACTAATCTCTCCCTTACTGATCCTATAAAGGAACCATTAGTTGATCAAGTCCTTCATAAAGAGACACGTGGAGAAGGTGAACCTACATAATAGATATGGATACCTAAACAGATACATATAGATTCACAGGATATTTCTATAGACACTTCAGAGTTAGATACAATAGTAAAATCAGTAGTCCCATTACCACATGATCATTACATTCAAGCTTTCTTATTTCCATCTAGTTTTCATTGCATACAGTGATTCCCTCATCATTAAAAAATTGAAAATTTCATTAAATTGAAATATCTCATACCACTATGCAATTTACCATATCCAAACATACATTATAGAAATAAATGTAAGCAACTAAAGGTACATCGTCATTGTTAGGAATACAAAACATAGAGCAATATTAATAAATTAAAGATGGAAATAAAATGCAAAAAATAGAACACAATATAGACATAGATTTAATGTGGTTCACCCAATATAGGCTATGTCCACACATAAATAGCCAGTCCTTATTATTCAGTCCAACAAATAAAGGGAAAAACCTACAATACAACCACTGCAATATCCTCTTCACTCACATACAATGTGTCGCCATAATTACACTGCCCTCATATCAAAAGGAGGGTTATATATAGGTCAAAAATGCACAAATATAATTTCTACCATTAAATCTGCAACCTAATAGTGAATGGTTCAGATTCACTACATAATTACAATATTTTATACTGCATTTTAAAAAAAAAAATTGCTTTGGGGGCGCTACCCCCCTAGACCACCATGGAGACCCTAGTGGTGGGCATTGTCCCCCCACACCCCCCCTGTTGCGAACTAGGCATTAAAATAATATCCAGCTCTACCGTCTAACAATCATGTGAAGTATGAATACCAAATACAAACCTACCAAAGAACCATGATGTAAATTCCTAATTCTACTACACACCATGTTCAAACATCTAGATAACCTACACATGTACCTTTTACTGTTATTCAAAATAAACCACATAGCACTCAATAATGGGTCCCAAAAAAACCTACTCTTGTTACTCCTATTATTGCTTCATGACTACAGAGTCATATTCTACATATGTAGTAGGCACCATTGATAACATTGTGATAGATATTACACTTATACATGCTCTTAGATATCATAAATGGAGTAGTAATCCTGATTAAAAATAAGAAGACATCTATGACCATCCACTGGATGGCATTATAGGATGATCTTTCTATAGACACCATGTTTTGGCCATAACTGGACTTCAAATTTATTTCTACCAAACAACACAAACTAAGCCTAGAAATCACTAGCTGTCCTAATTTCATCAACTCATCAGATGTTAGTGCTCATAATCATGTTAAGGCATCCCTATTTGGGTATTATCCTATATGCAATGATAACCTCCGATGGATTCATTCCTAATCAAATGGTAACCTTGAAAATTGACAAATTGGGCTTTTAACCCATTAAGTGGGGTGCTTAACCAATTTCTAAAATTCCAAAACCCTAAGCAAAATTAATTAACTAAGCAAATCCAATTAACTAATTAAGTGAAAATTCCATGTTCAATTAGTGAGTATCTATTTTCTAAAAAGGCTATTTCAATAAAAAAATAGGTCATAATGATGTCATCATCCTCAAAGTTAAGAAATTAGAAATATCTTCATAAATTCCTTAAATTCATAAATGGTGAGCCATGCTTAATAAATGGGATCTCTATCCTAAATATTAATTAATCGTCCTCTCCCTAACCTAACCATGGTTAAATCTAACCTAACTACACTTGAGTTAGGGTTAGTTTGAGAACAAATAATTACAAGTGCCATTGTCATTATATAGTAAGCTTTTTTATGCAAAGAAGTAATGTCAAATTGTCTCTAAAAAGCTTCATTCTGTTATCACATGCCAAGCCAAGCCAAACCAAACCACAAATGGACAAGGAGTGGTGTTACCTGTAAAGAAAATGCATTGATAAAGGACTCCATTGGACACAAAATCCAATCATGAACAATCTTATATGATAATGAACAAGAACCATTTGACAAGAAAGGTAAAAGTAGTCTTTTCTTTATATTTTAGTTGTATTTGAGCTAGTTACATCATTGCTCACCCAAGTTCTTAAGCAAAGTAGTTATTATTTTCATTGAGTTGTTTGATTTGGGGTTTTGTATTCCACTAACAAGAGAAGACTGATAATATCCTTCATAATCCTATGTTACATGATGGTACACTCGGTGGGACCACGGACCCCATATACACTAAGGGAGTGATATTGGACCCTTAAATTTCAATAAAATCTCACTCACAACCTTACTTTCTAGATATTTTTCCTTAAAAACCCATGTTTTTTTTTATTGCTAATTTGTGACTTTGTACCTGTTAATCGAAGAATTCGTTGGTTTTCTTATGTTTTGGTTTTTACTATGTTTTTTAGGAAATAGTGACTTCACCACTGCATTTCAGTGAATTCAACATAAATAGTTACTTCTCTCCCTGATAATTGGCAACATCAACCAACATCATACCTTTTTGGAAACAATAACTTCGTCCAAAGGAAAAAATGACTTCATCCCCCAAGAATGGTGACTTTATCAGGGAACCATCCTCTATTTTTACATAAAGTTTTAAAGGAAAAGAGTGACTTTGATGAATATAATCGATGACTTTGTGCCTACTAAATGGTGACTTCACCAAAATTATGTTTTGTCTATGCTAGTTTTGCAAGAAGATGATGACTTTACCCTATTTTGTAAATGATGACTTCAGCCTATGTCAAAAACCTGAGAGCTTCAAAAGTGAAAGTTGTTTTGGACTAACCATTTTAAGAAAACACAAGTGAATCCATTAACACTTTTTACATGAAACTAGGTCAAAAATAAAAGGTTTTAATCACTTTAAAAGTTATTCACACTTGTCTTTTTGGTGCTTAAAAATCACTTACAAAACAACTTTACTTTTCAATTTTCAAAGTCACAAGTTCAAACAAAAAATACCAAACTTCACTTTACAATTTTTTAAGTGCTTAAAAAGAACAAAAATGTTATATTTAGTGCTCCTAAGAGCTTTTGATTTTTGTTTTTTTCTTTTTTACAAAAATACTTAGTTTCTTTTCATAAACTAGTTCTTTTTTTTAGCAAACTTCATGTGTATGCTCTCCCCACATCCCCTTCAGGGAACTTGGGTGATTAAAATTGCATTGTTTTTAATTGTTTGTTTGAGTCATATAAGTGAAAAAAGTTGCATATGCTCTACCCAAGCTTCGAGTGACCTGAGTGACTCAGAAATGACCCTAAATTTCTTCCATTTTTTATTTATTTTATTTTCTACATTGGCTTGTGAGAAAGACTTCATATCCTCCTCATGAGTTCTTTAGGAGGACTTTGACCTGGGGTTTTGTCTCTCAACACTATTCCAACCCCACTCTTTGATGGGGTATATAAATTAGGCAAACTGTTGGATGGGATAGTGGTGAGCAGTTAACCTAACCATCCTAATGGGTACCTAGGCTATGCAATAACTAGACATCAAAATTCACTAATAAGTACATGGATGAATTTGTTATGAAAAGGACTCTACCATTGCATAAAAATATAAATTTTTTGGACTTATTTGACATGATTATTCCTTCATGTTATCCACTAGAATGTATTGAAAATCTTAGATTTAGATTAACCCCACTTGATGTGGAATATCCATCCAAATATTGAGTTGCTTCAACACTCTAAGTTTTTGTCACATATCAATGTTTGAGAGATAGAGAGGGGCTTAAAAAAAAATTCCTACACACCTTTTACTTTTTAGATTAATAATTAATTCCTTTTGAGCATTGGTATATCAGTGGAAACTTTGGTAGAAACTATGCAACCTTGTCAATTTTAGCGTAGGACGTGCACTTAGGTGTTTTTCTTTTTTTTTTACTTGCATTTGTTTTTAGGTCTAAAATTAATTTTTGTGTCAAACCACATCCAAAATGAGTCAAAAACTTCAAAATAAAATACATGTTACATACACCGATTTGAGCAAATAAGTGTTACGAGAAATCACTCAAAACATTTGCCTTAGATTGACATTTTCAAAGCCACTTTTGTACACTTATTCAAAGAGACATTATTACACTACTCAATTTGTCCCAAGACATTTACCTTTGTTCAAAACCAATTCCAAAACTATTTGTGTACTTTTATTCCAAAAAGGTGTCATTATGCTGCTCATTTGAGTCTAAGCCATTATTCATTTGAAAATCTGAGTCTTTCGTACCAAGTTCAAAATCCATATTTCAAAGTTTTGATCTAAAATTGGTTGGTTTACACTAAAGTCTTGCCTAATTTATGATTTGGATTGATTTAACCTTTTAGGGTTTTACATGACTAATGACCTATGTTTGGTTAAGGGGATGAGATGTCTAAATTAATTAAATAAATTACAATAATTAACCTAATAATTTGTAAATGATTTTGAACTTGTTGCACTTTCTATAAATAACAACAAATAGGGATAAATAGAGACTTATCTAAAAACTAAATGTTGTGGATGATCTAGGCTCTAAAACTATATATCTAGGTGGTAGTTTATGTCCTCAACAAGACTCTAATGTTTGTATATTCATTAGACAGTATGCATAATTTGGATAGTAGCACCATCCATGTGTAGTGTCCTCAATATGACGTTAATGTCCTCTTTGTGGGACTATTCCTATTTTTAGGGAGCACCTATACCTGTGTTTGTGTGTTTTATTCCTACATGATCAAAGCTTGTAGCCATGTATTGTATTTGGAAAGTTTGATTTGATTTGAAAACCCTAGTTCTCTTTGCAAGTATGACATGAGCAAGAATTTGAGTGTGTTAGTAGGATGAACTGGACATCCTCAACACCCTACTATGTATAGATTTTCCTACATACCAATACTCTGAAGAAGGATCAAGTCCAATGTAGTTCTCCCACCTAGTGCTTGATGTACATGCAAGTAAATTCTAGAATGAGAGTGGTCGTGGATGCCTTAAATATGCTTGAGCTTTGAAATGCTTTAAAATTAGACTTAGGGCTATTGTAGATGGAAGTATGAAGAAAGTAGGGTAGAATAAGGATAATTTACCTTGATTTTGCACAACTTTATCTTAGGTTAGAATAGATTTTTCATATATTTTCCATCTAGTGAATTGAGGTGGATTAGACTTGTATTTATAGGGTAATATTGCTTGTGTGGATAAGAAAGTGAAATTAGGCCAACATTAGAAGGGGCACACATTTGAAAAAGTATATGTTGGGAAGAGTTGGGGCTAAGGATACACCTAGTGCTTGATGTACATGCAAGTAAATTCTAGAATGAGAGTGGTCGTGGATGCCTTGAATATGCTTGAGCTTTGAAATGCTTTAAAATTGGACTTAGGGCTATTGTAGATGGAAATATGAAGAAAGTAGGGTAGAATAAGGATAATGTACCTTGATTTTGCACAACTTTATCTTAGGTTAGAATAGATTTTTCATATATTTTCCATCTAGTGAATTGAGGGGGATTAGACTTGTATTTATAGGGTAATATTGCTTGTGTGGATAAGAAAATGAAATTAGGCCGACATTAGAAGGGGCACGCATTTGAAAAAGTATATGTTGGGAAGAGATGAGGCTAAGGATAGTATTTCCTAGTTGGGGACACTAGCACCATGTGGTTGTAGTGTCCCAAATGTGGCACTAATGTCCTTTTGGTAGATTGTTGAGAAAGTTGGATTGTTGTCAGAGGTGATAGTTCAGGGACTATGTCTTGACTAGTTGTGGTCTGTTGAATGACTATAAATGTAAGTCTAAGCATATAGAATAGGTTTATGGCAAGCCTAGGGATAGGGTAACTCAAGCAACACTCTTAGCATCCAATTACCACTTTTAGGTGATTATATTTGGCCCCCATTTATGCTAGTAATGCAGTAAAGTAAAATGACTAGTATAAATGAAAAATAAGTGTACCTGGACTTAACATGGAAATAAAACCCATGTAGCTAAGTTTAAATATGTGAATCTAGGTATGCATATGTGAAACATGATCCAAAGCGATGTCCTACAATGAAACATGCAAAAATTATTCATTATTTAATAGAATCAAAAGCAAAAGACTATGCTAAAATGAAATAACTGAGTAGAGAGAGAGGAAAAGAATGAATACACCTCATTGGGTATACGAACCAATATATGAACCTGGTTATAACTTGTGTGTGTGAATGTGCATAGTGATCATATCATTGAATAACATGATTTGAGCTGATGATTTTCTCAATTCTCATATGGGTGGCTCAAAAACTCAATCCGGTTTTGACTCCATCATTGCCCACCCCTGCTTAGCAGATCTTGATCTATTTGAATAGCTTAGATAAGATTGTAAGTGTGTCAAACCCTCTTATGTTGGTGGATCAAGAACTAAAGTAGGCCATGACTCCATCATTGCCCCCTGTGTGAAGTAGATGCATTTTTAATTATACTACACTAAGTCTTGAAAGTATCTAATTGAGTAATCTATGTATTTGGCTCTATGGCCACTTAGGTATATTATGTGGCTCTAGGCCACTCGAGAATGCCAACCACTACAAATGGAGTAAGGCATAAATCTGGTGAAAACCTAAAATGTGATAGAAATTATATACAATGTAGATAATGACATAGAGTTTTCCATTCCATTTGATCAACCTGATTCAAGTTGAGTGTGTAAACTATGTGTCATGCACATGCCCCTAATCTGGTATTTGAGTATATTGAATCTAAATCAAGTATGTAATAGTTGAACCTCTATAACTAATCTAAATGTATGAATTGTCATTTCATGCATGATGCACCCAAATCTAAGCAATTGGTATGAATCTGAATTGAAATGACTGAATCTAAGCTAAATCTAAACATAACTACCAAACTTATGATTGTATCTATGTAAATTTGTATTGTACCTAATGTACTAGTCTGAATGATTTGGATTGTCTTAAAGTTAGGGCTACTGGACATTAACACCCTATAGTGGACAATAACACCCTATGGCATTAGTGTCCCAATATAGGCACTAATGACTACCTATTTTGATCTCTGTGTGGTCTAGACTGACTGATGAACCTCTATTTTATTCTATGTTTGCCTTAAGTCTGATATCTAAAACTGAGCCTATGTGCTAAAATGTATTTGTGAAAATCAAAATAGAACCCTAGTCTCTATAACAACCCTTGTAAATTCCCCCTTTTTTTAGGGTAGTTGTGAAGCCTATGTAAGAACTACCCTTTAAAGAAGTATCTCTGCAAAATGTGTTAGCCAGAGCATGTGCATGATATTCCAATATAATTTAAAACATATCATTAAAATGTAAATGTATTTGTTATAGCCCAAATTTATACCCTAGATAAGTCAATAAAACCTTCTCAAATTTGGGATTACATGGGACTATCTCTAAGTATAGGGAGATTGTTACAAGAGATAGATATCTAGAACATGGGATATCTCCCTTGATCGAATTGTTTAGGCTCTCAACTACACTAGTCTAATCACTTATTGGGGGTGAAAAGGGAAGAAGGAAACATAAAATTAACCTATACTAATGGATGTGATACACCAAGGATATCTCCACAAACATATTTGAAACTTGCACTATGAAGATAGATTACTAAAACTGATCTCAACTCAAGGTTCTTCTAGCATCAGTGTTTTTACATGGAGGTAGATTGCTATGCATTTCCAAAGGTGGGTGAATAAGAGGTCTATTCTTAGACACTACTAATCTCCTTCACACTTCAAATATGCCTAACAAACATTTACACTTCATGAGACCTATTAGAAGAAAGATTACTCACACAATGCATACAAGAGCAAAATGGAAGCAAGGAGAAACAATCATCACTTGCCATCCAAATAAACTACTTGACATACTTAGGCAAGAATTTTAAAGACTAAACTAGCTTAATAAATTTAATCAAAGGAAAAATAATTTTTCAAACTAGTATGGCTTTTCCATACCAATTATGGATTGTTTACAATGCCAAAATGGCTTCAATATATAGAGTAATGGAAAAAGAGAGAGAAATAGTGATGTTGAAGAGTCACAATGCCAAGTGTTAAATCTTGAAGACTAGTCACTATGCAAGATAAGGATTTAGAGAAAAAATCATGAGGTTCTCTTAGACAAGTATCTATTTGAAACATGACATCTTCTTGAAGTTGGTGTAGGGACACTTTACTATCCTTTTTAAAACTACTCTCTTGATGAGGAGTTAACTTAACTGTATATAACTACCTTGGAAGTCACTGACACATGTGGACTAACTTAAGAAGGTGGAAACATGATTGGTGCAAGTCATTATGAACCCATCCAACTGGTAACCTTCTCTTTGCCACCTAGTGTTTACCTTCTTGCAGTCACTCCTTAGCCTTTTAAGCTTGAATTATCACACTTGTCACTAGGTTGACCTATATATGCTCATGATATTTCATTACAGAGATGTGAGACACATTATCAGAACCTCTTTGTCTTCTATTTTATCATATAGAACTCAAAATCACACTTTTCATCTTCAACTTGGTAGTTACCTTGTTTCTCACTGTTCTATCCAAGATTGTCTGTAACAACCAACTTAGCATAGGGGTATCCAAACATTATTGAGGTGATAATTGGGTTTAAAGAATTATAACACATCTACACACACCTTTCACCATGGATTTTACTTGTGTATTCCCTTTTGCACCTTCAAATGACCTCATATCTTGTAGAAAACATAGAATTTGACTCATTAATACAAGTGATGGTACAGAATAACTAAGTGATGAGGAGTCTAATAGAGTGCCAAGTAAGTCCAAATCATCTTCTAGGCTAATTTACCCATTCTAGATGCATCATTCTTTATCTTTTTCTCATTAGGCTCTTATGAGGGTTTTAGGTCATTTAGGTTCTTATAAATAGTTCATAAAGGTTAGACCCCTAACCTTCAAACCAATGCCAATGGTTTTAATTTCATGACATCCCTCAACTATCCATAAGATATTAAGACCCCATGCATCTTGTCCGTACAAATGTGAGTGAAAGAAGTTGTTTCTCATATAGTTGTTATGCATTTTGGACACCTTAAGACAAATTGAGGCCAAAAATGGCCAATTCGAGTTGTCTTCTACAAACCACTGAGTCTTATCAACCCTCAAATCTCTCATGAAGGATCTCAAGTTGATTTATAATATCACATGACCATACGAGTGTCAATAGAATTCATGATTTTCAAGTCCAATTCTAAGACCTAATAGGCATAGACTAGGTTTTTTGAGCATGTGACCAGCTATGAGTGGTCACAGTGGTTTTAGGACCTCTTAAACCCTATTTTACCTCTAATTTAATCATAAAAATCATCCCATAGTCACTTAAGACTCTACCATTCATCCTTTCACCATCAATGTACTAGGTCTGCAAGTTATATTGCTCATGGAGTGCCTCAAGTCTGAGACAAAATAATAAATTTCACTATTAATCTAACCTAAAGGAGACCATGGAGATAATTTTTAAGTCATGTTAACCTTTTTTACCAAGTTTCAATCCTTGGCCATGATTCTAGAGGCCTTAACATCTCAAACTCTCAAGACTAGCTTATAGGCCTATGACTATGTACAAGGTTTTGGTTGATTGAGTATGAGGTTTGAAAACCCAGTTTGGTTCATCTTCACTTTACTTCTTTCTTGTTTTAAAATGACCTTAAGACCTTGGTCAAACTAATATGGACTTTAGAGTCCCTCATGACATCTCTGGTCTTTCCTGAGGCTCAAGGCCAACTTGTTTATGTATGTCTATAGGTGATGTTTAGAGTATTTCCTAACTATATACTATGTTTAATCATCACCATTTTTTATCATTGATATATTCATAAAGTTTTGAACTTAGATAGAATATTATATTTAGGTTTCATGTTCTCTTCCAAACATCTTTGTCCCTCTTATCTTAGGCATTGCACTAGCCTATTCTCACCTACAACCTATAGTTATTGTTTAGGCTGATTTGATTGTGTGTAGGTGCTTATTAGGGAAGTCAAGATATTTTTGTAGGTGGTGATGCATTTTTGAGCATTGTACTTCACACTTTTGGTTCCTCTTGAGGTCACTAGGGCCATTTCACACCTAAATGGATTAATTTTTGCCTTGTGACCATGTTCTTATCCCTTTACCATCAATGTGCTAGGGTGTTACTTGTAATGTTCCAGGTTCACTTTAGCCTAATGACACTGTAGTTCTCTAAGTATTTCCATTATGATCTTGATTGAGTTGAAATCCATTCAACCATCCTTCTCCCTTGACCTAAAAACTTTCTCTTGTGTCAATATGTGACCTCTCCATCTAGCCTACAAGAATGAAACTATTAGGCTTGCCTAGACCTCATAGGCTTCCACCATGAGATGACATTATGTGGAATAGAATCTCTTTTCAAAGAAATCAAGGTAAACATTCCCATTCTACAACTTTCTTCAACACTGAGAAAAAAAACCTTGAGACTTTTACCCTTGAGATCCTTTCAATACAAACCTTCAATGGAAAATCTAACCAATTGTGCTCTGAGGGGCTAAAAACAAGTGTGTTACCCTTAACTTTAAACCACTCATAGGATAATAAACTCTGAAACCATCAAACACTATTCTCGACTTTCATTGGTATTCATTTCTTGCACAAGGAGATGTTGTTGCCTATCTTCCATGGTCACACATGCCAAACCAGGTTGAAGCCAATATGAAATGGGTAGATATGTTCTGCAAGAATACGTGCACTACTTGGTTCATGCAAACCAATCACCAAAGTGCCACCAGGTGAGAAAAATTGAGCCATTGGGGTTGCATAGGTAGTTTGGAGGTACCAAAAATATTAATGATAATTCATACATCATAGACCACCAATCCTAAAACTATGACCATGAATGGAAGCTCATAGAGACCCCTAACATCCACCAAGTGAACTCACTCCAACTCCTCTTCTTTAGTCTATACCAAATGAAAATCGTTGACCCTTTATGAGTTGTCCAAGGTAGTGACATGAGAGAGAAACCAATTTTTTTCCATTTTGAAAATTTCAAGCTACCTCAGCCTAAAAATGACTTGTGGGGATACCATGACACCTTCCTGAAGCACTTACACCTGTAGATGAGTCACCCAAATCTGTACAACTACCTAAAATTGACCTTTGCATAGATGATCATATTTTTACATTGGACCTGCATTATTTTAGTTTAAAATCCTATCTCTAACATTATATAACATGGAATATGTTATCTTGATTCTTGACATTTGACTTTTTGATGAGAAACTGTACATTTCCTTAAAATGACCCAAAAGGTGTCATAAAAGGACATTAAGAAAATGGACAAATGTGACACAAGTTAAAACATATTTTATGACTCTCAAAGGTGTGACTTGACCTCATTTAGGACCATGGTGACCATTTTCAAACCTAGGGAACCCTATGGAAATTTTGAACATCTGGTGGGTTGACCCAATTTGACCTAGGGTGAAATTTTGGTCAACGATATCAGAGCATAAGTAAGAAACGTAAGATGTATTTTTTAATCTAGCATTTCACAAGGGTGTAAAAATATATGTAATCAATGTATAAAAATAGTAAAATTAGAGTAACTACCTAGGGGTATGGGGAATGATGTCCATCAAGACTCCTAAGTAGGATCTGTAGATGCATGAAATCCCTCATGGCATCAAAAATTGGTGTGTGTGTAACAAGTAAATGCAAGTGTCATGGAGTAGAAGCATATGAAAAAGCAAACATATAAACACATGCGACACACAAAAGGTAGGCCAAGGGGCCAAAATACAAGGGCCATGGGCACATGTCACTAAATCTGAGAATGAAGACATATAAGGACATGTTTAAATGTCCATATACACAAAAAATAAGTAATTTGGCATAGAACCATAGAGAAGGACATGTTTAAATGTGCACATATAAAAGCATGAAAGAGAACACACATGGCACATGGGCACATGTCCAAGGCATACAAATAGAGAAGTGGCATAAAATCTAAGGAACAATAGCATATTCAAATGCCCTCAAAGATGGAAGAAGCATAAGAACACAATCAAGTCTAATATGGGAACTAGAAATGAAAGCATGTATAATTACGTACTAAATATCTATGTAGCTAGTGATAGTTGGTAAAAAAATAGGAGCAATGTATATCAATGATTAATATAAAGATAAATCAATGTGTAATTGGAATGTATAGTATGTAAAGATAAAACATGGTTATAGTAAATATATAGGAGATGCCCCTGAGTGGGTAGATGTATCAATGTATAAACCTAGATCGATGTAAATTCCCCCAATGTGTAGATAATAGCTAATTTGGATCAATGTAGTGGACCAGAGTCTTATATGAAATCTACAAGCACTTGATAAGAACAAGTGAAGCATACACTAGGATAGCTAGCAATATGAAATATATGACAAGTAGTAGAAATGTAATCAAAGCAATGCATATAATATTTAAAAAATCAATTTCATGAAATATTTAAATGTTTTTACATTTTGACATATTATATTATTTTTTTATTTTTTGAGTATAAGCTATGTACAAGCATATGAAAGTAAACTATGTACAAGGAACGAGAGAGAGAAGGAAGTATGTACAAGGGTATAAACCATATTAACTAATGAATCTCATGGGAGACTCGACATCACCATGACCTATGTCAAAGAGTGGAATAGTGATCATGCATGTGATGTAAAAGGGTAGCTATGGGCCCATGGTCTGGTGTGTTGTAGAATCTAAACCTGAAGCTACCTAGGTAATGATGTTATGATGTTGTGGCACTGACTATGATGCCCTATGAACTATAGGGGTCTTACAGACACATCTGGTAGATATATAAGCTATAAGTGATATAATTTCCTTGTGTTGATAATCCCTAGAAGCTAATATAACTAATCTCAGTGTGAACTATGTAAAGGATGGTCCTTTAGAATCCATGACATATATTTGATGTAATGGTCTCTCTAGTAATAGTCTCTGAGAGGGAGTATGCATGCGTATAGACATTGTAGAATTAGACCTGGCCTACTCTGAGGACTCTACTAAAAACTATGATGTATACATAGGAGGTTACTCTCTATTTTAATGGATAGCCATGCAATATTTGGTAGTGGAATTAGAACTATAACTAGTGTCAGTGCTACAAGTGTGACTGGAATCTATGTTGAAACTACATGTGGGATGGGAAGAGGATATTCATATGGGACACCCTCAATCTTAACCACCTAATTAGCATGTATATACCTAAGGCATCAGTGTACTATATATGGGATGGCTTTGAGCTATTGTAAACATGGCCTACCCAATAATATGTCGAATACACCCATACTAGGTACTACTAGAAATCGAGTGGCTATGTGTGTTGGTCCTGTAGTTTCCAAAATCCGTCACTCATTTCTTGGGGACAACATATCAACTAATTTGGTCTTGTAGGACAAAATTCTCTCTTCCCTTCTCAAAAAATGTTCTGAGCGCTCCAATTCTTCAATTATTCAAGCTTTTTCAGCTAAGGGACTCGTAGGTTCAACAACTTCAGCAAGCAAGCTCTCACCAAGAAACAAGTTCCCAACACTTAGGCATTTCAAGGTTGGTTCAACGTTGAAGTTCAATCAAAGACTTATCGATGGGCTTCAAACAAAAGATTGAACCATTGAACCCCACCTCCACAGGTTCAAAGGTTCAACGGGTTCAAAGGTTCAATGACATTGATAGACTTAAAGAGTTAAGCGCTTCAACAAGTTTAAAGTTCAACCGCTTCAAAAAGTTCAATGACTTCAAAAGACTTAAACAAAAGAAGACTTCGAAGAAAAAAAGATTGAACCATTAAACCTTGAACTAAAAGAGTTCAAAGTTTAAAGGTTCAACGAGTTCAATAAAGTTTGAGAGACTTAGAAGAACAAAGGATTTGAAGAACTAAGAAAGAAAGGTTGAACTGATTGAACCTTGAACCAAAATGGTTCAAAGTTCAAAGGTTCAATGAGTTCAATAGAAAAGAAAAGGATCTAGAAACTTTGAAGGACCAAAGAATTATAAGAAAGAGAATGAACCGTTGAACTTTGAACCAAAGTGGTTCAAAGTTCAAAGGTTCAAAGAATTTCAAAGTTCAAAGGGAAGCTTCGAGTGAAGGAAGGAAGTGGAAGATTCCAGAGACAAGTTTGAAGAGATGGTTCAACCAAAGAGGAAAGAAAGTGATTGAACCAAGGAAGTGATTGAACCAAAGAAGTGATTGAACCAAGGAGCCTATAGGACCACCTGAACCATTAAACCTTTGAACTGATGCACCTTGAAGGTTCAAAGGTTCAAGGTTCAACGTGGTTCAAGCAACCAAGTGACCAATGACGTCCCCACAAATGTCAAATTCAAGGTAATAAAATGCCCATTTATTTTCAAATATGGCACAAAATCTAAAGATAAAACTCAGTGAACAGCTGAAGAAAGAAGCTGAAAAAATTTGCTGAAGGTAAGAAGATGGCTCAAGAGCTCAAATTGCAATAAAAAAGAAGGAAAGCTATAGGAGATACTAAAATATCTACAAAGGAGTTATTCCAATAGGTGGAATAGTCCACCAAGTAGACATCTGAGCGTGCAAACATTCAAAGGCATGGCCTATTTTTCTCATTTTAAATAAAAATGAGTGGACAGCCACGTACATATTTGGAAACAGACCAGATAACCCATACTGAAAAGAAGACATTTGAGATGATTATGTACACCAAAGTTAAGGCGGATGCCTTGTTCCAGCATGGCCCCTTCACAGAACTAAAAATGCATTCAAAGAATTGAATGTAGCATGAGCCATACCATGAAACAAACACCCAAGTCTTTCTTGGAGTGCTATATATTGTAATCTCTTATTTTATGCAAAAGAGATCTCTCTGTTATAGAAGCAAAACTCTACCCAAATTGAAAGGCATTTCCTGAGACTTTAAGCTCAGATTGTTAATCATATTTTTTTATTTGAATGAGAAAACAAGTGACCTTTTAGACTTTGCGTAAGAATAGCTTGTGTTATTTAAGAAATTATTCTTATGTTTGTTTTTTAGAAGCATTCTTGTCCATTTAATTTAACAAGTAGAACTAGTGGAAGTAATCAGGAAGGTGTCCTAAAGCTAACTGTGGAGAGACTTTGTGCTGCCATAATTGTCTTTAGCGTGTTTGTTTTTCTATTTCTATGTAAAGGATCTTGGGATGACTTTGTGCCCCCATTATCCTTCGTATATTTCACTCTTTGGCAGTTGAGGTGGAGACATTGTGCTACACTTCTTCTTACTGTGTTACTGTGCCTTGTTACTTTTACTATCTAAGAAGGAATCTGGCTGTTGGCTGAATATTACTTCTAAAAGAAGAGAAGTACCTTCACCAATCATCTCAAATATCTCCTTTGATCTGTGAACATCATCTCTGAAAAAAGAGAGATGGATGGTGTTATCCTACCCCTAAGTGTTATTTTTAGCTTATATATATAGTACCTTATAGTTATAGGGAACCTCCCCTTGATAAGAGGAGAGATTTGTCCCATTTTGATGTGGTAAGCCTGCACGTTTTGGCCAATCAATTTCCTTATGCTATGGTTGAAACACCTATTTTTCCCATCAATTAGTTGGTGACAAAATATTCACCTAACAGTTTTTGGTGACTCCAACATTGGTTTCCTAAATTACCAGGATAAACCCATAAGTAAAAGTGAAGCATTTGATGGGTCATACGCTATATTCACCCAGTCCCAAAACCAACCAACCTAGCACGCTGATAAGGAAAAAATAGAGAAGCGACCTCAATCATCAATTTCAATTGCTAAGCGGGGAACGATTCTGCCTTTTCAATCAAAGGACCCGATGATCCCTCAAAAAGTATGTACCTCAAGTATGCCTTCACCTTCAACTTCAATTTTGTAGATCAGTACCCCCCTCCTAAAAACTAGAAGGATGAACTACCTTCCCCTATTCCTAATTCCTTTCAGACATTTGATATAATTGACCATGTCAAGAAAACCAAAATTCAAATGTCTGAATTTGAATTCTTGCAATCCAACCCTGAGCAGTTGGATAAGTTGGTTCAGTGTGTAAAGAATAAAACTGTCCCTACAAGATTAGTTGTTACAAAGGTGACTCCCACATCCACCCAAAATAACCTTGTCATTACTCCTCCTATTGCTCTCGAGAGGACAGAACCATTTTATGTCTCCCTGCTGATAAATAGACACCAACTGAATAATTGTATCATAGACTCAGGTGCGTTTGACAATGTCATGCCTACCAAAGTGGCAAAATCTCTTGGGCTCACACTAACCAAGACCTTTGGGAGATGTTTCTTCATGGAGAACAAATAAGTGCCACTGCTGGGACAAATCAAGGACACCCAATTTGTATTTGTGACATTTTTAGACAAGAGAATTAAGATGACAGTCCTAGTGGCTGACGTCCCAACATCATACGGCATTCTTCTTGGGCAAAATTTCTGCAAGGATGTTGGTGGTGAGTTAAGTATGGACCTGTCTAAAGCAAGGATCCCGATCAAAGGTGTCATGCAGAGGTTGCTCCCTGAGAAGGAGGCCAAATATGTTGTCACTCAAACATCAGTGCCTGAAACTCAAATTCTATTTGAGTCTTCAGGCATGGGTAATTACTTCCTGACTACAGAAGATGTTCCTGTCCTAACTGATGAAATTTTTGAAGATGACTATCTAAAAATTGGTTCAGACAAAATAGCATAAGACTTAATAAAGCACAGTGTAAGCCTAGAGGAATCCTCCCCTCCAAATGAAGAAAAATCTAAGGAAAGGTCAGTTTTTGATAATGTGTAGATTCTCGAATTTGATGGTAGTTGTTCTTCTACCAGGTTAGGAGCTAGGATTGTGTTGATATCTCCTCAAAAAGATATTTTCCCCTATTTTTATAAGTTTCAATTTAAAAACACCAATAATATTGTTGAATATGAATCACTGCTACTCGAATTAAAGACCACTCAAGATAGGGGCATCAAACTCCTTCACACCAAAGGAGATGCTGAGCTAGTGGTTTGTCAGGTCAGGAACCTATACCAAACCAAAAATAAGAGATTGTGCCATTATCGCAATTTAGTTTGAGATCAAATTGAAAGCTTTGATGCTTTCAGTATCTCTATAGTACCTAGGGAATTTAATGATCGAGCTGATGCATTAGCTATTTCTACAACTCTTTTAGTTTCTCACCTAGATTTTACGAGAGATAGGTATGTTATCAAACTGGTCTTTCAACCAAGTGTGTCTGATAATTCTAATCATTGGTAAGTGTTCAATGGTGACAACCAAATCATCACCTTTCTAGAATAAAAAGATAGCTTTGAATAGCTTCACTTCAAAGGTAGTGAGCCTCAAAAACTTGAATCAGCCCCTGAAACAAGTTCAAACATAGGTGAAGAATTCTTACAGTTAAAAGGGAATAAAATTTCCAAAGGATTGGTTTTCTTTGAGAAGTTGTTCGACAAGCACGACAGGTTCATCAAACAACAAAAAATGGATTCAAGCTCTTCCCAGGAGTTTGACCAAATAAATTTGGGTACCAAGAAAAATTCTAAGATGGTGAACATTGGGAAGTGTTGTACTCCAGAGGAGAAACTCAAATTTACTGACCTGTTTCACCATTACATAGATGTTTTGGCATAATCCTATGATGATTTGAAGTCACTCAAGCCTGAAGAAATTCACCATGAAATTTCTCTCAAGAGTGATTCAGTGCCTTACAAGCAAAAATTATGGTAGTATAATCTAAAGATATCAGTAACTATTCTATCTGAAATATAGAAAATGCTGAACACTAGAATAATTTTCCCAATCCATCATTCCACATGGATTGCAAACATAGTTCCTATGAGAGAAAAGAATGGAAAAATTTGCCTCTATGTGGATTTTAGGAATTTAAATCAATCCTCCCTAAAGGATAATTACCCTCTGCCCATCATGGACCAGGTTCTTCAGATGGTGACTGGTTCAGAGATGTTATCAATGCTAGATGATTTCTCAAGGTATAATCAAGTAGAAGTTGGCAAAATAGACCAACATAAGACTGCTTTCACCACACCTTGGGGCACCTTTGCGTATCAAAGAATGCTATTTAGCCTGATAAATACTGGCACCACTTTTCAAAGAGCAATGGACCTTGGTTTCAAAGACAAAATGGGTAAGTTCATTATGGTGTACCTTGATGATTTAACAATCTTTTCCAAGAATCGTCTTGATCATGTGCATCATTTGCAATGAGTGTTGGAATGATGTCACCAGAATGGCATTTCTCTAAATCCTAAGAAGTCTATTTTTGGGGTAACAAAAGGGAAACTTCTCAGACACATTGTATCTCAAGAATGCATAAAGATTGACTCAGAAAGATTCAAATCCATCTAGGAGCTTACTCTACCCACAAGTAAGACTGTAGTTCACTCTTTCTTCGGAAAGGTGAACTTTCTACGAATGTTCATTCTTGAGTTCACCAAGAAGACTCACCACATTATGGACATGATGAAGGGAAAGGCCACTTTTAGCTGGAATAAAGAAGGCAAATTGGCATTTCGACACATCAAGACAGCTATTGCCCATACCCCAATTTTGGTTTGTCTAGATTACACCAAAGGCTTCATAATGTACAGTTATACTTTCGAACACACACTTTTAGCAATTATGGTTCAGCAAAACCAAGAAGGTGTGGAATCTCCCATATCCTTCATGAGTTGACCTCTCAAAACTCATGAGTTAAAGTATTCAAACATAGAAAAGCATGCTTATACAGTGGTAAAGGTGGTAAATCACTTCCATTTTTATATCTTGAACTCACACAATGTTGCCATGGTTCTTGATACAACAGTGAAGTCCATATTAACTCAGCAAAAGTTTGGAACCAAAAGGGGCAATTGGATTGCTAATATCAAGGAGTTTGATTTGGTTATCAAACCAACAAAGCTTGTACAGGGAAGGGGCCTCTGCCAATTGATTGTTGATAACATACCAGAAGAAACAGGGCATGAAGAAGTAGAAATTGAAGACATGTCAATAGTCCTCTTTGTCTCCACCACGAATGAGTGGTATTCAAGTATTGCTCATTTCCTTACTTATGGTGAGTGTCCTGCTCACTTGTCTCATAAAAAAAAGAGGACTATCAAGTTAAAAGTTGCCAATTTTGTCCTATGGGACAACAACCTATATAAGAGGAACCTCGATGGAGTGTTCCTTCGCTGTGTGGATAAAAAGAGCAGTAGAACCAACTTTTAAAGTCATTTCATAATCTGGCCTGTGAAAGACATTTTTATGCACTCGTGACTGCCCATAAGATTCTGTGAGCCAGGTATTACTAGCCTACTCTATTTTAAAATGCATACAAATGGGTACAAAGATGTGAACTATGCCAACAGTTTGTTGGAAGGCCCAAGTTAGTTGCTCTGCCTCTTAAGCCAGTGGTAATAGAAGAGCCATTTTAGCAATGGGGAATCAATTTCATTGGTGTTTTAAACCCGTCTTCAAGCGTTGGACATGATTATGTCCTTACAGCCATAGATTACTTCACAAAATGGGTGGAAGCTATTCCAGCCAAGTATGTTATTATCATAAATAGTATGCAATTTCCTCAAGGAAAAATCATTTCCAAGTTTGGGGTCCCAACCAAGATTATGACAGACAATACAGCCTATTTCTCTTCCCATGAGATTCCTCAGTTCTATTTTTATTATGGGATTACCCTCTCCCACTCTTTTGATTATTTTCCACAAGGGAATGGCCAAGCAGAATCGAGCAACAAGAACTTGGTGACCATCATCAGGAAGCTAGTGGATGACAACCAACGAACATGGCATAAAGCATTAGTTGATGCTTTATGGGCAGACTGAATTACACCTAAGAGGGTGATAGGTATGTCACCATTTCAACTTTTATATGGTCTCAATGTAGAGATACCAATCACCCTAGAATTGCCAACACTAAAATTGGCAAAGGCAGTCGAAGATCAGACATATGAAAGCTCCATTGATAAAAGGATTATGTGCTTGACTGAGCTGGATGAGCAGTGAACTATGGTAGTAGACCAAATCGCTATGCATCAAAGTCTGGTGAAGAATCTCTTCAACCAAAAAGTAAAAACCCATTATTTCTAGATTGGAGATCAAGTTCTGTTATAGGACAAGAGAAGAGAACCAAAGGGAATGCATGGGAAATTTGATTTCCTATGGAGAGGCCCATTTGTTATTCATTAGCTAAATGGTGAAAATAGTTTTTTGTTGAAGTATCAAGACGACATGCCATTTCCATTGCCTCACAATGGGTAGCATTTGAAGCACTTTAATTCTTGAAGTATCAGATAAGTCTGATTGTACATTTGTATATTTGTATAGTCTTTAGTTTTATTTTGTGTTATTCATTTTCATTTCTTTTTGGTGCCTTTCTTTTTGGGTAGCATGACTCCGTAGCCAAATGGCATACTTAAAGGCACTGGAGATTTTGGATTCTACTCCCTTCGATTGTTTTTACAATCGATGGAAGTTCCCCAATTGGAGCTACTTATTGTTTCCAAAATCCATCACTCATTTTTTGGGAACAACATATCAACTATTTTGGTCCTACAAGCCAAAATTCTCTCTTCCCTTCTCAAAAAATATTCTGAGTGCTCTAATTATTCAATTATTCAAGCTTTTTTAGCTAAAGGACTCACAAGTTCAACAGGTTCAACAACTTCAGCAGGTGAGCTCTCACCAAGAGACAAGTTTCCAACACTTAGGCATTTCAAGGTTGGTTCAACGCTGAAGTTCAATCAAAGACTTATCGGCGGGCTTCAAACAAAAGATTAAACTATTGAACCATTGAACTCCGCCTCTATAGGTTCAAAGGTTCAATGGGTTCAAAGGTTTAATGACATCGACAGACTTAAAGAGTTAAGTGCTTCGGCAAGTTCAAAGTTCAACCACTTCAAAAAGTTCAACCACTTCAAAAGACTTAAAGAAAAGAAGACTTCGAAGAACAAAAGATTGAACCGTTGAACCTTGAACCAAAAGAGTTCAAAGTTCAAAGGTTCAACAAGTTCAATAAAGTATGAGAGACTTAGAATAACAAAGGATTCGAAGAGCTAAGAAAGAAAGGTTGAACTGATTGAACCTTGAACCAAAATGGTTCAAAGTTCAAAGGTTCAACGAGTTCAACAGAAAAGAAAAGGGTCCAAAAACTTCGAAGGACCAAAGGATTCTGAGAAAGAGAATGAACCATTAAACTTTGAACCAAAGTGGTTTGAATTTCAAAGGTTCAAAGGTTCAAAGAATTTCAAATTTTAAATGGAAGCTTTGAGTGAAGGAAGGAAGCGAAAGATTCTAGAGACAAGTTTGAAGAGATGGTTCAACCGAAGAGGAAAGAAAGCGATTGAACCAAGGAAGTGATTGAACCAAAGAAGCAATTAAACCAAGGAGCCGATATGACCGCTCGAACCATTAAACCATTGAATCGATGCACCTCAAAGGTTCAAAGGTTCAATGTTCAACGCGGTTCAAGTGACCAAGTGACCAATGACGTCCCCACAGACATCAAATTCAAGGTAATAAAATGCCTATTTATTTTCAAATATGGCACAAAATTTGAAGATAAAACTTAGCAAACAGTTGAAGAAAGAAGCCAAAAAAGACTGTTGAAGGTAAGAAGATGGTCTGAGAGCTCAAATTGTAACAAAAAAGAGGGAAAGTTATAGGAGATACTGAAATATCTATAAGGTAGTTATTCTAGTAGGTGGAACAGTCCACCAAGTAGACATCTGAGTGCGCAAACATTCAAAGGTGCGACCTATTTTTCTCCCTTTGAATAAAATCAAGTGGACAGTCGTGTACATATCTAGAAATGGACTAGATGACCCATGCTAAGGAGAAGACATTTGAGATGATTCTGTACACCAAAGTTAAGGGCGATGCCTTGTTTTAGCATGGTTCGTTCATAGAACTGAAAATGCATTCAAGGCATTGAATGCAGCATGGGCTATTCCATGAAACAAAGTACCCAAGTCTTTTTTGGAGTGCTATATATTATAATCTCTGATTTTATGCAAAAGAGATCTCTCTGTTATAGAAGCAAAACTCTACCCAAATTGAAAGGCATTTCCTGAGACTTTGAGCTCAGATTGTTAATCATATTTCTTTATTTGAATGAGAAAACAAGTGACCTTTTAGACTTTGTGCTGGAATAGCTTGTGTTATTTAGGAAATTATTCTTATGTCTATTTCTTAGAAGCATTCATGTCCATTTAATTTAACAAGCAAAATTAGTGGAAGTAATCAAGAAGGTGTCTTGAAGCCGACTGTGGAGAGACTTTGTGTTGCCACAATTGTCTTTAGCGTGTTTGGCTTTTTGTTTCTGTGTAAAGGATCTTGGGATGACTTTGTGCCCCCATTATCCTTCATATATTTCACTCTTTGGTAGTTGAGGTGAAGACTTTGTGCTACACTTCATCTTGTTGTGTTATTGCGCCCTATTACTTTTACTATCCAGGAAGGAATCTCGCTGTTGGCTGAATATTACTTCTGAAAGAAGAGAAGTACCTTCACCAATCATCCTAGATTTCTCCTTTGATCTGTGAACATCATCTCTAAAAAAAGAGAGATGGATGGTGTTGTCCTACTCCTAAGTGTTATTTTCAGCTTATATATATAGTATATAGTACCTTATAGTTACAGGGAACCTCCCCTTGATGAGAGGAGAGATTTGTCCCATTTTGATGTGGTAAACTTGGACATTTTGGCTGATCAATCTCCTTATGTTGTGGTTGAAACAACTATTTTTCCCATCAATTAGTTGGTGATAAAATTTTCACCCAACAGGTCCCACCTATAATGGAAGTATTATATCCCTGATGGATTTCTAAAAATGTCCATTGAAACCACTAATAACTATATCTCTCAGGAATATATACCTCTCTGTGTAGCCCAAGTGTTGTATGAGTGTCATGGTACACATGCTTATGCTTAACCCATTGTCAACCATGACATTGTGAATACAATGGTGGTCTATATATAATCATATGAAGATCACATGTAAATATGTGTCATCATCCACAATATCCTACTCCAAAAATATGATAGATGGTCTAGGTGTCATTGTAATATGATACAAGCCAATACTATTATGTAGATGTGTTTCCTCTATAACTATGTGATAGGAAGTTGGTGGTGGATGAGCCTGGTATGTATAATGAACACCTGATGTGCCCCCTACCTCATTAGTTGTATGCTTAGGAAAATAATCCAAAAATATCTTAAGTGACTTTGCCTATGTTTTTTAGTACCTCGATGGGTGTGCCCACATCAATAATGTTGCCTCAATGATATCTTGTATCTTGTGCTTTAGGCTAATGCATCTATTCATCGTATGGCCTAGTTCCCTATGATACTTGAAGATTGAATTTGATCATAACTCCTTGTAAGAGGCCATGTTGTATCAACCTCTTTAATGGAAGGGAGAGATATGACATTGCATTCCAATAATTATTGTATAACTCGTGTTGATGACTCTGGTAGATTAGTGAAAACTCTGCACTAAGGAGTTGATAAAACCAATCTAGGAGAAAGCTATAAAGTTGCATTAACTATTTTATTTTGATATATATTGTTATTTGTGGCCCTAACTTTATATGGAGGTGTGTTTGTACTCTGAATATTTGAATCTGATCCAATCATGTACTTGAGTTTGCCCATTGCTAAGAGCTTAACCTCTCTTTCTTTAACGATGTGGCACATGTCTATAAATGTGGGAAACTTTTTGAATAATATCTCTTTGTGAATTGTCGGTAATAGACTCTTTTTAAATATATCTCGAAGCTCTCTATCTGCCATGGAGCTAGTCAATTTTGATAAGATTGTCTTGTACCATAAGACATAATCAGCTATAGGCTCATTTGACCTTTGCTTTAGTTCTACCATTTGTGCATATGATATCTTATCACTTATGTTGATAGATAAATGTGTGAGGAACATATGTGTTAAAGGATTAAATGTCATGATATATTAGTTAGGAAAATCATAGAACCATTATAAGGCATAATCCTTGAGACTACATGGAAATAACTTCGTAAAAAGCCAATTATTAGACACATACTCTAAACATCTTATGTGAAAGGCTCTAAGGTGATACTCTAGGTTGCCCTTTCCATCATATAATGTGAGATTAAGTACTAAAAACTAAGATGGCAAAGGAGTTACCACAATATGATATGTCAATCGTCTATGCAATCAAATGTTGGAATCCAAGGCATGTGAAGGCTTAGATGTTCCCAAGATGTATCACCTTAGACTGTAGAGAAAGAACTTACTGCATAAGGGATTTTACATCAAGAGGAGAAGAACTAGCCACAAGTGGAGTATTTTTCACTGATGGTCAAATAACAAGCTTGGGTTGTGCTATCTGAGTTGGTTAAGTAGGCCCTACTGAAGGTGTAACAACATCATTAACTGGAGGTGTTGAAGATTGACCATTGTTGTTCTTACTCTTGATTTCTAATATGGCATGTAAAACATGTGCATTGTCATGGGGCCATTCCCTAATTCTATCTTTGAAGCCCTATAATACCTCATCTTTGTTCACAACTATGCCATTATCATTAAGTGGAGTAGTGTATCTTGATCCTCAATATGGACCTAATCTTGTTCTTGGTTATATTGTTCATCCTCAGATGCATTATCATTGAATTCCAAATAATCAAGATGTGAAGGATTCATATCTAGAGTTGTAATAGGTTCCTTGTCCATGTCATAGGGTTGGATAGCTAGAATTTGAACATGCTTTAGAGGATTACCACCTAGTCTATCACTTCTTCTTAAAAGAAGAGATATAGATTTTTTAGATGGCATATATAAAATAAATTGAATACATCTACTACAAGAGAATATATGAATTTTGAATAATTAATAATAGCTAATCAAAATAAGATAAAAAGGATACAAACCCTAAGAGCATCTAGGGTTAGGGTTTTTGGAAGCTAGGGTTTATTTGCAACAACTTGAATTAGATGTAAAATAAATTGAAACCCTAATGTAAAAATGTGATTTTAATTTAGCTAGGTTGTTTAAATAAAATTATAAGTATGCAACCTTGAATTTATTTCATAAAAATAGTAATTAATCCAAGCTAGGGATTTATGCAATGCTTGAAGTAAGACGGGTTCACCAAATGATTTAACCTTTTAGGGTTTTACATGAGTAATTACCTATGTTTGGTCAAGGGGCTAAGATGTCTAAATCAATTAAATAAATTTTAATAATTAACCTAACAATTTGTAAATGATTTTAACCTTATTTGACTTTCTATAAATAGCAACAAATAGGGATAAATAGAGACTTAACTAAAAATTGACTATCGTTGATGATGTAGGCTCTAAAATGAGAGATCTGGGTAGTAGTCTATGTCATCAATAGGATTTTGATGTTCGTCTATTCATTACATAGTATCACCCAATTTGGATAGTAGTGTCATCCATGTGTAGTGTCCTAGATGTAGCACTAATGTCCTCTTTATGGGACTTTTCCTATTTTTGGAAAACACCTGCACCTGTGTCTGTATGTTTTATTCCTACGTAAGCAAAACTTGTAGATATGTATTATACCTAGAAAGCTTGATTTGATGTGCAAACCATAGTTCTCTTTGTAAGTATGGTGTGAAAAATAATTTGAGTGTGTTGGTAGGATGGATTGGACATCCTCAACACCCCTTATGTAGAAATTTACCTACATATCAATACTCCAAAGAGGGATCAAGTCCAATGTAGTTCTCCCACCTAGTACTTGATGTATGTGCAAGTGAATGCTAGAATGAGAGTGGCCTCGGATGCCTTAGATGTACTTGAGCTTTGAAATGCTTGAAAATTGGACTTATGGATGTTTTAGATGGTAGTATGTATAAATTAGGGTAGAATAGGAATAATGTACCTTAAATTTGCACAACTTTGTCTTAGATTTGAATAACTTGTGCATCTATTTTCCATATAATGAATAGAGGTGGATTATACTTGTATTTATAGGGTTATGTTGCTTGTGCAGACAAGAAAATGAGCTTAGGCTAACTTTAGGAGGGGTACACATTTCAAAAAGTTTCTGTTGGGAAGATTTGGGGCTAAGGACAATAGCACCTAGTTGGAAACATCCCCATATGGTTGTAGTGTCCCAAATGTTGTTAGGTTGTGGAGCTAAAAGCTTCAACTGTTGCAAACATGGAGGAGGTTGCTGAGTTCCAGGGAGACCGGTGTCGGCAGAGTATAGTGTAGAGGGAAACTGACATCGGCAGGTGTGAACTGAAGACAACCGGCATCAGTAGGAGATCGGCCAACATCGGTCACCTCCAGGCAGACAAGGACCGATGTCGGTCACCTGTGGCAGTTCCAGAACTGTTCGTTGCACGGACAGTTAGTTCGTTGAACCGAGAGTTTGCATGTTAAAGGGTAATTATAGTCTTGAGTTGTGTATTTAATTATTGTAATTAAGAAAGTCTAATTATTGTATGCATGAGATCTATATAATAGACTCATGGGCTATATTGTAAAAGGGGTGCTAGAAATCCATTGAGATTGTAGAGAGAGCTAGAGTAGCTCCTCCTAGTTTCAAAGGGGTGCTGAGTGTGTATGATCGGGGAGAGTTGCAGGTTGTGCAAGTTCTACTAGGAGATCCACCGGGGTACTGGTTGAAGAATCATAAGGACTTGGTGAGGCAAGGATGAGGGTTATTCAAGGGTGTAGAGACATCTACATGGTAATTAAGGTATGTTGATTTGCAGGTGGCAGCAAGGAAAGGGAGATCTACTTGGAGTACGGTTGTGTACTTGGTATACCGGTAGCATTGTTACTAACTGGTGGAGGTGAACACCAATTCTGTATTGTGAGTTATGTGTTGGGACCGTAAGAGAGAGAGGGAAGAATTCCTTGAGGTGTGGCAAGCCTTTGAGGTGGAAGAAGAAGTGGCATCTTCTTTATTGTATTTTCTTCTGAGTGATTATTAATACAATTGTGTATTGTCTCTCATAACCTGTGTTGTTTCATATTTCTAGTTACTTATCATTTTGGTTAAATTCCGTGTTTAGTTTCTAATACAAGAGGTAATCATATATTGTGCTCTAATGGAGGAGCAAGATCCTGACAAGTTGGTATCAGAGCATGTTTGTTGTTCTAGGTCCCTGACAAATGTGGCATTAATATCCTTTCGACAGATTGCTGAGAAAGTTGGATTGGGGTCAGAGGTGACAATTTAGGGACTGTGTCTTGACTAACTATAGGTGATTTTGATCTATTGAATAGATGGAAATGTAAGTCTAAGGCTCTAGAATAGGTTTATGGCAAGCCTAGGGATAGGGTAACTCAAATGACACTCTTAGCATCCATTTACCACTTTTAGGTGATTACATAGATTAATTTATCACTTGATTTAAATACCTTTGACTAGACCTAAAATTGGTTTCATGTGTCTTTAACCAATTTATCATCTCAAACTAAGGTAAAAACTCATTCTTCAATTATAGCTCTAAATGCAACTAGTTTACATTTGAGCCTTGCTTATCACTTGGGCTTGAGTGTTTTACTCTTTGCTCTTAGTTTTTCTACTTGAGATTAACTTTCCCAATTAGTTTTAGACACATTTCTAGAGTAAGTTATTTGTGCCAAGGTCAATTTTATCTTAATTTCATGTGTTGAGACTAATCCATGTGTCTAGATCAAGTGTTTCAAACCATTTACCTTAGAGTTAGATTAATCTCAAGTTTGACTCAACCATTTTGATTCCAAGTCTAGATTTGTGATGTTAGCCAAAGACCTAGCACCTTTTTTTTCATTTCCAAACCTAAATTAAGATTTTTTGAAGCACCTTGCCAAAGACCAGTTTTACACTTTCCTTCTAATTTACCTTTTCCTTAGACCTAGCATAGACGTTTCACCTTTAGGCCTTTTTGCAAAAGCTAAAGGTTATTTTCCAAAACCATGTTCATGAGCCATCTTTAAACCTCCTTTAAAGAGATAAGTTTGGTTTTGTGATAGTTTTTAGATCATTTTTCAAGCTTTCCAAAGTTGCATTTTTAGACCATGTTTTGAGCATTTGTGAACATTAGACTAGATTTAGATATGCATCGTTATACACATAGTGACACCATGTATAATCCATATTATGAGAACATCGTCATAAATGACCCCTTCATTAAATATCCATATGGTGATGATGTGGTTTATGAGATGGATCCATATCCCTCTTATGCTACTCAATATACAAAACAAGGGCAGGACCTACTAGCACAGTACCTAGTTAATGCACCTCTCTATCCATGGCAGGAGCAAAAACAAATAGCCTAATACCTTACCAATGTGCCACCCATAATTAAATGGGTCCAACAATAATAACCCTCCTATGTAACCATGCTAATAAGTTATGACCTAGACTTATTTGATAATCACTACTTGAAAACAAGGATGAGATTTTAGTCAAGGCCATAGAGGTAGGAGGAAAATTCCTGACAAACTTTCCCCAAGAAAGTCTACCTAGTTTAGTTAGAGTGCCTAGCAACGCACCTCAAGTTAGACAAATTGAATAGGTCTCAACTAATTACAATTAGGCACTCATGTTCAATACCTAACCAAGATCTTAATGTGCTTGAAAAAGGAAAGGGTCCAATGGTTGACCAATTCACAACAGGCATATCAAATGTATCTCAATTTAGCTTAGAATTTCAATACTATGGCCATTTTAAACACCCCACTTATAGAGTTATCTCCCTCAATTGGGGTACAAATTGATTCTTCAGGCTATAATAATCTGATAATGGACCCATTTGTCCAAAATAAGTTAGTTGGTGACATGTTCAATGTCCTGACCATTAAGGAAGTGACAGTGGCTTCTACCTAAGACCATTTATAAAACATAGAAGATAACACGCAAATGTATCCCAATTTGAACCAAGGTGGGTCAAATACACCAAAAAATAGCTCATAACAACATAGGATAAGCATGCCTAGTTCCCAACCACAATAGGCCACTGCCACCCCTCAACCAACAACTTCCTCAAACATGAAACAGGGGGCAAGTAACCAAACACAAACCAAAACTCTACCCCAATAAGTGCCAAACACTACCCCACCTCAATAGGGGTAATTAATATTCAAAAACCACATATGCAGACCAATATACCATAATAATAAATGGTGATTTCATCACAAATATTATCTAATCAATAATTTATTACTATCAGCCAATAACATATACCTAACATCCAAAAAATGCCCAATTCACAATAGGTGTTTACTCAAAAAAGAGGTTGTAACTTATAACAAGTACCCATTAGACAACAATTGCCTTTTAACCTATGTGTATCTCATATAAAACAAAGACCTTATATGCACCACATTAAACAGTAGGGCTTTAATGGAAAACAAGTATTATTTATACATCATAATTCGATTAGTCACTTCCACCAAGCCATATACCTCCATCACATTGATAGTTCCCTCCAAATCAAAGCCATACTTCAAAACCTAACTATAATGTTCATCAACAATGCATATCGTACTAATGGCCTAATCCCAATGCATAGATGCATATTCCTAGTCGATCAATCCATCAAACCAACATTTTGCAATACCCCATTCCCCCATTGTACCCTGGTCAAGGTAATCCACCTTTGATTTCCCAAACACAAATGATTGTGCCATCTAGCTTCTTAGCCTAGGAACTATAGCAAATGAAGGATGTAACTACAACCATTTAGATAGGAAAGCAAACTAAGAATTTCAAATTAGATGATGTTTGCTCATATCCATTTAATATAGAGTAATTTCAAATACCATTTCCTCTAGGCTATGAGCCACCAAAATTTTATAAATACAAGGGCAAAGGATACCCTAGGGATCATTTACAAGAGTTATTTATCACTTGCCAACCAACGGCCTATAGTGACCTCTACTTGCTTCTTCTCTTTCCCTAAAGTTTAGTTGGACAAGCCTTAGAGTGGATTCTTAAGCTATCAAAGAATTCAGTATCTAATTTTGATGATTTTTTGGATAATTTTGTACAACATTTCTCCTAAAATCTTGAGCATGATATTTCGGTAGTTGATTTGAGTCAGGCCAAGTAAAAGGTCAGTGAGATATTTAAAATTTACTTCCAATGATGGAGAATGCTTACTAGCTATTTCACCCATAATTTACTAGATAAACAATTGGTAGTTGTGTTTACCAAAATTTTGCATAGTGAAATATCTTATTACCTAGAGCTTCAATGTGCTTACACATTCAAAGAGATCATTGAAAAAGGTATATAATTTTAAAAGCCCCTTATTAATAAATGGATTATCAAGTTGCCTTCTTTGAACTAAAACTAGAACCAAAACCAAAACCAGAGCCAAAACCAAAATCTAGGCCCAAATTAGATCCCAAACCCAGTTCAAATGCAAGCTTTTGTGCCCACTCAAGCTAATAACTTTTAAAAACCTAAGTTGTACAACCACAACAAGAATATTGTTGGTAATGGAGTTACTGAGTTGTGTCATGTCCAAATGGTGCAAAAACCATCTACTTAACCTATTCAATAAATATAGCTTATTCCATAAATGTATCATGTTCTACAAATGCAATCTATTCCACAATTATGGCTAGCTCTTCAAATGCAACTGCCTCCATGCATGCAGGCACCTCATCCACCACCTTTAAAAACCCATCCACTAAGAAGATGACTGAATGTTAGAGGTTTCAATGAGTTTGGTGAGACTATTGAAGTAGTGTTTCACAAATTAGTCACATCTAATATGATTAGTTGGTTGATTTCAAAGCACTTTTTTGAAGGTGTACCTTACCCATACTGGTACAAAAATCATGAATTCTATGAATACCATCATTTTCATGGTCATTTGATATGTTTATGTGTGTGGTTGAAGCATCTCATTAAGAATATGTGGAAAATGGAGAGATCTAGTTGGATAACGGGGCTTCTACTTCTAATTAGAAACTAGTTATTTATTGAGACCTGTTTCCACAACATAATAATACCAATTAGAACTAGTAACAATGAAGGTCACCACCATAGTAACAACAACATCAACAATAATAATGGGAACAGTAATAGTAATAACAACAACAATGCCAACTATAAAATGGACAAAACCTAGGCTAGAATGACCCTAATAACCAATAGACCTATCATGTAGTCACACACAACTACAATAGAGTTGTAGGTCACAGTGTGGGTGGTGATGTATCCATGATTACCATCAATCCTAAACCAAATTCCAATAGACCAAGACCATTACCCAATAGTGCTTATCATCCTCCCTATGTCGGTAATCCTTCTTTGACCTATGATTGTAGTCAAGCACGACAACAACCAAGGATTACCATCTTAGGCCCCTCTCCATCATTTTTTAGCTACAATGGTCTTTTACCAAATCTAGATTGTGCAATCACAACATAATGAACTAAAGTTACCATTTTAGGCCCACAACCACCTTCTACCAATGAGCTAATTCAACCCATTATACCAGCTAAGAGTAAGCCAATTACCATTATTAAGGAAAAATGTATGATATTGTGGAGCAACTACAAAAGACATCCACACAAATTTATATTTTGGATTTGTTACACACATCTACCATCTAAAAAAATATGCTTACTGAACTCTTGATCTAGTCTCAAGTACCCAATGACATTAAGCCATATAAATTTCAAGCTTTGGTTGGACACCTAGCCTCAGGGTAGTAATTCACCTTTGACCAAAGCAATATGTCATCCTTAGGCCCTCTCCACAAAAACCCATTGTACATTGAAGTTATCATAACACAACATAAATTTAAATTCATCCTCAAGGATAATGGATCTGGCCATAATATTGTGTCTCTAAAGTTAATCAAGCATATAGGATATACAACAACTAACCTTCAACAAATACCATTACCACTAAGGCATGTGACAATGAAAAATGAGAATCATAAGGAACCATATATTTACCAGTAGTCATTGGGCCTTTGACCCATGACACACTTTGTCATGTCTTAGATCTAGACCTATCATATAACTTACTTCTGAGCAGACCATGGTTACATGAAATCTATGCAATACCTTTAACCTTTCACCAATGTATCAAGTTTCCTCATTCTGGCATGGAGGTAACCATATCAATACTGCAAACATTTGGAGGTTGACTATGAGAGATATAATTACCATTTTGGCCTAGACTCATGCCAAATAAAGACAAGGACATACTTGTTGAATTACCAAAGTTTAATTGTATAGACCCTGATAGCCTTGCCTCAACAATGGTCATATAAAGATCCTATTAAAATTACCAATCATTTTATTATTTCAGGCAATGGTCTATGAGAGTACTTTACCTATAATACCTTCCATATAACCAAACTTTTGCAAAGCCCCAAGACATATGGAAGGCCCAAATCCAATCCAATTTTCATGGAATAATGATAAAAAGGAAAAGGAAAACTTCATAGCCCAGTGCCTATTATTTTCACACTGGCCACTAGCCAAGAACAAGACCCACTTGTTAAATATAATTCTTGATTGTATAATTATAATTTGGCTGATTACTACCAAAGTAAAAAGTATCCCATCCCTAATAAGATTATGGATAACCCAACATATGAAGGCAGAGGCATGGGGGTAAATCAACAGGATACTATTGAGCCTATTTTTATAACCAAGTATAAAGGAACTCATGGTATTGGATTTAACTACCTGGGGCTGACCCCACTTATCTTATTCATGTTACAATAATGATGACTAGCAATGATAATGTTGGCAGTGAAGCAAAGTTTGATTATAGTATATATGAAGACCTAACCAGTACCAACCTATTTAACCCTTAGACCATTTATACTATCATGCCAGTAATTTAACATTCCCCATTTACCCTTTATCATGCTCAACTCATGGACTAGGACCAATAAGAATCCACAGTACCTCTAGATAAGTTGGAGAATGATGAGGTTTTTTATGATTCCATGGGCCTAAGAGATAATGTTCTTTTGTGAGACCAAAAGTAAGGATTCTCTATCAAATTGGATCCTACTGCCTATTTTAGAAAGTGGGTGAAAATGTTCGATCCTACTACCTGTTTTGGGACTCCCTTAGCCAAAATAAAAAATAAATAAAACATTGAGGTCCCAAAGTGAAAACCTCTTTGAGGCACTTTTGGACTAGGGAAAAAGTAAAGAAAAAGGCCAATATCTTGGTGAAAACCTGTTTTAGACACCACTAGATGAGGATGCTCACCCTTCCTCGAAGGAAGCTCAGGAGACCATAAACAACAAAATTGCATTTGGGTCCAAACTCAGTACAGAGCAACAACATGCTTTTGAACAAATTATTTGAGAGTGTCTTGAAGTGTTTGTTACATGGCCCTTGCCACTATTAGGAGATTTTGAATAATCTTGTTTAGAATAACTTGAAGAACAACTCTAACTAGAGGACTTTGCCATTGCCAACCAATTTATATCTTTGCTGAATATTTTGGAAGATGACTCTACTCTCCTTGTAGAGGATGCATCAAAAGTCAACATTGGAACTCTATATTATCCTAAGTTGATAAAACTAGGCATGTCCCTCATTGAGGAGGAACATGAAATTATTACAGTTCTTTTTAGAGAGTTCGTCAACATTTTTGCTTGGGTTTACTCAAAAAGCCAGGTTTGGATCCCTCATTGGTTTTACACCATCTTGTAGTTCATCTAAATGCTAAGCCAGTTAAGTAAAAACTGAGGAAAATACATCATTGCATTACCATCTTGATCAATTTTTTTTGGAGAAACTCTTAGATGTAGGATGTATCAAACCTATTGATTATTCAAAGTGGATCTCTAATATTGTACCAGTTAACAAAAAGCCATAAGGTATCAGACTGTGTACCAATTTTTGAGACATTAACAAGGCCTACCCAAAGGATGACTTTCCTCTGCTGAACATTGACATGAATAGCTAGGTATGAAATGATTTCCCTTATAGATGGATTTTTAGGATATAACCAGATAAAGATTGCACCCAAAGACCAATATAAAACAACATTCACCACTTCTCGGGGAACATTTTGCTATCAAGTCACGATGTTCAACCTCAAGAATGTAGGGATAACATACCAAAGGGCCATGACTATTATATTCCATGATATGATGCATGACATTATCAAAGACTATGCTAATGACATACTGGGTAAATCTAATACTTGTGCAGACCATCTAGATGTACTATAAAGAATCTTTGAAAGACTTCGTGAGTACAAGGTTCAGATTAATCTCAAAAAGTGTGTCTTTGGTGTTACTTTAGGAAAAAATTTAGGCTTTATTATCTCTAATCGTGGCATTAAATTTGATCATACCAAGGTTCAAGCTATTATCGAGATGTTGCCACCTTCTACTTTGAAGTAGTTATATAGTTTGTAAGGCAAAATATAGTCTATTAGATGCTTTATTTCACAATTGGATAATAAATGTCACCCACTTACTCATTTATTAAATAAAGGCACTACCTTTTCATGGAATGAAGACTGCTAGAAGGCCTTTGAGCACCTAAAAAAAAATTGCCTGACCCACTTGTTCTACTACCACCTACACCGAGAAAGCCATTCTTACTTTACCTATCTACAACTAAAAATGCCCTAGGGGCACTTTTATCCCAACATGGTAAGCATGGGAAAGAACATGTAATGTATTATCTAAGTCATACACTGGTAGTATATGAACATAATTATACGTTGATTGAGAAAGTTTGTGTATTTATGGTCTTTGTAGCCTATAAGTTGCATCATTACATGCTCAACAACAAGACCATAGGCATTGCCAAAGTAGATCCACTCAAGTATCTACTATCAAAAATAATTTTATAGGGCCATGTGGCTAAGTGGATCATGCTTCTTAGTGAGTTTAAGATTAAATATGTTAACCAAAAGGCCATTAAGGGACAAGTAATTTCAGATTAGCTTGTTGAAGCTCCCATATCAGATACTCAGCCACTTACTTTTGCATTTTTAGATGAGTCTATCATGACCATAGTAGAAACACCTCCTGAAGAGCAGCAATGGAAACTTTATTTTAATATTTCATTCACATCGCATGGGTCAAGAACGCGATTGTTATTCATAACACCACAGGGTGATCTCATTCCCAAATCATTGTGTATTAGCTTTCCTTGTACTAGTAACATGGTTGAGTACGAATCACTCATTGTAGGGCTTCCCCTATCAGTATAAACATTCAACATATATTGGTTTATGGTGATTCATAACTTATCATTAATTAGGTTACAAACCAATTCTAGACTAAAGATGCCACGTTGATACCTTATAAATCCATGGTGGACACTTTCAAGCAATAGATTGCACACATTTAGTTTGAACACATACCTCAAGCCAATAATCAGACAATAGATTCCATGGCTACAATTGATTATTTGACTCATAACATAGACAAGGCAAGAGACTATTAGTTCCCCATTAAACATCTTCTAATCCCTGCCCATGAACCTTCAACCATTAAAATGCTCAGTGATATTATTAGTCCTATTTCCATTTGGTAGTTTGAACTATATAATTACCTCCATGACCAAGTCCTTCCACCAAACCTCTCACATAAGAAACAAAAGGCCTTCACACACCAAACCTCTCTTTATACCTTACTTGGACCTACACTTTACTATCGAAGCTTTGATGTAACTTTGTTTTATTCTTTAATTTTAGTAAAATATAGATTAGCATTGAGGGAAGTTCATAAAAGAGTTTGTGGGGCCCACACCAATGGGGCCATCCTTGCCAAAAATCTCTTACGTACTGGTTATTATTGGCCAACCATAGAAGCAGATACAGTTGCTTATGTTTAAAGGTGTAAACAATGTTAGAGGCATGCAAGTTTGATCCATGCTCTAGCATAGACAATCAAGCTGATGACCATGCCATGGTCATTTTAGACACGGGGACTCGATCTCGTAGGGAAGATTAACCCTACTTCATTAGATGACCATAAGCATATCCTTACCACCATCAAGTATTTACTAAGTGGGTTGAAGCCATTCCCCTCACTTACATGATAGGCAAGAAAATTTATAAATTCATCTTCAACCATCTCATCTTCTGTTATAGTATCCCATCTGACATTATATCTGATATGGTGGTCCATTTAAAAACAAGGATGTCAAATCACTCTATGCTAAGTTTAACATTACCCAACATTTTTTCACTACATATTACCCATAAGGTAATGGCCAAGAAGAGGCATCTAATAAGACCATTGTTAATATTCTTAAGAAGATCGTCAATGATGTTGGTTGTGCTTGGCACTTACAAATATTCTACACCCTTTAGGCCTACCATACTAATTTCTAAACTCTAACAGAAGCCACATCTTATTCCCTTATTTATGGCACTAAGGCCATTCTTCTCCTTGAGGTTGAGTTCCTTCTCTATGCATTTCTTTGAAACACATGCTTGATGGCAAAGATTACAGAGTAGTTCATATGCAAGAGTTGAAACTACTAGACAAAAAATGCATGGTCACTATGAATAGGGTTTAGTCATACCAAGACTAGTTATGTGGTTAGTATAACAAGTGTGTGAAGCATAAAGAGTTCAAGTTGGGTGATCTTGTCCTCAAAGAAAACCAGAAGAACACCACTGTCGAGAAAAAGAAGACAGCCAAGTTCAAGCCTAAATGGATAACTTCTTATATGATTTTTGCTAACCATGGCTCTGGAGCCTACAAGTTGGATACACTAGAAGGAGATGAACTTGATCAACCAATGAACATAATACATCTTGATGTCATGATTTTTGGAGATTTAAAAAATTAGCAAAAAATGAATTTTTTGGCTAATTTTTGGTTTGGGATTAAAATTGCCAAATTTTGAAAAAATTAATAATTAATTAATTTTTTTTATTGATAAGCACCTATATATTAATATAAAATAAGATATGGTACAATGCTAATCATACAAAAAATGGGTGGAAAAGTGACACCCCATGAGTAAACTCACACCAAGGGTTAACAAAAAACCCCTCGAGAAAAGTCAAAAAAGTGGTCACAAAATGACCACACCAAAAAAATTACACATCAGTTGCCAACAAAGTAGAGAAACCAAGGTATAAATAACATTAATGAGAACATTTAAGCAGCAAAAATAAACATGTATGTCAAGGGAGGCAAAAGACTCGAAGGATTATCACCCCATCCTCCCATGGCATGAGGATCCTCGTAAGCAGCTAAGGGCTCCCAACCAGTGTTTTGTTGCTCTTCTAAAGTCTCATTTTGATTTCTTTTAGGGGAAATAGCTAGATACAAGTATGGGAATTTACCTTAGGGAGGTGGACCCCAGCCTCCATTATCACCTCTAGATTAGGAGGAACCACTCAGACCACCATGATGTGGAGAAGGCCAGTGAGGTGGTGACCTTTGTTTCTATACGATTTTTGCTTTCACATTCAAAAAGGAAATGAGAAACTAAAGGAAATGGTCTAAGGCTTGTATGTACCTGGATATAGTCTTGTGGACCAAATTCAGACAATAGCAGGAACTCCTTTTTGGTTGTGGAGGATGACACCTGTAGAAGAAAGAGACTAAAACAAAGAAGGCGTTAGATGAGGAGATGGTGGGCTGCCAAGCAAAAGCTTGATCCAGAAGTACGAAGAATTCTTTGAGGGATGTCAACCCACTGATTGATAAAAATAATGTCTGATAAAAGGCAGAATGATAAAAGACTGAAATGATTAAAAACTGAAATAGAAATGGAAGCAAATGCTTACCTGAATGCTACTGTCGATCTGGTCACAGTCGCCGACGTCTGTTAGTCTGCCGACATCGGTTGTCAAATCTACCGACGTCGGTTAGTCTATCGACGTCGGTGAGGGCAGTGGTCTATGCCGCCGGCATCGGTCGGGGCAGTAGTCTTTGGATGAGGTCTGGTCAGGTCTGGATGGGTTTTAGGGCTATAAACAGGTTTGAGAAGGAGTTTGGCCCTTGTTAATGGTCTATGCAAGGGTCTAGGCAGAGTTGCAGGGACAATGGACAGAGTGTATGTTTTGAAAAGGAGGATAGAAGTGATAAGGATATAGGAAGGCCTCTCAGCCTTTCTGGGAGGGAGTCAAGTCTGGGCTGGCTAAATAACAGATGGATTAAAAAGAAAATACTGAAATGAAAATAGTAGCAAATACTTACCTCATACCTGTTGGAGAAGGAATGTTGCACACTGGTTGTACCTATTGCTGAAGCTGCTGGTGTGGAAGTCATGTTGTTGTTGTAGAACACTGATGCAGAGTCCCTGCTGTTGTTGTAGCTGGTGTAGAATCCCTGTGAGAGAGAGAGAGTGAGAGGTCTGGTGGATTGAAGACTAGAAGATTGGCTGATTGAGGAGTGAAAGATCAGATTGCTAAAGGTCGAAAGGTCCGATTGAAAGATTGAGGAACACGGATACAAAGATTGGAAAATCAGATCGAGAGAGAAGACCAAAAATAGCCTTTGGGCTAGTCTTAAGCAACCGACGTCGGCGATCCCACCGGCGTCAGCCGACAGGTAACCGACGTCGGCAGCTGGAATAACGGCAAAAGGCTAAAATTAGCCTTTCGTCCATTCTTCCAACTACACGGGTCAATTGGTCATGCGAAAACGGTCGAAGGTGGATAAATAAACGTGAGGATTAGTGGAGGGGAAGTTAGAATAGGTCATAGGGTGATAAATGAGGGTATCCAAGGGCAAAGAATCCAAAGAGAGGAGAGGTGGCATGGATGAGGTGGCAAGGGGAGAGAGAGAATTATTAATTTAAAATAAGATAATTATTTTAAATTAATAAGACATAGGTTAGGAGTGGTTAAGTGGACCAAGGGGACCAAGGGGGAGAGTCGACCTAGGGTTAGACACGATTTTGGTGTCTACAACCTTCATGGAGAGTAACTCTTACGTCTGGGTTTGGACCACTATCATCTTGGCCCACATCCTCATCTCTGGGGGCTGAAATATTTTATCGGGGTTTAGGAGGTTCTTGACTGACAACACATAGAGCATTTCCCAAGTGATCAAGCAAATGTTGGAAGTGGTTGAGCTCTACATGGACCTTGTTTGTTTAGCTTTGAATCTAAAGAGTGACTTTAGAGAGAATAATAAGTTTGTTAGGAATAGAAAAATTATGTTTTAGTTCTTCATGATTAAAGCAAGCATAATTCATAGCTTTCCATATTTGAAACAAAATGTCAGTTCAAAAGATCTGTCAAAAGTGATTATATTTTACAGGCAAAAAATCTGAGTCCCCTACGAAAGCCATCATCCATGTTGAATTCAGGATGAAAACATTGAAAAAAGGGAGTGAATATAACACCACATAGACTGAGCATGTGGGCAAAACCAGAAAAAATGGTTAACAGTCTCTAGTTGCTGACAAACCAGGCAGATGGGGTTAGGCACACCTAGATGCTTGAGCTAGTCACCCAGAGGCAGGGCCTGGTAAAGAAGGCACCATAAAAAATGAGTTTTTTTGGGCTCAATAGAATCATACCACACTGTGTTAAAACGTCGGGCCCAGATCCCATCATGGGAATGAATATTCCATCTGATATTAAGCATATCAACTATAATATATTAAGGGGCAAGTAATTGATATCTCAATTGTAGATAATATCAGGTGAATGGGGTGGTTGTAGGCCAGTGTCAATCCCTCCACCAAGGAACAAGAGAATTAACTTCGATTTTATGTAAATATTTATCAGGTATGAAGCCTTGAATTTTTGCAATAGTCTTTGCATTTGAATTTATTAAATGATATTTATTTTGAATTTCTTTCCAAAGGAGCCAAACCCTGCTCTCTTTACAAAAGATATCATTGATAACCTTCATGTCTTTTCTAAAAAGGTGTAGCCCTTTAACCCAGGGGACTAAGGCAAAGGGAACATTATGAAAATTTAGACAAGGTGACCACTAAAGGGACTGAGAGTTAATGGAGAGGCCATTTATAAAACCTTCACCAACCTAGCTAAGGTGAGGGTTAAGCTTCTCCCACGCCTTCTATAAGCTTTGAATTACAAAGGAACCCTTAATTTTGACAAGCACTGGGGTGATACGTAAGGAATGAAGCCCCATGCCTTGCCACACTTTCCTACCATAGGGGAGACCCTAAGAGATACAATGATAGAGAATAATCTTCTAGGCTTCATCCCTAGAAAGACCTCTGATAATCCATTTGGCCCCAAGAGAAAGTCCTTGGATTTTAATATTGAGGAGACCTAGTTCCCCAGCTTCCTTGGGGCGGTATCAAATGTTCCAGGCAACATAGTGTAATTTCAAATTAAAAATAATAAACCAATTGAAATCATTCTAATTTTTTTAATTTACAATTTTCTTTTTGAAACCCTGATGTCATGCAATCATCTTGAAATTTTCTCTGAGTCATGTATTTGAAGTTTTTTTCCCCTAAAAGCTTTCAAAATAAATATCAAAACTTGAATTGCATGCAAAAGCTTCGAATGATATTTGCAAATAAGAATCAAAACATTTTTTTGTTGTCTATCCCTACAAAGTGACGCTGAATGGCCTAAGAAAAGAACTCAGACTATATAAAAAGAGCGTGGGAGAAGAAAGTGTTGAGGTGTGGAGCTAAAAGCTTCACTAGATGAGTGGATGCTAAAGTTGCTGGATTTACACAGTCGCCGACGACGGCAAGGAGTTGACCAGTAGCTGTCGACGTCGGTTATGGATCGGCCGACGTCGGTCATGTGTAGGCAAATAAGGACCGACGTCAGTTACCTGTGCGTCTAGAAAGTCTATTTTCGTGGATGAACAGATTGTTTGCATGATTAGTTTCGTTGTTAGTTGTAAGTCCGCGTTTCTATCTTTAGTAGGACTGTTTTGAGTCTTTGATTAGGAGGTGTATCTAATGGTTGTTAATGCATAGCTCATGATCCCTAATTCTATACAATAGGATTAGATCTTCATAGCTTGAACATGTAAGAAAGTACAGTACAAGACATATTGTATATGTGTATCAATCCAGGTTGTTGGAATTGATTGAGAGAACTCTTGAGGGAAAGAGATCTGTACATCTGAGAGGTGTCAGAAGAAAGTGTGATTTTCTTCATTGTATTTCCTTCTCGAAGAGTTTAATACAAGTTTTCAGGGTGGTTTCTTGTATCTCTTATTCTTTGTTGTTTTTGATTCTAGTTACTTATTATTTTGGGATAATTTCATGTTTAGTTGCTTACATAAAAGTAATCAAGTTTGTTGGTTGATCCCCAATAGAAAGATCATTTTTTAACATGCCAAGAGAGGTCGTATGGCCATATGCCCCAAGGAGAAAAGTGAGAAAAATCCAAAAATAAAATAATAAATCAAAATTAATTCTTTTTGTTGTCAAAAAGAGGATGCACATTGCCCCAAAGAGAAAATGTGAAATTTAAAGATCAAAATTTATTTTATCTACCCATACACCAGCAAATTCATACAGTGCCCATAGGGGAAGGCAAGACAAAACCAAAAAAAGAAAAAATTCAGTTGCTTTTGCTTTTTGTCAGCAAAGGAGGTCGTACAACATGTGGTGCCTTAGTGAGAGAATACAAAACAAAAAAGGAGAAAATAAAATTAATATTTGTTTTGTTTTTTTACATACTAGCAAGAGGTCGTATGGCACCCAAATCAAAAGAAAGGTTTAAAAATTGAAAGGAAATGTGCAGAATTATATTTTATTTATCTCCATTTACCAGAGGTCATATAATGCCATAGAGGAGATGGGAGGTTGAAAAGCTCTTAGTAAATTTTTTATTGTTATTACTTCTTATTTTGTTAATTTGAAAATATACGGTACAAGGAGAGATGGAGAAATAAAAAATTGTAAAATTAAAAATAGTTGGTTAATTTTCTTTTTGTTTCTGTTTGAAAAAAGAAGTTATACAATGGCACCATTCTAGTAGTGTAATTCATCGGATAAAATTAAAGGAGCAAATTCATGGCCAAAGAATTGCTAAATCATTATTTTTCCTCATAGGCTTTTTGTCAAACGGTCCTCGTGATTTTTCAATACACTATGGCCTCATAAAAGGGTGATGTTAGAGCAAAGAAAATTTCTATGTATTTTCCTCAAATAAACATTAAGCCAAATAAGTCACATGATACATATAGGCACAATAGATGATTGTGTGCTGTTGGAAATTGAGTCAAAACAATAAAATCATAAAACAAAGGCATCACATGTGTGAAGTTTTTTGGAGAATTTTGACAAAAAGTTCATGTGCCTTCACCTTGAAGTGTTATTATCACAACCTTGCCAAGTGTTCCCCTAGCCCAATGGCTAGTAAATTTAGTGCTAATTTTGATAGACATTTTGCTAATATTCTACATGCCCATGAACATGAACATGAAAATATTTCAAAGCTATTAATTGCTGAGGAAGATGAAAAAAAATTACGTTGTTCATGTATCCAATGGTGATCCAAAATAATCAAAAGATTTGGTTCCACATATTTCTAATGGTAAATTTAGTGATGAGATAAAGACAGGTAATTGAGACAGGCTAGAATGGTAAAGGTGGTCAAAATTAGATAGAATTACATGGAGATAAATTTGTATTAACTCGCAGATGGAACTCTTCGGTCAATAAAGGAGATTAAGGAAAGATTGTTTCCTCTCATCAAACCAAATCAATTGCACTTATTCCCATGTGGTCATATTGTTCTATTGGGAATAATTTTACCTATTGCAGTTTCATGTGGACCTACAATAAGAACATTTTATTTTACCTATTATAGCCAAAATTCCCTAGGCATGATGGAGGAGATTGGAAACTTATGGTGAATTAAAGAATAGTTCTCCACCAAATAAATGGCTCTAATATTAAAGAGCAAGACATTAGTTGATGATGAGCATAAGAATTAATCATGGGATTTGATACGAGGAAAGAATTATAGTTGCAAAAGAAGGATGAAGTTTCGTGATAAGTGCAAAGTAAAAGTTGAAATTGTCATCATTGAAAGTGAAGTTGAATAGGCTCCATCAAAAGCTTCTCATCTTTTCATGTAGATGTTAAATCTTGTTTTGCAATTTCTAGTTGTAAATTTTTTTAATGCAAACTCTCAAATGTAATTCATGCAAATGCACCATTTCAGATTTGTAAGTGGTGAGTCCTAATTACACTTGGTGCAAAAATTACAGTTGCACCCTTGCACCATTCAAGTGGTGCAATTTTGTAATTTCACTTTTGCACGTAGTGCAATTACACCAACACACGTTTACACCACTTAAGTAGTGCATTTTTGTAAAATCACTTTTACATCACATAAAATGTAAAAAAAATGGTTACGCACTGTAAACACCTTCCCACATTATAAATATGTGTTAGGCTCATTATCATGGGTTTTTTTTAATAACAAAACTCTGAGACATGTTTTTGGAAGGTGGGATTATATTACAACTCAACAAAGATCAATACAAAGAAGGAAATTTGTAAATTGTGTGTTCAAATTCTCTTCACGAATTATAACTATGTGTATGATTCATATTTATTCAAATCTTTGCTTTTGAAACTTTGTCATAATTATTATCAATTAGTCTTAATAACGAAATTACACAGTAGAATTTCTTTTTGAATCTATGTCTGTTATTTCCATAAAATGTGAAATTTTGGTTGGGTTTAAGCAATATTTTAATTATCTTTTATGGGTAAATATGGGATGGTTGCCTTTGGGTTGTTATCACTGTTAGAGAATCATCTCAGTGTGTGTTTTGCAATCCTAAGGGTATAATTATTTTTTTACCACCCATTGAATGAGGAGATTTCTAAGAGCACAGTGTTTTTCCTTCTAGGGCCATTCTAGTGAATCTCTGTGTTTAGTCACTTAGAATCGTCCTTCATTTTTCCCAAGATTGTCATGGTAGCTTTTGTGTTTAACTGGATATAATAATTTTGTTCTCCTTTTATTCCTTTCTTTTCTTTATTTCCCACCATTCCCTTCATTCACCTCATTTCCTTTCGATATCCTTTATGTGCTTTTTGGTTAAAAGTATGAGACCCCTAATAAAAAACATTTTTGATATAAATAGCTGTGAATAGATTTTCCCTTGCTTTTCCCTTTTTCAACTTTCAATAAAGGTAGCTCTTCCTGCTAATAGGATAGGGACTTTGTCTTTGCATTGATGACTAACATAAGGACTAAGTTCCCACACTATTGACTCAAAGTTACCAATTTGTCCCCCTAACAAATTTTTGAGCCAATAGTTTTTGGCAACTCCATTAGGGATCGAGGTGTTTTGTGTACATGATATTCATACATTTCAAAGAACCTACCCTGGAATGGAGGTTGGTGACTCCGTTGAGAAAAACTACATAGTGCTTACATATTTATGATTGAAGAAATGACATTGGTTCACCCCAACCCCAATGTTCCATGTGTCTCATGGGGAGAACATTTTGGGCCATTGGCTTTGGCACAATATAATGAGTTACCATCATGCTCAAGGAATAAATTTTTGACTTTTTTTTGGAAAAAATGGTCAAGATGTAAATAACCATATTTTGGCCTTCATAGTGTCCTGTAGCATCTTAGGAGTTATGCATAAAGATGTCATTATCAAGTTTTTTATTGAAATTCTCATTAGAGCTGCTACTAAGTGGTTTTTGGCACCTAGAAGATAGATGTATTATAAATTGGGACTCCTTGAAGAATAAGTTCCTAAATAGATTCAAATTAGTTGTTGATGTGTGTGCATTATTGTCAATTTTCTTCCAAATTTAGAAGCAAAACGATGAGCAAATGAGAGAGTTTGTAACACATTTCAACAAATTATTGAAACTAATTTCTAAGGCAGATCAACCAAGTCCCAAAAATTAGCTCTATGTCTTCATTGGTTCCCTACACCTAGAGATCAAATTCATCTTGATGAGGAATAATGTAAATAACTTGGAAGCTACACAATAGGAAGCCATCAAAATTGAAGATGATATGATTCTATCTGGAATGTTGAAGAAAGAGAGTTCAAAACATGCTACAAATGCCATTTGTGATGATAAAGTGATGGAAGCTGATATAATCAAGAGCCCTCAAATTTAGAAAGGAGATTTTGAAGGCAAATTCATGATCAGACATGTCAGAATTCCAATAGAGGAAAAGATAAAGTGCTTCCTATCACATATGATTGTTTTAGTTTCATAATTGTGGAAGAAGGTGAACAATTAGAATAACTAGTGATTGATTAGAGAACAAATAGAGAATTTGGATTCCCCCTTGTCAAAAAAAATAAATATTTACCTATTTTACAAGATTGTTTGAAATTCATAGTCCTAGGATAAAATAAGTTATTTGAGGAACAACTAGTTGAACTACAAACAGAATAATGAAATAATGTTGAGTGTGATGTTCTCCTTTTTGAAGGAGAAGATAATATGAAATTAGCTTTTAGTCAAGAAGAAGATCTCTTCTCTATCAAAATGAAAGACTCAATGGTCAAAAATGAAGATTCCTCAGGTATTTCATTTTCAAGTTCTACCAAAGAAGAGTTCTCCATTGAAACTTGAATCTAGAGCAATCAAACCCACTCATATTGAAGATCATAAACAAATCAAAGTTGAAATAAAGAAAGGCACAAAGTCAAAACAAAATGATTGGTGCCCAATATTCACCATGAGCAAAATGGAAATTGTCAAGGCAGAATAGATCGATGAAGGTATTGATGATTCATTTGATAATGAGTTTGTCTTTGTCATGGGAAAGAAATTGGAAATATGCTCAGGTCATTATAATAGATACTCTTATTGTTGTTCCATCTCAGAAGGAAACAAGTAATAGACTTCTCTCTAATTTAGTTCTTGTATCTAGTAACGATGCATTTAAAGTTATTTAGGAAAACATTGGTGAAACCCAATGCTACTCAAGAAGGTTCAAAGAAGATCTTAAAGTTCACAATGTTTCCATTCTAGGATATGAAGACAACAATGGTTTGTTCATTCATGATCATCCCTATGTGAATGATAACTATAAGTTCCCCTTCCCACTTGCTTAGTCACTATTGCTAAATGTGTTCAAAGTTCATAAATCAAATCCATTGTTCCAAGACAGTAGGTACTTCTCCCAGCCAGTGAATGGTTATGTATAATCTTATTATTTTCCACTACTCCATGTAAATAGCTCTAATTTCCCAAATTTGTATGTTTTCTTTTCCTATTTTTATTTTGGTTTGTGTGTGTTGTTTTTCAATAAATGCAATAGTTTGTATGTTGTTCCTTCTCCTCTATGTTTTGTTCTTTCTACCTGCACATATTTGTAGTTGTGATCTCTATCTAGGAAATACCATGGGCAATCACATGATTTTCAAGAATGTCAGAATGGCCATTATTTAAGAGTCGATGAAAAGATCACATTCCTAAAAATAAATTTTAAAGTTTTTCAGCTAAGTGGATCTATCAAACAAAAAGTTGATAGTTGATTCAGATAATAACTTTCACAGTCATGAAAATAGTGATATGGATGTTTGTTCCTCAAATGATAGAATGAGATTTTTTTTCATGGATCTCTTCAAGTGGAATAGGTGGTAAACATACAAAAATTTCAAAGTAGGAGATCTGGCCCGATAGTACGTGTTCATTTCTCATATGATTGGAATAGGCAAACTAGTTGTCAGTTGGTCAGATTAGGATGTGCAAATGTGAGATATAGAATTTTTTAAATATCTTTCTTAATGAAAGGATCGGCATGGTAATTTTTTTGTAGAATGGGAAATCGACTACATAGCCCAATAGACAAGGCTTAGATCACTTGAAAATATATGTACTATCTTTCAAGCTTATAAATGATAAACTATTGAGTGGTTTATAGAGTAGCATTTTTTATGGAAATACATTCAAATAGAATATATTAGTCAATCCTAATTCGAGGATTTTGAGTCACAAAGTTGAGCATATTAATAATCTCTTGATTATACCTCTTCAACAAAATAAGGTTAATCACTTATGAGTATATGAAAGAGGGGTTTCTCTCTTTGCATTTTAGTTTGTATGAAAACACATAACGAAAAATGTCTTCACATTCAATATCTTTTAGGATATGTGATAACATCTATCAAGATGAGAACCTGATGCACTCGCATACATTATCCTTTTAGGATATGTGATAGAACTTATTAGGTTGAGTACCTGATGCCCTCACATACACCATCCATTGATATGTGATAGCATTATGATGGTATGAGGACCCATCATTTTATAAAAGATCAGTCACTTCTTAATTGATCAAGTTGCAGTCAATTCAAGACTTTATTTCTTAATTGATAAAATTCTTACCTGCAAAACTAGATTTTATGTTCTTTCTATCCCTTGCAGTTTAAAATCCTAGTCAAAGCCAGTTATTGTCACAGTTTTTGGAGATTTAAAAAATGGGGAAAGTTTGACTTCTTTGGATAATTTTCGGTTTGAGATTAAAATTTCTAAATTTTGAAAATTTTAAAATTTTAATTAATTAATTTTAAAATCATGAGCAAAATAATTTATATCCCAAACTATGCAAAAGCACTTTCAAACTCCCCCATGTAAAAAGTCATTGGCTTTCCCGCAATTTGAAAAAGTTTATTAAACCTTTTTCAAGTTGTCTAAATGACTTTTGCTTTTATAAAACGGTGAAAAAGTGTCTCAACATTTTTTTAAGTTGTACAATTTGTATTTTTGTTTTTTCACATAGTGCAATTATAAATTTAAAAATAATAAACCAACTAAAACCATTTTAATTGTTTTAATTTGTAATTTTCTTTTTGAAACCCCATTGTCGTGCAATAGCCTTGAATTTTTCCCCAAGTCATGCAAATGAAGTTTATTTTTACCCAAAATCTTTCAAAACAACTATCAAAACCCTAAATTGCATGCAAAAGCTCTTAATGATATTGGCAAATAAAAGCAAATCTTTTATTTATCTCTACCTATAAAGCCAAAATTGTATGACACCATAAGGAGAAATGGAAAAGTGAGTATTTTAAAAATAAGAACAAATTAATTTTCTATTATCTATCCCTACAAAGAGAAGGTTGTACAATCATACGCCCCAAGGAGAAAAGTGAGAAAAATCCAAAAATAAAATAATAGATCAAAATTCATTCTTTTGTTGTCAAAAAGAGGTAGTACATTGCCTCAAAGAGAAAAGGTGAAAAGCAAAGGACAAGATCAAATTTTATGCCCATACACCAGCGAATTCATATGGCGCCCAAAGGGGAAGGCAAGGCAAAACCAAAAAAAGAAAAAATACAAATGTTTTTCCCTGTTGTCAACAAAGGAGGCCACACAATCATGTGGCACCTTAGGGAGAGAATACAAAACAAAAAAGGAGAATATTTTTTTTTTTTTGCATGCTAACAGGAGGCTGTATGGCTCCCAAATGAGAATAAAGGTTTAAAAATTAAAAGGAAATATGCAAAATTATATTTTGTTTATCTCCTTTTACCAAAGAAGGTCGTACAACACCACAAAGGAGATGAGAGGTTGAAAAGCTTCAAGTAAATTTTTTATTGTTGTTTCTTCTTCTTATTTTGTCAATTTGAAAACATACAATGCAAAGAGAGATGGAGAAATACAAAAAAATGTAAAAGAAAAATAGCGGGTCAATTTTGTTTTTATTTTTGCTTGCAAAAAGAAGTCATACAGTGACACCATTCTGATAGTGGAATTCATTAGACAAAATTAAAGGAGCAAATTCGTGGCCAAAGAATTGTTAAATTGTTATTTTTCCTCATAGTCTTTTTGTTAAATGGTTCTCATGCTTTTTCACAAATACGCTGTGACCTCATAAAAGGGTGACATCAAAGTGAATAAAATTTCTATGTACTTTCCTCAAATAAACATTATGCTAAACAAGTCACATGCTACCTATAAGCATAATAGAGGGTCAAAAGGTGTTGGAAATTGAATTAAAACAATAAAATCACAAAACAAAGGCATCACATGTTTGAAGTTTCTATGGAGAATTTTAACAAATAGTTCATGTGCCTTCACCTTGAAGTGTTATTGTCATGACCTTACCAATTGTTCCTTAGCCCAATGGCTAGTAATTTGAGTGTTAATTTTTATAGACATTTTACTAACGGTGTATGTGCCCATGAACGTGAACATGAAAATCTTTTGAAGCTATCCAATGGTGGTCCAAAACATTCAAAAGTTTTGGTTCCACGTATTTCTAATGGTAAATTCAGTGATGAGACAAAAACATGTGATTGAGATGGGCTTGAATGGTAAAGGTGGTGAAAATTATATTGAATTACATGGAGATAATTTTGTATTTCTTGGTATATGGAACTCTTCAACCAATAGAGGAGATTAAAGAAAGATTGTTTCCTCTCATCAAACCAGATCAATTGAACTTGTTCTCATGTGGTCATATTATTTCCCCATAAATAATTTTATCTATTACAATTTCACGTGGACCTAAAAGAAGAACAATTAATTTTACATATCATAACCAAAATTACAGAGGCGTGATGGAGGAAATTGGAAACTTCTAGTGAAATTAAAGAATAGTTTTCCACCAGATAAATGGCTCTAATATTAACGAGCAAGACATTGGTTGGTGACGAGCATAAGAATTAATCATGGGATTTGATACAAGGAAAGAATTACAGTTGTAGAAGCAAGATGAAATTTCATGATAAGTGCAAACCAAAAGTTGAAATTGTCCTTAGTGAAAGTGAAGGTGAATAGGCTCCGTCAAAAGCTTATGATATTTTCACGTAAACGTTGAATTTTGTTTTGTAATTTTCAGTTACAAATTTTGTAAGTGCAAACTCACAAATGTAATTCATGTAAATGCACTGTGTCAGCTTTTTAAGTGGTGAGTCCTAATTACACTTGGTGTGAAAATCACAGTTGCTCCTTTGCACCGTTTAGGTGGTGAAATTTTGTAATTTCACTTGAAATTGCACCAACACACTTTTATACCACTAAGGTAGTGCATTTTTATAAAATCACTTTTGCACCATCTAAAACATAAAAAAATGGTTACACACCATAACCACCTTCCCGAATTATAAATATGAGTGTTGGGATCATTATCATAGGGGATTTTTGAACAATAAAACTCTAAGACATATTTTTGGAAGGCAATATTGTATTATAACTCAACAAAGATCAATACAAAGAAGTAAATTTGTAAACTGTGTTCAGATTCTCTTCACAAATTATAATTGTGTGTATGATTTATATATATTCAAATCTTTACTTTTGAAACTTTGTCATAACTATTATCAATTAGTCTTAATATGGAAATTACATAATAGAATTTTTTTTTGAATCTATGTCTATAATTTCCAAGAATGTGAAATCTTGGTGGGGTTTAACCAATATTTTAATTGTCTTTTATGGGTAAATATGGGATTGTTGCCTTTGGTTTGTTATTAGTATTAGAGAATCGTCTTAGTGTATGTTTTGCACTCCTAAGGGTGTAATTATGTCATTACCACCCATTGAATGAGAAGAGATTTCTAGGAGCACAATGTTTCTCTTTCTTGGGTCGTTCTAGTGGATCTATGTGTTTAGTCACTTAGATTCATCCTTCATTTTTCCTAGGATTATCATGGTAGCTTCCATGTTTAACTGGCTATAATAATTCCATTCTCATTTTATTCCTTTCTTTTCTCTATTTCCCATCATTCCCTTCATTCACCTTATTTCCTTTCTATTTCCGTTTTATGCTTTCCATTTAAAAGTACGAAACCCCCAATAGAAAACATTTTTGCTATAAATAGTTGTGAATAACTTTTCCCCTACTTTTCCCTTTTTTGACTTTTAATAAAAGTAGCTCTACCTGCTAGTAGGAGAGGGACTTTGTCCTTGTGTTGTTGTCTAATGCAAGGAGTCAGTTATGATATTGTTGACTCAAAGTCACCAATTTGTCCCACTGACAAATTTTGAGCCAACACATCTTGAGTGTTATTTCACTTGAGTGACCCGAGGTATTGTCTATGAGGATTGTTTAAGTTGTATCATTACATTAGCTTCTTTATACCATACTGTATGTCTTTCCTCCTATACTTTCCATATTGGCCAAAGTTACTTCCCTCCCCTATCACCCTTTTGACCTTGATTATAATCCATTAATACTTTGGGCACCTTTAGTGATTGGATTCAGATGAAGTTTCACTGGTTGATTTAGTCTTGTGATTCTTTGAGCACATTCTTTCATAAAGAGACAATATCTTGGGGCAATATGATAGTGGTTTGGTAATGACATCCTTCATTACTGTCACATTCTATCTCATTGCTTGTGCTACTGATTATAACTACCTTTTGACAAATGAGTATCATAGACCCTTATCGTTATTCCCTATAGTTTAGGGGCAACTTACATGTGTTGTTGTTTCCTATAATCTAGGAGCAACCCATTTTATCCACATGGCATCATCATTGTTCCATCCATTGCCATTTTCGTGTTCACAAACTTATTGTTACCTATTTGGATCCTTCATTGTAGGGTGAACTACAGTGGCTTGAGGTCCAATTGGACTATGTAGGTAACACTCAATATTTTCTGAGGTCAGTTCGATGACCCTTATTCCAAAAATCTCAACTGTTTTACAAGCAATTTTAGTAAACACTCTTATCATTTTGTGAGTCACTTTTGTGTGAATTGTGTATTTGAAATGGATGCACTAATGAACCTTTTTCTAATGCTCTCACCATTTTGGAGTAATTTAAGTAATGTTCTCATCATTTTACAAACAACCTAAGCCACGCTCTTGCCAATTTGTGAGTTAGCCCATTTTACGTCTCGTAATTCTCCATTGAGTTGAGATGCCTAGAAAATCCAAAAATATGGATATATGTTAAAAAACTCCTAAACACACATTCAACATTAGGTCATTTAGATTGTATCCAAGCCACTCAGGATGTGCATCTCCTAGTCGATAGGCATAATTAAAGCATTCATATGGATCCCATCGTGACCATTTCCATTTGCCTATTTCATTTTTCGATCATGATTCATCCCATTCCTAGGAGAACTACATTTCTCCTAAAGTTCATGTTGGACCTTGTGTCCATGGGACTATGTAGGCAGTGTCCACTTGCCTAGTACATCTAGAGTCAGCTTAGGCACCCCCTTCTTTATTATTCTATTCTCCTCAACTACTCTAATGGCATTTCCCCCTATAATCTAGGGGCAACCTATGTCATCTTACCTTTGTCATTATTCTTTATAGCCTAGGGGCAACCTTTTGTGCCAAGCATAACACTTCTATTACACACGCAAAAAAATTTAGATTAGTTGTTTCATTTAGATTATTTGTTTGTTCATTATGCCTTAACTTGTGTTGTCTATTGATCTTGCTTTAACTTAATTGTTTATTGCTTTTGCTTTATCTTGTTTATTTATTCATTTTGCCTTAACTTAGGTTGTCTATTGCTTTCTTGAATTTAATCATTTATTGCATTGCTTTAGCTTGCTTATTTATTTTATTTGCCTTATTTTAGTTGCTACTTTTGTTTTATTTTCTTTTAATTGGTTGATCACTAGCATTTTATCATGGCCCTATGTTTGTTTGTTTGTTTGTTTTGTTAAGCTTAATTGATTGATGACTAACATTGTTCCTTTCATTAGTGACTTGGTTATTTTTATTAGGTTGTTTGTTTATTGTTTCTTCGTTTGTTTGTTTTAATTAGTTTTTGACTAACTTCTTTTCTTGTGCCTTTCTTTTTACTAGGTTGTCGTAGGTATATTACATTTTATTTATACTTGAGTTTGGATTAACCATATCTTTTACTTAAGTTTTGAATGTTTGTATTTATTCCTACACTTAGTTTATTTGTTTTATATTTACACTTGGGATTTGATTATTCATTATCTTACTTCTAAGTTGTTTATATTTGTATTTAAATTAAGTTTTTCCATGCTTAGGATATATATTGTTATTATAATTGTCTATGACTATGATGCCTAATATCATAAGCCATAATAAAAATAGGCCAATGGATCTATCAAGCAATGTAGTGGGTAGTACTTCTCCTTGTTCATAACTGACATACCCAAACAAATCCAAAACCCATAAGTAACCAAATCACCATGATTATATTATATGTTAATATATATATATATATATATATATATATATATATATATATATATATATATATATATATATGTATGTATGTATGTATGTATGTATGTATGTATGTATAAGTCATGTAACATAAACAGATAAAAATAGTGTAATATGTCATAAACATGAAAATACAATAAATGAAAGAGCATACATGTTTATATGAAAAATAAAAAATTATAATGCTAAAGCATCATAGTTAAGCATGAAATCAACATGATAATAAACAAAGTATTACATATATTGTAAGAATAATAGATTGTGTACAAATACCTCTAAGGACCAAATATGAGTGTCAATATATCTCGTAAAATAATGTCATATGCATTGTGAATATACATGTCATAATGCCAAAATCTAAAATGCCAAAGAGATCTAACAATCATCTCTGACTCTGTGAGTCCATCCTGGTGGTCTTGGTGGTGATAGTGATTATAGTTGTTGTACTAATTGATATGATGTTATTATACCATGTGTCCTAGTCCTAGACTGATATGGCCTACTACCAGCCCTTTGTACATCCCTTACCTTGAACATAGGAATCTATTGATCCTTAATGACTATGGTCTCAAATGCTTTATGATAATAGGAAGCCTCATCCTTAGTTCAAAGGCTCTCAAGTACCATCTATGAGAACATTGCTTATGTGTTGGATCTATAAGCCTCATCTCACTCATGCTATAGCCTCTATATATTTTTTAGGGCTTGATCCCTATTTGATATACCCTGATCTTGCTCTCCTTATATATGTGCTTGTACCTATACAATCTATGTCACCTTTGCCTTTAATCGGGTAATCTTCAACTGAAGGGTAGTCATATCCTCATCCCTAATAGCCAACAGTTCTTGTAAATCACCCACCCTCCTCTCCAATCCCTAGATCTCACCTACTCTGGTTACAATCTCCTCCTCTAAAATGGCACTGTCCCTAGCCATTTTAGTTGTACTTGATGGCCCTACCTGGCCTAGATCAATAGATGTACCTATTATACCTATAGAGCTCAAATCCACCATCATATCCTGGGTAACATCACCATCATCCCCTCCATCATCATCCTAATCACTGTCATCCTCACCCTTGTTATTGTGTTAATTACCACCATTGTCACTAGCCTTGTTGTTAGTTTTAGCCTCGATGTCATCCACATCCATAGGCCCTTGACCTTATATTTGTCTACCCTATCTAGTTATCTGTCTAGGGGATATCAATCTCAATAAATAAACTTGTACCCACCAATGTACATACTCTGGTGTCATGCCTACATCTATAGGGTCTCTTGCGTAGGCCCATGTAACTTGTGGCATTACCTTATTACTGCTCATAGCTATACTCCTTGGAAAGACTCAGGTAATGTAGCTAATATCTTGCGTGGCTCATGATCAAACCACTTTGGCTCCACATGAATATCCCGTAGCATGTCGAACTATTGTAACACCTGATCTGGCTAGTTCCTCAATAACATGAATATGTCTCCCTGTAAGGAAGTAATTGGTCATCATGAAGCTAGTGTACCATTTATCCTATGGCCACTCAAGTTGATATGGAAAATAGGGCCACAAAATGAAGAACTCAACCATCAACTCATCAAACATGCATCAATAGTAATATATCTCAATGCGATGTTCCATGTGGCCCACACTTGTCTAAGCCCAGACATAAGCCAATGGCTCTTGACGGTCTTTGACATATCTCTAACCAATTGGACACTATATGGCTATATGCTCCCATCCCCAATTATGAAGTAGTGTGGAAGCTTCAATACTCTAGCCCCCTTAGTAGGACACCATGTGTAAATATCTATACAATTAGGCCAATATTGTTGGCCCACAAACAAACCTAGTTGCGTCATCCATCATAGACACAATCACTCCACCTAGGCCCATGTGAAATAAGCAGCTGTTGTTATGCAAAAATATTCCATTGACAATGGCTATAAGTACAACAACCTCCCTATTAATCAAAGTTGGTAGTGAGGGGTCCTTTGAGGCTAGGTCATCTGGATGCAAATCCGTATATGTCTCCAATAGATCAATGTCAACCTTCTCATGTATCATGGGAATATCTAAGAAGTCAGTTAATCCATTTAACATTATCTTCTATCATGTCAAAGTTATCCAAAATAATTTACGGCCTCTCATGGGTAGCATTAATATACACCAGGTATCCTCTAACATAATCGTAGCCTCCCCAGTAGGTAGATGAAATGAAGAAGGCTTGAGTGCCATCACTCTATCAGTACATTCAGGTATACTCGGTATGTGTAAATTATAGGCATTCACACAATATCCAATAAATCTAGGGTATATAGGAATGTGACCATATCCTCTATCCATATCTATGGCATCTACAAATAATGAGAACATTATTCATATGTCGTTAGTATCATGAGCCACTCCTAAAACCATAGATAGATTAACATTACGCTATATCTATGCTATTATCTACCCCATACCTACCCTACTAGACCTATTTTCCTATAGCTTGGACCCTTTTACGTCCCTTAAGTTGGTCATTTTGGCTTTTAGGGTGAAGTCACTATTTCCCAAATGATGAAGTCCTCATTTTGGTGTTTTCTTCCATTTTAAGGTGAAATTACCATTTTAATTTTTTACAAAAATGACCACCTCGCCTAACTTGGGCGAAATTGCCATTTCAACATTTTCTAATATTTTTTGGTGATATCACTATATCCTGCCACTTTTCTTTGCAAAGCCATCATTTTCCCTTCCATGAAAATGATAACTTTACAAGTTAATGCCGTAAAACTAGTAATAAATGTGCAATTGATACACTTAAAGGTTCAAGTGAGGTCACTTACTAGAGGTCCATCATGTGGTGGTTGCCTCTGCGCCCTCACTCGACCACTCATGTGCGTATGCCCTTGTGCATGTGTTATTTCTCATCACTTCTTCTCTCAAGGTCAAAGCACTAAATTTTCAAAGGATTTGGGTGAAAATGAAGTTTTTCCACCCCATGGGGTGAATATATAGTTTGGAAAATTAATTTTTCACCCCCAAGGGCCTAAAGTTTCCTCCCATTCATTCCAAGAGGTCTTATTTTTGACTATGTGGTTTGTTTTTCATGTCGTTTGATTCTACATTCCCTATTTTTTGACTGGACCATGTTATTAGTCCTTTTAGAGACCCATTTAACAACATTATTTTTTGGGTCTGTTTCATGATTGTTCGAACATGTATCTTCGTACTAGTTGGTTTTTATATATTTATGTTGTTATTTTATGTTAGCTCATCACCACTCCATTTATAGAGTTATTACATTAGCTCCCTTTGCCAATTTGCCCAAACATAGCAAATTATTTTCAATTGATTACCTCTTTATCCTACCACATTGGGGAAAAATCGATTTTATCATGCTCAATCTACCCTATTTGGGCAAACCACTATGTTAGTGATTATAACTGTCTTTGGGCAAGTTATTATTTTTTGACCTATATGCCTTACTAGGGTACTTTTGTTACATTAATGATTATAACCACATTTAGCCAAATCATTATTTCACTCCATCTACTCTACTAGGGATAATCATTATGCCATTGATTATAACTACCTTTAGGTAAATCAATATTTCCACCCTCGTTAGCACTAGGTGGTGTCATTTTCCCTCTTTTTGAGGTCCCATTCGATGACACTATTTATCGTTTGATCCCTTGAGGGGGCATCTAGGGATCATCCATCACCCTTTGGGGCATTAGCCAAAGCATTAACAACTTTTTCATTCTTTAAGAAGATGTTATTGTGCCTGTGTCTTGCAATGCCTTCTCAAACAGAGGCAAAATGTAGACACCCCATTTTGGCCACAACCAAACTTCATATTGATTTATACCAAATAACATAAATTAAGCCTATAAGTTATTGGATGTCCCAATTTTATTTATACATTAGACATTAATGCTCATATTGTGTTGAGGCATCCCTATTTTGGGTATTATTCTGTATGCAACGATAACCTCCTACAAATTCATTCCCAGTCAAATGATGACTTTGCAAATTGACAAAATGGCCTTTTGACCCATTAAGTAGAGCACCCTAATGTCAAAAACCCTAAGCAGAAATAATTAACTAAGCAAATCCAATTAATTGCTTAAGTGAAAATTCCATGCTCAATTAGTTAATATCTATTTTTTAAAAAGGAAATTTCAATAAAAATGAGGTCATGATGATGTCAAAATCCTCAAAGTCAAGGAATTGGAAATATTTTCATAAATGCCTTAAATTCAAAAATGGTGAGCCATGCTTAATAAATGGTATATCTATCCCAAATATTAATTACTTATCCCCTCCTTAACCTAACCATGATTAAATCTAACCTAACTACACTTGAGTTAGGGTTGGTTTGAGAACTTATAAATAAAAGTGTCACTGCCATTGTCTAACAAGATTTTTTTGTAAAGAAGTAATGCCAAATTATCTCTAGAAAGCTTCATTTTGTTATCACATGCCAAGCCAAGCCAAGCCAAGCCATAATTGGATAAGGAGAGGTTCTACTTGTAAAGCAAACACATTGATAAAAGGCTCCATTATACACAAAAGCAGTTGAGCATGAACACTCTTATATGCCAACGAACAAACACCATTTCACAAGAAAGGTAATGGTAATCTTTTCTTTATCTTCTAGTTGTATTTGCGCTATTTATGTTATTGTTCACCCAAGTACTTAGGCAAGGCAGTTGTTATTTTCATTAAGTTGTTTGATTTGGGATTTTGTATTCCACTAACAAGAGAAGACTAATGATATTCTTTGTAATCCTATGTTACACTTTCCTCTTCAAATATATTCCAAAAATACCAAACAAATCAAAACATTAAAAAATCTAAAACCATTTTTTGGCACCTACATGTTCTATTGGCTCCTTATAATCTATGTGTTAGTTCCATGTTGAGGACTAACATATAATTTACTCCTACAAACACTTACACAGACACATTACACACTTATGGGTGTTGGGTTTTCCATCTACTCACGTCACCAAGACATTAGGGGCATCCATATTATATGATCTTGATACACACATGTTATATGATTCAATGATCACTCTACACTATCATGTTTGAGCTCACATATGTACTTATACATACCTATTATCCATGGTTATACATTACATAAGTTACTTGATATGTTATGTACTTGACATTGTTTTGCTAACACATTTGATCCATGGGCCACTATGACATGTTATGTCGGTTGCTCATGTTTTTATTTTACACACTTCCTTGATTGTTTTGTCTTGCTATTGTCTCATTTTTTGAGCATTTGGATATGCTTCATTGTATGTGGCCCCTGTGCCTATATTTGATTTATTGGATATTTGAATATGTCATTACTTATTATATGGACATTTTAATATGTCATTGCTTATTTTTGTAGACATTTAACTAAGTCATGTCCATTCAATTTTATGGCATTTAAACATGCCCCTTATTTACAGTCTGCTTGGACCATTACTTTTTGACTTGCTTTTGAGTGCTCTTGTGTGTGTGATTATTTGCTTGTTGAGCTTAAAATTTTACAATCTCGACATTTCCATGATCTTTATCATGCATCTTAGGCCTACATGGGATCATATTGGTTCCATGCGCTTCGATGATACATTTACCTAGACATGTTTCCTTCTATATGTTACATGGTTACATTCATAGATTTTATAATTGTCTTACCTTTTTGAGGTGAGGTAACTTATAAGTACTATTTTTCCCTCACCTAAAAGGGGGGTATATTAGTGGGAGAATGATTAGGAAGCATGTTCTCCACACTTTACACTATTTCTTATATTCAATGGGGGAATGTCATATGGACATGGCTTCCACACATTCACTAGTTTCCATATTATAGTAGGGGCATGCTTTGGAAGCATGTTCTCCACATTTATTTAGTATTTAGTACTTATACCAATTTGCAGATTCAGTGGGGGCATGCCATATGGACATGGCTTCCACACATTTACAGTTTCAAATTTAATGGGGGCATGCTTGGGAAGCATGTTCTCAACATTCATTCAATATGGTGCTTATAATTTATAGATATAGTGGGGACATGCTCTTGAATCATGTTCTCCACACCTAATCAGTATTCAACATCTCTAGTTTATAGTGGGGGCATGATTTGGAAACATGTCTTCCACATTGGTACTTATATTAGTTTCAGATTTTTCCATATATAGTGAGGGCATACTTTAGAAACATGTCCTCCACACTTACAAATGTTTTCAAATTAGCCAAAACACATAGTTATATGATTATGATACACATTTGTGGTATAATTATACACATGGTACCATTGTTACACATAGTTTCAACATGAGACATATCTAAGGTGCATATGTTATGCAACATGTGCTTAATATTGTAAAATCCAAAACAATATCAGATTCTAAAACTATTGCACGTACTGATACCCCATAAAATTTTATGAACTTTAGTGAGTCAATCTACTGTAGTAGTTGGTTCACCTTTTGGTATGGTTGGGGTGATAAAATCACTCAATCTTGCCAACTTTTAATTTGAACTTGATCATCTAAACTCACCATTTACAAGTATCATTGGGTTGCACATTTGAGCTAATCTCAACTACTAGGTGGCAACTCATTTTCAATCCAAAGTTGGAAGTATGGGACTTCCAACCCTTCTCTCTCTATCTCTATCTCCTTAGATGTATGCACTTGAAATATTTATCTATATTTATCCTAATCTCAATTTCAGAGCCCTACAATGATACATCTTTTACAAAAACAACTTGTAAATAGGGAAAGTGGTTACATTGTCACACAAGTGTACTCCTAAACCTTACTCTTTTAATTTTAATTTATTTAAAGTACTTTTGATCTAGATTATATGTATTGATTATACACTATAACATGATCTTGGTTGTAGGTCAGTCTCCAGCAAAGCATTCAAATTCAACTCAAGCAAAGATAAGGTGTGGATACACACCCAGGTACTTATTCTGTAAGCCTCACATCTACTCTTTCTTGTGCCCCTTGGCCTATTTTTTAGTCTGACAAACCATATATTGATGATATACACATCTCATATTGCCCAAAATGATTTAAATGTGCTTATCTTATATCTCTACAAGTTCTGAGCCTATTCCTACTCTCCTTCTCCTTGGATACTAACATCTAAGACAAACAATAATGTCAAAATTATTATCCGGACTTGATGCAAGTGTTTAGTGCCCTAAAGTCATCTAATTTGAAAATGAAATGCATTACAATGGTTAGCCTAAGTGTTTTAATGTGAGTTATCTCTTGATAGGATTGATATAAATATAATATCAATCCTTATTCATTCCTCACATATCAATCAGATCAAAATAATGCTCAAGAAGCATGCAAGTTACCAAAATCTTTCCTATTCTACCCTATTTTGATATTATTCAAAGGAACAACCCAACTACAGGTCTGAATTACTAAAGGAGTATTCATAAGGTCATATTTTCTAAGTTATAAGCTAGGTCATTATTGTAATTACTTTACACACATTGCATGATTCACACATAACTCAACACGTAGGGGAGAACTACATGACTTTAAATCCCTCTTCTAGAGTATTGGCTATGTAAGCAATGCCCTTTGATAATAGGGTCATTTCAGGTCAGCTTGACACCATGTGCCCACTAACCCATTTTCCTCCAAGGTCACATTGAAGATGAAAAGCTAGGGTTTTACCATTTGACTAAAAATGATAGTCTATGACCCAGATCTGAATGCACTAAAACAAAGGTAAAACCAAACCCAAAAGCATCTAGATGGTTGCATCTTGTTTGAATAGATATTCCATATAGGATATTAGCATCAAAATCATACACTAACATCAATGCAACTATCCCAGATTGACATAAGTGTCTAGAGAGCTAGAGGCACCGGATCCAGAATCTGATGATTGATCCATAACTATCTTTTTACCTATTTTTTGCCTATACAAAATCTAGACCTATATTAGCATTAGAACTAGGTAAGTACTTTATTTTATGTCATTTCTATATCTATCATAGTTTACTTTCTATTAGTAGTATATCTCAATTTTATAAATTTAGCATATGGTATTTATGAGTTTAACACATTAATTGCCTTGTTGTAGATTTGATATTCACCCTTATGCCCTATCATTTCTATATCCTTAACCCTATCTACCCAAGTAGTATTCCATAATTTGAATTAGGGTTAAACACCAACTAGATGTCTATCTTCATCTCCTTTGCCATTGCTATGCTCACTTGATGCCACTTGACCCTCTTGGCTAGATCATACTTTTTGGATGTGATTCTTGCACATGCAATGCCCTAGGGTTCTCACTTGCCTCCTATTACAACTAGTTTAAGGTCTCAATATTAGCCCACCTTTCATAGACCTTTAGCTTGGGATTCATGTTCATCATTTTATCTTACCAAATTTTTGCACATTTCCTCATAGCCTCCAACCCTACCCTAGCCTTGTGATGTGGGTTGAAGTTAAACCGCTCACATTTGTTATCAATGAGCATCATATTCACCCACATTATCAGGAGTTTAAGAAACTTTTTCCTTAGAGAGGTGAGAAATTTTTAAAATACTTCATCGACAAAGGAATAAGTGGTGATTGCGAAATCTAGCACATAATTATCATTCACATTGTTGATGAAAGTGTTTGGTATGTGCATCTAGATTGTATCTTGACCTCTTAAAGTTGTAACAATCTTTAGGGTCCATGTAGCCTCCTGATTAAATGTTCTAGACTCCACTTCAACCAAACTGCAATCTAATCAAACATAACACTTATGAATTTCGAAAAGAAGCCTTCATATAGATGATCGTACAATTGATTATATCTCCATTTAGTTGGGGCAATGCCTAATATGGGACTCAAGAGAAGAAATGGAAGACAAACTTCTTCAATGGATTTAAGGGGGTTATGGATGGAAATTTGTGAATGATAAAGGTTTAATACATGCATAGTACATATGAACAAGTAAAATGAAGAAGAAAATTGACAAATTATGTAGAAGTGTAATAGCAAAATTGTATTATGTTAAGTTATGTACAATATCTAAGAGATCATATGTATGGTGTCAATGTAATCCTCAAATTACTTCTTGTCTTTCTTGCCTATTCATATAGAATATAAGTGTACATTTAATATATAAAGGAGGGAGATGAAGCCTCAAGTGAAAAATTATAAATTTTGACATCAACTAATTCATAACTAATGAGTGTGTTGACATTATAAATTATTGTTACCAACAAATTGTGTATTATAATATTGAAACTACAGGAGCTATGTGGTAATGTTGAGGAAGAGTTAGATCTTGAACGTTAGCACATGGGTGAACTTGATGTAGAAGTTATCGACATTAACACAAGGCTAGATGAACAACACCTAATAATTATGATAAGATCTAGTGACTCAGATCTTCATGTATAACTTGACCCTCCTTAAAGAGCAATGGTACCCAATGCATGTAGTTGTGGTAAAAAATGTGGAAATAATTTGGCAACCTACACTTCTTTAAACCATTTTCCCTAAGAAGGCACTTGACTCGTTTTGGCAATTTGGAAGAGAGGGGTCTCTTATTGACATGTCCTTTCAACCTTAGTGTCAATGACTTTATCCAATTATACAAGAACGCTACATTATAGATTGATCTCAGCTCATCAAAGAGTCTCTACCATGTTTGAGGTATCCAATAGAGGTGGAAAGTAATGGCATAAGAGTTATGTGTTGAAGATTTGATGCAACCAAGGGAATAAGGAAAATTAAGCTTGAAATAATTATACTTGGTGATTGTGTGGGGTATTTACCAAATTATTTGAAGCTTTTGGTAAGGCCTTATCAGTCTTTCTTTTTGTAGTGTAGTCAGACTCAATCACAAATCAAAATGTGTGTGGTGTCTGATGTTTATCATGGTGTTTATTATACTTAGAATTAGCCTATTGGATAAAAGTTTGCACCTATTTTTAAATGTGTTGAATGTGCTCAATTAATTAAATAAATTTTCCAACTTCCCTTTGAATAGAAGGAGTCGTTATCATTAATGGAGGAACAAGATAAGCTATGTCAATGGGTGCTAGAGGTTGGAAACCTAAGCAAACCTAAAAATTGCTATGTATGTTAGAGATATGCAAAGCTATGTTATATTTGTGTTGAATAAAAGGTAGGATTTCAACCCAAGTGTGTTTCTTCTTTGAATTATTCACCCTAAGAAGATGCATTATCATCCTATTTACCACTTCGGCCTATCCATTAGTCTGTGAATGGAATGTCAAAACACTTTCCAAAAATTTCTCAAGAACCTTGTGTCTTAATTAGATAATATAGTTTTTAAGATTCCATATTAGATCCATACATTTTTAAATTACAATTTAGTTGTATCTTGAGGTGATATTGCTTTCTTACAAGGTATTAAAATTACCATCTTTGATAATATATCAACAACTACATAAACACAATCATTACTATGCTTGGTAGTAGTGTGGCCTAAGAGGAATTATATGGAAAGATATTCTCATGGTCTAGTTGTAATCGATATGTGTGTGCACAATATTTGTTATTTTTTTACCAGTTTAGCAATTGCACAGGTGGTACAAGATTTGATGTATTTTGCAACATCTTTCCCAAGGTGTGGTTAAAATAAATACTTATTGTTGACACAGTGGATTGCACTCGGGGTAGGATGCCTAGCTCCTGCCCTTCCACACGTCAAAATGGAAACTCCCCTCTTGCCTATGGGATTGACAAAGCTGGAGGGGATAGTCTCTAGATAGGGCTAGCTCCCTCTGATGTATCTTTTAGGCCCTAGATTCCTACTGATAACAAATAAATGGAAAAGGGGGGGGGATGAAAAGGGAGAAAGATGCTGAAACAGAACCTAAACCTAAACTAAAAAAGGTGATACACCAAAAAAGATGACCCACTCAACCCGATCATACACTTTTAACCAAGAAGAAGTGCCCATACACTTCATCTAATGTGGGAAACTCTCCTGTATCAGTGAGTCAGGGGTCCATAGAGATATAGGGAGGAAGGAAACTATCAAAGGTGTTATGAGACACACTTTGGCAGCCTTTTCACATGCGCCTATATTCCTGTTATAGACACTTCTGGCAGACCTGCAAAAAAGAAACTTCACAATGCACTAGACATGTTGTAGTCATTTTGTGAGAAGCATAAAAGGAAATGACTCAACACAAAAAGTTAACATAGACATATGCGTGAGTGCAACTCCAAATGGAGGTAAAAATGCCAAGTCTTGATTCAAGGTAAAATCTGACAGAGTTCTGCCTTACAAGCCAGAGAGATTTTTGGGCAGAGCTTTGCCTTACAGGCTAAGAGAATGGATCCTTTCTCAAAATGAGATTTTTTACAATATATAGAAAGAGAAGAGAACTTGGCGCTTTCTGGGAAAGACTTTGGCGCTCTTTTTTCAAGTGGCCCATGTGCGTTCTGAGCCTTGGGAAGAGGAAGCCATTTGATTATCGGCTCCTACTTTGACTTTGGCATTTCAACATTAATATGAAAGCATGAGTCACACCTCTTTTCTGTGAACAAACTAATCCCTTCAAGACATTTACGTGGCTTGTCTACTTATAAATTGCAAACTGGAGAGAACATGCCACGCCGCTTACTGTTTGCACCGTTTGGTGACCACCTGGCAAGTGTTGTTCCAACTATAGGAATAAATCCCTAAGTTGATACCTCCTCTCACCACTTGGACTATCTTGTCTTTTCCTTGCCTTATCTCATCCTGGTTTTGTCTCTTTTTGGCTCCTTCGACCCTCAGGGGCTATCTCCTTGGTGGGTCACTGAGTTCCTTGGGCTCTTTTCTGGTTGGCACTCCAGCATTTTAAAAGTCAAACGGCTATTTCATTGCCTTAAACTTAATGTTCATGGGCCCGTCACTGCTTGAAAACCAATGGCTAGTTCGTCGTGTTTGACTTTGATAGCTTCAGAGATGTCACTGTCCTTAGCAAATTCCTTTGGCTTTCTTTTTGATTCAGCGTTTTGTTTTGGACCATCTCGAAGGGGAAGTATCCCTTTGGCTTTGGAGAAATGCCCTTCATTTGGCAGTCGAGAGTCCCCCACAAGGGCACTTACCCTTCGAGGTCCTTTGGCATCCTTTGTCTCTTTGGTATTTTCTCTGTGGACAATTTTTTTGCAGACAATTTTCCCGCCGACTTTTTTCGCAGACTTTTTCCCACGGACAAAAAGTCTGCAAGAATTGCCTTGTCCACTTTTCTGAAGTTTCTTCTCGAGATTTTTTGGCTCGCGGCTTCCTTTTCAAATTTCTTCGGACTTTTTGTCTGAAGGAATTCCTTCAGACAAAAAGTCTGAAGAAAATATTCCATTGCTTTTGCCTCGCGTCTTTCGAATTCCTTTGGACAAAAAGTCTGAAAGAATTCGTTTTATGCCTTAGTCTTTATTTTGCTTTTTTCAACTACCCTTTGAAAAGTGCCCTTCGATATTCTTGAAAATGACCCTTCCGAAGGGTGCTATTGCCGACCAAGTGCCCTCCGCAAGGGCACTTGTCCTTCAGGAGGCTCTCCTGAACTCTTTGATTGAACCACTCCTTTGAACCAACCGTTGAACCATTTGATTGAACCTCATCGTTAAACTTTGCCGATGAAATTTGCAGTTGAACCAAGCTTTGAACCGACTGAGTGAACCGAGTGATTGAACCAAGCTGATGAACAATTTGATTGAACCAAAGTGATGAACTTTGTTGATTGAACTTAGCAATTAACCAAAGCGTCGAACCAAAGCGTTGAACCAAGGAATTGAATCGACGCATTGAATTGGTTCAATGGTTCAAAGATGCTAACTTTCCTTGTGAATTTCTTCAGACAAGAGTCCGAAGAAGCTTTGTAAAACCTTGCACTCTTTGACTAGTTCTTCATGTGTTGAAAGACTCGCCTGTAGAGTCCATAGAAATGGACCTGCAGAGTCCGTAGAAATGGACCTGTAGAGTCCGTAGAAAATTCCAGACTTGTGCAAAATCAAAAAAGGTACTGGCTTAGAACAACAGGGAAAGAAGGGGACCAATTTTTTGGCTTGTTGGGCAAAAAATGGTCAACACTTATCTAACCTTGCAGGAGTATTTTCAGCTCTAAAATGTCTTGAATTTTTCTAAAATAAGCCTCCCATATTAGTTTATTATCTTTTCCTCATGTAGAATGCACAAGTATCCAATGTGATATATGAGTCCATCTTGTAAGTATAAATCTAGGATTGAATCACTACAAATAAATATTCAATAAATATATGTAAATCCATGTCAGAAGGATGTGATTTTGACCATTTGCAAACTTCATGTCTACATGCATCAAGTACAAAAATAAGTGTTTGAATTGATGGATGGTTTAGACAATCTACAATATGGTTGGCACTTCCCTTATTACATGTGATGTTCAGATCGAACTGTTGAAGATGAGAAGTTCATTTTGAATATTTCTCTAGTTTTAACTTGTTATGAGTGTGAAAGAATTGAAGTGGCTTGTGATATGTGTTAATCACACTCTCCTTGACCAAGATATAATACTTCCAATGCTTACATGTTTGAACAAAATCATAAAGCTCATAATCATATGTTAGGCAGTTTCTTACTGATGAGGTGAATGTTTCATTGCGGTAAGCAACTAAATGACTGTATGGAATGAGGACCACTCCAAATGCATAATTTGATGCATAGGTCTCAATCCTAAATGGTTGTTGAAGATCTAGTATCACAGTACTAGTGTAGAACAAAGTCTACATGTTAGTTCTTAAAATGTTTTTTTATTATGTGACTAACTAGATGAACTTTGGTTATAGCATCACCCTTGGTAACTTAGTTCAAAGGGTAAGTCACATGAGAAAAATAAAGTCAAATCTCCTCTAAAAAATTGTTAATCCCAATAAATTGTGAAGCTTTGTGATATTCTTTGGTTTTGGCCATTCTTGGATGACTTGAATCTTGGCTTGGTCCACATGCACTCCTTGTGCATCTACTATGTGCGAGATTCTTTAGTTATGGCCATTCTTGGATGACTTGAATCTTGGCTTGGTCCACATGCACTCCTTGTGCATATACTATGTATCTTATATAATGTGTTTCCCACATGGAAAATGAACATTTTTTCCATGTTTACATACAAAATATTATTTCACAAATTATCAAGCACTTGCTCTATATGGTGCAAATGTTCAACCCATGTTTTTTTGAAGATTAAGATGTCATCAAGATAGACTAAAAAAATTAAGTAGTGAATGGTTTGATAATGTCACTCATAATCCATATGAATGTCATTGGAGTTTTAGTTAATCCAAAGGGCATGACTAACCACTAAAACAAACCTTCATTGGCCTTGAAGATTGTCTTCTAAATTTTGTGGATTCAACATTAATCTAATGATATCCAAACTTAAGATTGATTTTGGTGAATAATTTTGCACCACATAGTTGGTCTAATAAGTCCTCAATACTTGGAATATGATAGTGGTTATTCACCTGTGATCTTATTGAGAGCTCTATAAAATATGCATAGCCTTTGTGTGCCATATTTTTGTCACGTAAACACAATTAGGCTATTATAAGGTGACGAGTTAGACCTTATATGTCCCTTATCCACAAGTTTATAATTTATTACTTGATTTCCTCATTCTCCAAAAAATGATCTATTGTATGGAAGGCATTAGATAGAGGTAGTCCAAGAATCAAATTAATAGTGTATTTCACCACATAGCGTGTAGGCACTTCCTTTGGTGACTAAAACATATCCTTGTATTCTTCCAAAATTTCATTCAACCTTGAGGTATTTGATACTGCTACTAGAGGAACTGTAGTATGAATTGGTGTTGCAAGGATGTTTTTATGTTCGTATCTCACCATCAAAAGCACATATTATTTACTATAAGTTATTAGCTTCTTGAAATATTTGGCGCTAATGAGTGATAGCTTAGGCTTTGCTTCTGGTATGTGGTATCTTTTATCACCAACATCTATGACAACATTTATAGGATTTACCTCGTATAATGCATGATGATGGTAAATACATGGTTTTCTAAGTAAAACATCATATACCTCTAATGTAGTGACATCAAAAAGGATTGTGCCTTGGAAAGGCTTGATGTGGTACACTAATTGACACTACTAAGCGACTCATTTCTCAAATCCCATATTGAACCATCCAATGCAACGTGGTTGTGGGTGAGGTGTCAATAGAAAGTTCAATCTGTGAACTATTTTAGGAGAAATTAAGTTATTTTAACTTCCATTATTAGTGATGAAGTGTACTGGTTGAGTATTGATCCACTTTTGAGAATGGAACAATATTTTTGCTTCCTCTATTTCCACTGGGGGAGTAAATATGTTTGTTATACCCTTGTCTAATGTTGTAATGCTTATACCCATTATTCAAGTTGTGTAAGTAGAGTTTTCCTAGAATGACACTCATTATAATGATGTTAGCATTGTGAAATGAACACCACTTACCAATATTATGTTACTTGTTTGGTCATGTGATGTTTGTTACTTCTTCTATGGATGGCACTAAGAGCCTTTTCCTAGTTTGGAATTTTGCTTAGAATGCTTATATAGTTGTTTAGCTTGGGACTTGGAATATTCTATCTTTGTCTTGAATTTGACGTGTACTTAAAACTTAAAATAAAATCTATAGGCTTCTCCAATTGAAGATATCTATAAGAAATCAATATTTGATTAGATTTAGGGTCTCAAACATGACCTATACTTCAAAACAAGGTCTTGCTTTGAATCCTGAACACCTAGTTTGGACACCAAAGTATGAAATGTATCTATGTAATCTTGAGTAGACTAATCTTTCCTTTGACACAATTGAGATAACTTGATGTACTGGTCATCATAGTTTCCAATAGGATAATAGGTTTCTTTGAGTGCTTATATGAATCCATTCTATGTGTCTACAAATGTGTCTAGAATAACTTCATCTTCACACTTTTCATGTGCAGTGCAATAGTCCTTCTACCATTTATTCATTGATAAATAAACTTTTAGAAGAGTGAATGTAATCTTCTCTTGGTCAAAAAAATGATTAACAATGTAGTATGAACAAATTAGGTTAAGTTAGTTATCTAGGGCATGTGCATCTATTTTGCCTTCAAACACAAGGATGTCTAGATTGACTTGTACCTTGTATGGTGTTTTAACACCAAATGGTCAATGTGAATGAGAGGTGTTGGAATAAGTCTGTTGCTTGAAAAGTAGCGATAAATGATCAATAATATAAACTCTTTCATGTGCATGGTTTCTTCCAATTCTTCCCATTATCTTTGCAATACATCCTCAATCATTTTCTATAACATTTTTGAATATGACATTATTGAGGATTTGTCTCTCATCTAAGGACATGTAGGAAGGTATGATGAAGGGTCACAAGTCTTGAGACATTACTTCCTATATTCAGACCTTGTATTAATGGGCATGCAAATAGAGAAAGTTTAGAAACACCATAATATCACTTGGAAATGATATGAAGTGTGTATGATATAATACCACTAATTGGGGGCATCGAAGAAGACTCAATGGATAACCTTCTTAAACATATTTAAAGGGGCTATAGGTAGAAGAGATTTGTCAATGATAAAGGTTTAAAACATGCTTAATGCAAATGAACAAGGAAAGTGGAGAAGGTAATTGACAACTAATGTAGAATTATAATATAAAAGTTATATTATGCTAAGTTATGTACAATATCTAAGAGATTAGATGTATGGTGTTTATGTATTCCCTTCATTTTTGAATTTTTTGTCTGTATACAAAGATTAAAAGTATACATTAACATACAAAGGAGGGAGATGAAGCATCAATTGAACTATTACAAATGTTTTTAACAATTGCTTCATAAACAATGAATATGATGGACTCATCAACCACCATTACTTACAGGTTATGTGCTACAATATTGACACTGTAGGAGTTGTGCAATAACACTGAGGAAGAGTTAGATCTTACATATTGGCATGTGGGTACTAAACTTGATGCATAAGTTGTTAACATGAGCACAAGGCTAGATGAAAAACACCTAATAATTAGGTAAAGATGTAGTGACATATATTCTCTTAGATCAATACATTGAGGTGTCTCTAGCCTTGAAAAGTCTAACAAATTCCAATCAAGCCACACATCAATCTCAGGTAACTTTGATCACCAATTTTTTTACAATAGATTAGCTCATCGAGGATCTCGACAATGGAACTAAGATGTTAGATTTTTTAATATTATGTCACTAAGACCTTAGACTAACATGATTTATAAATAACATGCAAGAATTCACCCAAGGATATAATATGATACTTTTATGACCCTCGTGGCTTAAACAATTATAGACACAAATCAATAAGCAAACACAAGATAGTTGTATCAATGCACAAATGAGAAAAAGAGGGATTCCATTGATAACAACTGAAGATATACAATATCTAGCAAGAGTTGAACTATCACATTCTACTTAGACATAGATATTGTAGACACATAAATTAACATTTAAGCTAAATAAATGGACTTGTGACCACCCTTTTCACACACTTAGCTCATGCCTAATTTCATGGCCTTTTGACCACTTTCCTTCATTTTTCATGCAGATGACCCATTCCCATATGCAAACCAATGATCCCAGAATGTCTCTATTCCTCATGTAAAATAGCTTAGGCTTATCTACATATTGTTCCATACTCTCAGACCAATCATTTGTGCTCTTAGGACAACAACATCCTATTTGGACAATAATGTTTCCCAAGGGCATCTAATTCCATCACTCTTGTTCTCCCACCAAATAATGACTAATTACTTAATTTCAAATTCATGTAATAGGTCATCTCATAAGTTTAATGAACCTCGTATGGATGGATTCCCAAAAGATCACCATAAAACCACATTTCAAACTATTTTGCACAAAAGATGCTTCCATATTGAAATCACTAGAATTATAATTGCACATTGAGAGAAATTCCTCTATTTATCCCAATTCTAAATACATATAACCCTAGTAGCCTTGGACTAAAGTCTGAATACACTTCCAAGGTCATAATTCACAGTTGAAGCACTTAATCACACCAAAATTGCATAAGTATCTAACATTACACCAATATTTCACACACACCATCATAGCATAGGCAAACTACATGGAGTTTGATCTCTCTTCAAAGTATTGGTATGTAGGCAATGCTCAACAAAGGGGGTGTTGAGGTCAAACACAACTTCAACTGCTAAACCCTTTTACCCTGTGATTTCATCTGTCTTTTTAGTCTATTGAGCTAGGGTTACAAGTGAAGGAGAATATATATAATGGTTTTAACGATGAATCGAAGGCTCCGCACAATCAACATAACATACATGTGAAGGTGAACCTATCACAAAAAACTCGTAATTATATCATATACAAGACACTTGCACTCCCTAAGGACGAAAACACCTCACACCCATGTCTAGATACAACACTCTTGTCTAGAGATCTTGTAAAACCCTGTTTTAGATCCACAATTAGTCAACATAGCTCCACAATCTATTTTCTAGCCTCAACAACAATCCTGCATTTCATTTTTATATATAAGTTATATTTCTTTAGCACCTTCTTATTTTAGCATATTTTCATATTTAACAAGTTCCACATCAGTTTGTGTCATTTATCACATATCTGTAGCATTATGATTTTATGTAATAGTTTATCTTATTTAAGCAATGAATTCACTTATTTGTCAAAATTTGATAAAACATATATTCAATGAGTATTTATAAGTTGTAACCTTCCCACATTGCAACAACATTTAATATGCATATGCCCATAAATCCATTATACATCTAATTAATGGCGCTATCTTCCATATACATGCCTTTAATAAAAAATATGTAATATTACATTTCTAAAATTAATTACACTCATGTCAACTAAAAACCATACAAAAATGACTATTAATCTAACCCCAACAAACATTACAAATAATAGATAAAAAGGCAGTTTAGAATGAATTCCAAAAATGATTCATAAGAAGGAGAATTGTGACAAGTAACCTCTTTTGACGCACTTTTGATTCTAGATTTATGAGCAGGATTATGTAGAGCATATTTCGTAATATCATTAATGCTATCATCCCTATTTTATTACTCTAATTTAGCTTCATAATCACAAGTTTTGTCATTTTCATTTTAGTAGTTATCTCAATAGACTAATATTATTATTATAACTGAAATTCAAAGAAGAAACATTTGTGTCCACATGACCACATGTATCTAGATCCACATTATCCCCTATAGTTCTTGTTAGGGATTTCTCATGTTTTACTAAAGAAGCAATCGATTGAGGTAAGGCAATTTATTGTGCTCATCTAAGTCCAAATCCATATTTCTCTAGCTTACTTTGTGTGAGGCTAACACTTTTTTCTCACTAATTAATTATCTTATATCAAAAATTATATTTTCATAATCACAAGGGTTTATGTAAAGGGAACCAATACCAGATACACCTATGTCATATGTATTTTCATTTGGACCTATTGGAATACAATTATTTTTGCCTAACCTTTCATCAATATTGTCCTCTTTATCATAATAATGACAATCACTATCTTCTACATCATTATGAAAATACATGGCATCATATAAGAATTGACAACATCTTGACGAACCACATCGAAAGGGAAAGCCATTAAAAATACACGTATTGTAACAAATTTTCATAAAATTGAAATGGCTTAGGGCTTGGGATGAAGTAAATTAAATGCAAGGGAGCTAGGGCTATTGAATCCTCGAGCATGTAATAGAAGTAACCCTAAAAATTAGAAAAATGTAGTTTGACTATATGCTAAACAATATATAACCCTAGGGGAGAAGGCACAATAAGTTGAGTTATTGTGAAACCCTAAAGGAACATGCCAAATAATTAGCCCTATGAAAATTAGATCTATCACAAAATGGAGCAAGAGTTGAACCTAGAAGAGGTGTAAGAGGTTACATGTTCACTAAAATCTAACATGGGAAAGTAAGTTTTACATCAAAATGCAACACATCTACTCATAAAACATTGTAATTAATCCTAATGTAATGTTCAACAAAATCACACTTAATTACTAAACTAATTTCAATGTAATATAATAAAGATAAGGGTTTAGAAGACTATTTTATTTTTCATGCAACCCTAGAAACAATCGTCATTGTCTAACAACATAATAATGATAAAAACAATAGTGTTTCCACAATCCATGTAGAATGTAGTGAGTGCTTCTAGATGTAACTGTGTGAGTGTTTTTAGATCAATGTTTTGGGCACACTTAAACAACTATCATCAGGATGAGAATCAAAATATAATGATTATTGATTGTAGAATTATGTCTATTTATTCATTTGTTCTTGGGATTATAGGAGGAAATCTCTACTATCCCAACAAAATAATAGTCTTTATGGCTTTGAAAACTTTTCTTGACTTTTTAAAATTTTGTGCATATCCTTGAGAAATTGATCTTCTTCTTCAAAACCCTAAATATGACAACAAAACCTACAAAAGATAAGGATAAGATTTGTTTTGGGGGTAGTGCTCAAGATTAACGAGGTTTGAGTACCAATTACTTAGCAGGGTCCTCAATGATTCACAATGCGGAAAATAAAATACCAAGTAGAATGCCATTCAACAGGGCATTCCATTGTGATGCAGTGTCTAACCTACTATGACTTTTAGTGTTATAATGAATGTTTGATTCTTCTAGAAGGTAATAGTAAATACTAGATGCTCTTCACATATCCTTGGATTCTTGAGTGTCTCATCTAAATGCTTGAATTGATTACTTGCGCCTATTCATTGTATGTCTAAATGTACTAAGGCCCTTGTGTATTTATAGACTTGTCAAATTCAATTAAGACCTTATTGCTGCACAAGTCGACACACAAACAACATGAAATGCTGAAAAATAAGTTACAAAACCCCGTTGAACCAAAAATGGGTTTGAAGAATCCATTATTATACATTTATGGGAAACCCCACATAAACAAATGGAAATAAGGGGAAGGAGACAAGAGAAAAATATGAGAGAACATGATAGAAAATACTCAGTAACACTGAATAAACATACCAAAAAGAGTAATTTAGACCAACAATTGACAAAAACACAACTATCCTAGAATAATACAATTTTATGACTACTAATACCCAAAGCAATTATAAGCATACGTAACTTCTTATTTGTGTCACAATTTTTTATTCATCGTATGCCTAAAGGCATTACTTGAAATTACTGAATTGCATAGAATGTCGACATCTCTACTTATATTTTAAAAATAAATATATAGCGGATTTAAAATGTCTTTAGCTAAGTAACCATGAATAAAAGACATCAACGCCATCAAAATCACCCAAGACACGATCTTGACCTTAACTGTTTATCTCTTCATATCAAATATCTAGAAGGATTTGTACCTTGATGGATGGATATAAACAACCATCATCCTCACGAGTTAGACTACAACCCTTTCTATATTTACATCACATTCTAATTATAATCCATTTATCCATATCCATATTACACAAACAAAAAAATGCTACGATTTGAAATATCAAAATTAGGTTTTAGTAAAAATAAAATACAAAATTAGGTTTTAGTAAAAATAAAATACAAAATTATGTTCAGATTCAAGCATATCAAACAAGGTTTTAGCAAGAAACTTTCTGTCGGAAGAGAAACTATTTCAGAAATCGCAGACACCAATGATTCAATGCTATTGTACAAAATCCTGAAATCCTTTTAAACGAAACAAGGTTCACATGTAAATGTTACTACGAGTATCCATTTTTCGTTATTTTAATCCTGCCGATTTGAGATTCAACCTGAAAACAATTTATGTGAAAACACGGGAGCTTGACTGTGAAATTCAAACCCCATTCTGTGTAACTTAAACCCTAATTCTGCTGCCATGGGGTTCGAGAAAGTGAAAAACATCCAGGTGAGCTCTGTGACACAGTTGAAGTTTCAGGAGAAGCTGAAGAAGAAGGCTAAATCAGGGGGATTCGAGTCCTTAGGCCTGAGTCCACCCATTTTTAGAGCAGTGAAACGGAAGGGTTATCGAGTTCCCACTCCAATTCAGCGTAAAACAATGCCGCTTATTATGTGTGGGATGGATGTTGTTGCCATGGCCAGGACCGGGTCGGGCAAAACTGCAGCGTTTTTGATTCCCCTGCTGGAGAAGCTAAAGGAGCATTCACCCGGTGCAGGAGTGAGAGCCTTAATTCTGTCCCCAACCCGAGAGCTGGCGCTTCAGACTTTCAAGTTTTGCAAAGAGCTCGGTCGCTACACGGGTATGATTCTGCCCTAAAATATTCAAAAGATAAATTGTTCTTTTTAAAAGCATGCCCGATATCATAAAAAACCTTTTGGATTAACTACGTGAAGTACTGAGTACTACTCATTCACAATAACCCATCCCTTACATAGTGGTTCCATCGAGAAGCATTCCCAAATTTTCTGGTCCCGTAAATGGGCATTCCCAAATTTTGTCAGCGTGTGCTGCATCGGAAATTTTGGAACGTTTTAAACCCATATCGTATCATATTTTTAAGTATTTTTAGTGGCAAATTAAATGGAAATGTTTCTAAAAAATATTATTATCAAAGACAGATCACAAGTATAAACTGCCATACATCGACTTTCCTAAAGAATATCAGCAGTTGCTTCAACCATCTTGGTCGCCTATTGCTAGAATTAGCTGAAATCCTTCTTCATAAAAAAAAATAGCAGCTATGAGAGTTTAGGAAAAGATTCTGAATTTTGCAGTTGGTGAAACTTTACCTTCCAAGGACCACCTACACCCCTAGGAATAGGAGTGGGAGCCTCCTCTGTGGGAACCCCCCCTTAGCTAAAGAATTTATTCTATATCTGCCCTCTTTGAAGAGGCAGGACGTGCGAATGCAAACTTCTTGCCCCTCATCACTAGAATCAGCTGAAATCCGTGTTCCTAAAAAAACAGGTGCTCCGAGAATTCAGGAAAAGACTATATTTTGCAATTGCTGTCATTTTTACCTTCTATGGACCACCTGCATCCTAAGAATAACAGCGATAGTCCCCTCCATGGGAACCTGCCCTTAACTTGAGGATTGATTGTATACCTGCCGTCTTTCAAGAGACGGAACTTGCAAAAGCAGGGGAATTTCTAATTAAAATCAATAACAGAAGGTCCACCCAGCAGAAGGAAGCTGCAGCACTGCAAATTTGATCGTGCTGCCTTTGATTTGCTCTTTGTGCACCTCAAACTTGCATCGGAACATATCTTTGGCACTGTGGTCTCACAGACTATTATAGTCTTGCAATTTTTAATAAAATCATTTCATCAGTTTATTCATTATGAGGCCAAGTCCATAAGTTCTATGATGGTATACTTGTAAATGAAGCTGGGACAATATATATTTATTATGCAAGTCCCAATCATGAATGAAATACTGCACACAATGTTTCAGGACACACACATACACACCTTTCTTACATGGGCCATTCTAAAATTTTCAGTTTGCATGATGCTTATATGATATTTGGCACGTCTCTTACTTTTTGTGTATTTCCTTGTTATATCTCTGGAACTGGCTGCAGTTTAAAACATTAGAAGTGAGCCATGCATGTTTCATTTGTGAAATATTTTACCGTTTTGTTACTTTGCCAGCTTTTCTCTGTTTGGCTTTCTCTTCTTCATTGCATACGATCAAAGTTAGATATTTTGTTAACTTTGGGTCCTTCTTTGCTGCAGACCTTCAGGCCACTGTGCTTGTGGGTGGGGATAGCATGGAGACTCAGTTTGAAGAACTAGCCAAAAGTCCAGATATTATTATTGCAACTCCTGGTCGTCTCATGCATCATCTTGCTGAGGTAGAAGAAATGTCTTTGCGAACTGTTGAATATGTGGTTTTCGATGAGGCAGACCGTTTGTTTGAGATGGGTTTTGCAGAGCAGCTGCAAAAAATTCTTGCTCAGTTGAGCGAGACCCGCCAAACTTTGCTCTTTAGTGCAACTCTTCCTCGTTTGCTTGCTGATTTTGCGAAGGCAGGTCTTCGTGATCCTCAACTTGTACGACTTGATTTGGAGAATAAGATTAGCCCTGATCTCAAACTCACATTTTTTACCTTGCGACATGAAGAGAAATATGCTGCCTTGCTGCATCTGGTAAGAGAGCAGATTAGTTCAGATCAGCAAACATTAATTTTTGTTGCAACAAAGCATCATGTTGAATTCCTTAATGAATTATTTAGGGAAGAAGGGATAGGGCTGTCTGTTGTGTATGGTGACATGGATCAAGCTGCCCGTAAAATTCATCTTGCAAAGTTCAGAGCAAGAAGAACAATGCTATTACTTGTAACCGATGTTGCTGCAAGAGGGATTGACATTCCGCTTCTGGATAATGTGGTCAATTATGATTTTCCTCCGAAACCTAAGATTTTTGTTCACAGGGTAGGTCGTGCTGCTCGTGCTGGCCGAACTGGCACAGCATATTCATTTGTAACATCAGAAGACATGCCATATCTTTTGGACTTGCATCTTTTCCTGTCGAAGCCTGTTCGACCAGCTCCGACTGAGGATGAGGTTGCAAGTAACAGAGAAAATGTTTTGTCTAGGATCAATGAAATGGTGGAGAAAGGGGAATCCATTTATGGACGTTTTCCACAATCAGTTTTGGATCTAGTTTCTGAAAGGATACGAGAGAAATTTGATGAATGCAATGAACTTAGATCTTTGCAGAAGACATGTGCAAATGCATTTAAATTATATTCCAAGACAAAGCCGCCTGCATCAATTGAGTCTGTAAAAAGAGCAAAGGATTTGCCTCGAGAAGGACTACATCCAATTTTTAAAAATGAAATTGGTAGTAATGAGACTGCTGCTTTAGCTTTCTCAGAGCGATTAAAAGAATTCAGGCAAGTTGATTATAGATGTTGGATGTATTTTCTTTTGGGTTTGTCTTGTACGAAATCAAGCTTCTTATATGGGAGTGAATCTGTAAGTTATGTGGTATTCCCTTTAAGCAATGGACATTTGAACAATTTCAGACTAGAGAGCATCTCCTGGTGATTGAGCGCATTAGCATCTTGGCATGTCTTGATCTTTTTTTCCTTGAATCAATCTATAGAGAATTTTTTTTTAGTAGTTGCTCTTTTTTATCCTTCTTATGGTTAAGACTCAAGAGCATGCTCGTTGCGTGTTAAGCGCTAGAATTTTCTTGTTTTGGTGCTTACGATTTTGCATATTATTTTGTCATTATTGTCTCACTCATTAGTGATTGTATGGATGCTTCTTAGATTATTTGTAACAGGTTAGCAAATTATTCTGTTTTAGAATTAGAACACGTGTGGTACTTTTTGAAAGTAGAATGAATATTTCCTAACCTATTGTTGGGTTGAATGCAGACCTAAGCAAACAGTTCTGGAGACTGAAGGGGAAGCAGCAAAAGCAAAGCATAAGCAGGTACTTGTCTTAGCTCTTACCCTTTCAACTGATTTCTTGAGTAAGTTTTTGCTAGGTTATTCAAATGTAGAATTGGGCGTCCTACAAGAACGTGGAGATTGTATATGTAGTTGTTTTTCACTAGAAGGAAATAGATATTTTATTTCTTAATGATTTTTTTATTTATTAATGATGCAAAGATCTCATGCTTCACATATGTGTGTGTTTTTGTTCAAAGAATAACAGCCTGTTAGTTTTCCACGATTATCACATATCCTTTGTGTTGATGTTTTCCTACATTGCTGATATTACTATGAACCATACCAAAAGGGCATTGAAAGATATTTTAGCAAGACAACAAGAATTGCATTTTCCTTGGGTTATGTACATTGTCGATTTATGTTGATTTTTTTTTGTTTGATAGATTAGATAAGGTCCGAGTCATACTGCAAGATTTCTTGAAAATACAAATTTGGTGGGGAAGATGGCAAATTGTGCATGGCTGTTTTTTAAAACAAAAGTAGCCCAATTTATTTTTGATCTGTAAAATTAAAAAAGGATGCATTGAAGCCTGGCTATGAATGGAAGAAATCAAGCAAATCTTTGACGGCCTGCCAAATGACATAACAGCCACAGACAGGATCACAAAAATAAATCCAATAATCCAGTTGTTTACCAATGGCCTGTTTTTATTAATATCAAAGCATAAGCCATGCTTTACAATAGATTTCATTGAAAAAACGGGAGCATAAAATGGAGAGAAAAATCCTGAGTGACTGCTTTGTTGTCAAATGATTCATTTGTTGTCTGCATGCTTCAATATTTTTACATACATGTCTATTAGGGCTGTCACAATTACATCTGACAAAAATATGCTTCAGATTTTCTTTTTGTCAAACAATTCACATGCCTTCTGTGGTTGCCACATTTTTCGTACAGTTTTTTCAGGGAAGACAACAATAACATTTGACAAATATTCTGCTTTTGATTATTTTTTGATGGATCCCCATACCCTGCTCCAAAGCTCCAAGTTTGACCAAAGCTGGGAGGATGCTGGCAAAGGTTGACAATACACCTTTCAATTGCATCAATCTCAGATAATTTTTCTACAAGGCTGTTTTATGCAAATCCAGAAATTATGGCAGCTGATGAGATCACAATTCCTTAAGGGATTTTTTCAAACATTGTGTATGCTGTTTGTATGTTCTTGCATTTTGCTTAGATGTCTATCAGGGCAGTGATAACTTCAACTTCTGACAAAAATCGCATTTCAATTATTTTTTGATGGATCTCCACACCTATTTTGGTACATACTGTAAGGATGCTGGCAGAGGTTGTGGAGTTTTACATTACTCCTGACAATTGCATTTGTTTAGATATCTGCAGAGGCTCTTTTAGCTGTGATTGCGGTTCATGAGACCACATCTTATTGAAGAAATTATTTGAATAGCCTCAAAGCCTCACTTTATTTTGTGCAAACCCCGAAATCACTGCAGTTCATGAGACCATGTTTGCATTATGTATTTTGTCAAACCATTCCCATGCCTTTTGCAGTCTTCCACATTTTGCATACATGTCTTTAAGGGTTATCACAACTTCTGGGCCGAATCTAATGATATGCAACCACCTTTTTGGCTAACATGTGTCCAGCTACAGATATTCTGTCATTCATATTCTTTTATAGTAGCTTTCCAGCCATTCAGAACATTCCAGTCTTTTTATCATAAACAAGTGCCCTTCTAGTACCATCGGATAACTTCAGAATCTAAAATGAAAAATTAAATAAGAGATTGAATTCTTCCTGCATCTCCCTCGATCTCCATGTAGGGTAAAATACACCTTCCCCTACTTCTCCAGCATTACTCTGTTCTATTATGATCTATGCACTGTTGCAAAAGAGATAGATTGTTGTTAGACTTCAGATATGTAGATCAAGATGCTGGATTCAAAGCTAATTGCCAAGTAGTGGATCACATGGCCAAAATCCATTCAAACCAAGAGTCAATAATGTCAATTTATACTTTCTTCCACTGAAGCGATCAAAATATGGTGGGTCATTGAAACCTGAAGTGAAAACTGAACTTGGGCTTCAAAGATTGCTTACAAACTGCTGAGAGAACCTTTACAAATCCTGTTGAATGAGCAGAGTTTTATGATAGATAAAATTTTGAGAATTGTCCGTATCATGCCTGAAATAGATCTAACCAAAGTTCTATTAAACTATTTCAGTATAGAAAAATTCAGCTCCAGTCTACCAAAATTTCCCTATTTTGAGTCATCTCCCAGTTCAGAACTCCCGAATCTTGCATTAGTATCAGAAGCCAAATAATAATCGGGAGCCAGAACTAGGTTTTAGAGAGCAACCGGAAAATCAAAAGTTTTTTTAATACCCAGCAGAGGATATGGTGTAGATGGAAAGGCTGACCATTGAACAGAAAATTGTTACTCAAATTCCAGGATCTGGTAAAAAAGAGCAACACTGTCATGCTTCCTCCATAGATGTAGAGATATTTGTAACCACTGTTGGACACAAAATGAAGTCTGTAGGAGCTGAAACTTGTCCACAAAAACCACTGGACACAAGCACTGACTACAAATATTGAAGCTAAATAAAAAGAAGTCAAATCTGCCCACTTATAATTGATACTAAGCAATAGGAGATTGGGGTCAATATCAAAATATGTGCAATTTAACCATTCCAGAACTCTAGACTGCCGTTTAAATCCTGAGTAAAAACAGAACATTCCCTTATTACAACCTTGCATTTCGTTTGATAAGCCTTGTCATAGAACTTAAAGAACACAACAAGATCTTAATACTTTGACATGCATGCTTCCCTTGTTATAAAACCAAGACCTTTATTAGCCAGGTGATCACCCACTGCATTCCCACTTTGATAGGTATGCAAGATTGAGATCACATTTAACTCATTGGCCTTGGATATCCTTCAGGACTCCATTTAGTTGCCAATTTGGGCAAAAATTTTGCATAACTGCATTGATAATGTTCATGGAGTCTTCTTCAACCATTAGGTCCTTCTACATGTTTTTTATAGCTAACACAGTTCACACGTGGCGCATTCCTCATTGATTAAGCCCTCTTCATGAGGTCAAAGCCCAGCTTCATACTCTTGTCACTTGTGTACCTTAATGACCATCTAAGCACACAAGCTTGAAAAATGCATCGGAATTCTTGAAAGTTGAAACCATTGCCAATTGCCATTGTCTGCAACATTGAACCACACAGCCCCAATTGCAGAGTGTAACTGAAATCAAATGAAGGAATGACAGAACCTAATTCCAGCTCAAGCAATGATAATAAAGGGCAGATCAATAGCACTCAATATCTGAATTCAGACTAGAGACCTTAACAGAGAACTTGACAATGCCATTATTTGATCATCAACATACAATGTTTATCTACATACCAGAAAATAATCATTCAGAAATCAGTCTTCCTGAAGCTTTGAAATGTCCCTTTTAGGGCAGAATTTAGCAATTCTGGAATTTGTGATAAACCCTTAAAATGAAAATACAAATTCTGAGTTTTTATCAAACCCTAACCACAAAATTTCAGAATTCTGGAAATACTTATTTTAGCTCAAAATTCAATATTTAATTGCCACAAACCCTTGCAAAAATTAAAAGAAGTACAGCTATACAAAATATCTCAAGATCTGAATTTTTCAACCAAATATATAGCTGGAAAATATTTTAAAAATACTAGCTGAAGGAGTGTATGATCAAACACCAAAATCACCCTCAAATTGCCCCAAAAACTGCAATTTAAAACCCTCAAAGAGGGTCGCTGACCTAGGAGAGGGCTCCCAACTGGTTCGCTGCCTTTACAAGGGCTGATTACAGTTGCATACCACTCGACAAGCTGCCCAACTGCTGCGCTCCACCTGGAATGGTAGTTAGATGCTGCAAGCTCAATTCTGCCCAATATGACCTCTGAATGAAGTCACATGCTGAACATTGAATGGTTACGTCCTCAATATCCAAACACCAAAGAGGGTTTCCATCCTCTAGGGCTGAAAGTCAAGTAAGCTGCTCAAACTCATAATTTTGATTTATAAAAATGTCATAGATGCCAAAATTAGAAATCTCCACTTCCTTTCATGCCCCTTTTCCCTCCAAACATTCCCCAAGTGTGGCATTCCAAAAAGGGAGGGAAAAACAATTATTCAAAAAGCACCCACTTAGAAAAACTCATTAAGGGCTGACTTACATCAAATTAAAATTCCCTCTTCTTTATTCAAAAGGAAATTAGAAAAGAGTTGCCGACATATTCATTTTTAGGCAACTTGAATGAAAGAAACATGTTTCCCTTATCTTTTCCTTCCCTTAGCCAATGGAAACCAAATAAGTCGGCTAACGGGCACCAAACCAACTAAGCTAGAGAAGCGGACATTAAAAGCTTCCTTGACTGTTCAAATTACCACAGAAGATCACATCGGTCAAATCCATGGATTGATTTCTTTCAATCCTCAGCCCAAATATCACAACTTTATCGTATTCAGTAAGGCATCAGGCATCTGTACTGTACAACAGTAATCTAAAATTCCCACCAGATTATCCAAAGCAGGACTAAACCATGAACCAGCATCAACAGATTCAGATTCTTAGGGAGATCCTCCCACTAAGCTTTCATCAGAAGTATCAATCAATTGCAAAATACAGAGGATGAGGCCAGGCATATATTTACTATCAAAATCCATTATAGCAGGGGAATATTATAGTCATAGCATTTCTGGGAACAGAAACTGTAGAATTCACCAATCCACAAAAGCCTGTATTTTTGTCTGCTAAATAGAGATGAATCAATTCATCATGGGCACAGTCAGCAATGAACTCCGCTGAACATCCAGATGTGGACTAAAGCCATATATCATTTTGAATATACCTCCATAGTTCCTCCCTTCTTCAAGTTAGCATATAGAAAAATCAATTTATTCATCTTAACTCGGAATGGAGCATTTTATATAACCCTGGGATTCATGTACTCCAGACTAGTATAGCTAGACAAACTTTAATGCCACACCTCCAAGCTTAACTATTTCCACTAAAACTGAAATACTGATCACAGACCAAAAACTGGAAAGTACTGAAGCTCCATAGCTTATTTATCACGTATTTTTTCCCCCCTGCCGGCTATTTCTATAATCTCTTAATTCTATCAGCCCTCCTGATCTGAGGAGTCTTCCAGCATAATTGGTTCCTTGTTGGATGCTTCCTTCATTATTCTCGTGAGTCCTAATGACCACTTTCTCTCATTAATTTTTAACGAGTGTGTTAAGTTTGGGGGTCATGTTGCAAGGATGACGAAATGATGAGACAACTTCCGTTCCTTTCCAGCTTCACACTCTTATTGATGAGGTAATACACCACTGCATTTTCTGATCTCCTAACATGAATGCAGCTATATCCTTCACAGCTATTTAGCATTACTATGGTAGACTCGATGATTCTGTTGAGTCCCCAATTGACACTATTTCCTTTCTTTATAGCATTTACCACTATCATTGAATCACCTTTGATGACAATTGCTTTCAGTTCTTCTCCATAGCAATAGCTTTTCTTCATTGTAGAGCTCTTTCTTATGCAATATTGTTTGTAGTCAATCCTAAATCTCTGTAGTATATTAGCGATCGCTTTCTCTTACCACATTTGTTAGTGGCACACTGCTTTATGTTGTCTTATGTACTTGTATTCCTATTTTTGGCTTCTTGAATTCTCTTTCCTTGAACTTTCTATTGTTAACGGTTGTATATTGAGTCACATTGACCTACTTTTGGTCATCTGCTGAAGACGACTCCTCCCCTGCTGACCTTTGGTTTCCCAATCAAAGTTTGGTTTTATCCATCCTTCCATCGGAGAGGACCATGTTAGTGGAAGCCCTTTCTAAGTTTCTTCATTCTACCCACCTCATTATAGGGGACTGATGTTATTGTATGAAACCATCTTCTACCGATCAATTCTTCCTCTGGTCGAATCGCTCCCTCCTTTGATGGCCATTTCCTCACGAGATTTGCTATTCCTGCTATCCAGCTTGTTGTTTATCCCTTCCTAAGATGCATTGGTGTGTATAAAGATTCTTTTGTTCCTCTCTAGCCATAGATTCCATGGACTAATGGCTACAGAAGGAAGAGCTTTAGTTTCCAGCAGTAATTTTGATTTGATCTTTAGTTTCCTGCAGTCCACACATTCTCTGAAAGTTGGAGGAAAAGTCCAGCTGACTTGGATTGTTTCAAGAACCAGCCCCACACTTTCCTTGAAAACTCACAATAGATCAACAGATGGGTTATTGTTTCTTCATATATATAGCCTAGTGGAAATCTGGATATCCCAGGGAATCCCCTTTTTGCTAATGCCTTGTGTATTAGGATTTAATAATGGGCAGCCAACCATATGAAGGCATTTGCTTTAGGTAAATTATACTTAAGTGCTTCCTAGGAAGCTCAAATCCAATCCTACCGATCTGTTTAGTGCTACTTAGTACTTTATATCCAACGGTTACAGAATATACACCTAGTTTTAACCCTTCTCAGATTAATTTTTCAGGTTCTTGAAGCATTATATATTGGCCGAGGGATTTTCTGTCTTTGGAGCCTCTTTTCTATCCCACGGTACCAGCTGTACTATTATTGGCCTGTTTCCATGTATTATTACTGAAGTTCACATAATATGATACTTTAATTCCAACCTGCATAATCAGAATATCCATCAGGGGACTGAATTTTTCAACTGTGCATAATGGTTGATCAAGAATCCTTTTTTGAGTCCAAAACTTCCCTATTGAGCCATCCCCTATGTTCCACCTCAAGCACGGTTTTGGTGGTGATAGGGATCCCTATCAGAATTGACATATAGCCAATCCTCTAATTTTATGTATGGCGGTGAGCATACTCTCTAGCTCCTCTCAGACCAAGTTTTTCCTCCTTAAAATTCTGCTCATTAGTGCATCATAATTTGGATTCCTCCTCCAAACTGATTTTTCACCAAGTGCCAAGTTCATTTCCAACAGAAATCTCATTCCAGGTTCTCCTCATTTCTTTGGTATATAGACCTTTTCCCACCGTGACTATGGATTTTTTTTTGTCTGTTCTGTTCCATTCCATAGGAAATCTTTTTGAATTTTCTTTACTGCTTGCCCCTCCTTGGATGGCATTTTTCAGACTGACATCATATGAACTGGAGGAGCTTGTGTTACCGACTGAATCAGTTAGATCTTTATTTGCTAAAGATAGAAACTTTCATTCCCAGCCTGCTAATGTCCTCTGAAATCTATCCAGTAATGGTTCCTGTAAGTTATGACATTTTCTTCCTAAAAACAATGGGATCCCCAGGTGGATACCGGGAAGCATGATTCAAAATCAAGTGTCTGACATAGCCGTGACATGTTTTGTGACATATTTGTGGACTTTTATCTGATTAATAGTTTTCCAGTGGCTGTCTTACATGCTTCCAGGATGCTTTTGAAAGCTCTTTCTTCTTTGATTGAACCTCCTTCCATTGTAACTTTGTCATCTGCAAATTGTAGATAGGATACTGCCTGTATTATTTGTGTAAAAAATGCATCTTTTATTTTTCCATTCTGCCGAGCTTATCTGATTGTCCCACCCAAGGTTTCTGCCATTATTAGCCACAAATAAGCTGCTATTGGGGCTCGCTGCTGTAGCCCTCTTATTGCTTTGAAAAACCAACTGGTTTGGAGTTAATTAGTACAGAAATTTTTGGATAGTAGTGGCAATGTCTAGTCCAATTTTTTCATTCCTCACTCATCCCCAATCTCCTTAAGAATTTTTCCAAGAACTCCCAATTCACTCTATCATAATGTTTTATCATCATTCTACCCTCCTTTTGATCCTTCATTGAATGCAATACCCTGGAGAAATCACAATTCCATTCAATATCCGTTTTTTGGCTATAAAATCACCTTGTTCTTCTGAGATTATCTTTTGCAGGATTTGCTTTAATATGTTTGCAAATACCTTTGAAATTATTTTGTAGGAATTGTTGCAAAGGGGTATAGGTCTATAGGAGTCTAGAAACCTTGATTCTTGTTTTTTGGGGATGAATGCCGTAAATGTAGTGCTGAGCATAGTCACAAGGTTCGGAAATCCGGAAAGGTTCGGAAGGGGGAAAAAATGCGGAATCCGGAATTTTTTGAAAAGGTTCGGAAAAAATCCGGAAAAATTCGGTTATATATATATATATATATATATGCAAAATATTTAAGTCTACTAAAGAATGAACATTAATTTGACACTTGCAAAATTGAGAAATGCATGAGTTTCAAAATTGAATTACATTAAAAGATAGCAAAATATCCATTGTCCATAGTTTAGAGCCTAAGCTCAAAATTGATATAAAACTTACAATTTTCAAACATTTGCAACATTAAACCCTACTTCAAAATCAAAACTAGCACTAGCACTATCAGTAAATCCTCTATCAAGGTCATCACCACTATCTATATTTTCCTCAACTCCTTCAAAGGATGGTTCTCCAAGAAGAAGCTCGTCATCTTCTTTTGTAAGATTGTGCTCAAGCAATCTTAAATTGCTGTGCACAAACACAAGATCCAAGAGCTTTTTGGCTCCTAGTCGGTTTCTCTTGTTAGTATGGATCAAGTCATGCGTGCTCCAATTTCTTTCGCATGCAGAAGAACTGGCACACTGGCTGTGGACACGCACGGCAAGTTTTTGTAACTCTGGAGTAGAAGAACCATATGTCTGCCACCATAAATGTGGATCCATACTACCAATGTCTTCTTGTGCTTCCTTGAGAGAAAACATGCCTTCTTGGTTCTTGAATGTAGTCAGTTGCCTTCTCACCTTAGGCTTTTCATTTTAATTTTGAACCAACCTGTCTATTGTTGCCAATACACCATTTTTTATCTCTTCATCTGAATCATGATCCACCTCTATCAACTTAGGATTTAAATAGCAACCTGCAGCATGTATAGGTCAATGTAACATATTCCATCGGATGTCCACAATGTCTCAAATACGTTGAACTTCATCACCCTCATCTGGCAGTGCTTTTTTTATTTGTTTTTTTGCTTGCTCCATGCCTTCATACACAAAACTGATACAAGGCTTAATGCCATCAGCCAATCTCAATAAGCGGACAAGTGACTCAAACACTTTGAGAGTCTTTTCAGCGCCCTCCCAAAATGAACTGCCCAAAATAATTCTTTCAATGTCCCTTGCAGTGCTTTCTTTACAAAGCTTAGATTGTACCCATTTTTCACTAATCACAACTCTTCTCAATGCTGTCCTCTCTTTCACCTCCCTTTGCAAAGTGATAAAATTAGATGCAAACCTTGTTTCAGCGGGAGAAAGAAGTTCTCGCTTTGCATATGAGCGATACAAGCTCAAGGTCAAGCGGTGATTAAGTATAAACTTGGAAATTTGTTTCCCCTCTTTGACAACACTATTTACCCACTCCAACTTTGCAAGATCTTCAAGCAAAAGATCCAAAACATGAGTTGCACATGGAGTCCAAAATAAATGAGGAAACCTGTCCATAAGAAGTTCTCCTACTGCTTTACAATTCGCTGCATTATCTGTGATGACTTGGACAACATATTCTTCTCCAATGTCTAAAATAGCGGATTCAATGCATTTGAAAATGAAATCCGCAGTCTTCACTTCATTGCTTGTATCAATTGATTTGATAAACATAGACCCTTTAAGACATTGAGTCAAAATATTGAGGAGGGGCCTTCTCTTTGTGTCGGACCATCTGTCACTTATTATAGTGCACCCTGATTTTTTCCAAAGCTTTTTCATTTTATTTAGTTCACTAGATATTGATGTCATCTCATCTTCCAACAGAACAGTTCTTAGGCTTTCAGAGGATGGCATTGTATAACCTTTCCCAAAATTGGTGATTCCCTCTACCATTGCTTTTGTATGTGGATTTCGAACAACATTGAAGGGAATGGCATTTGCATAAAAAAATCAGGCCACCAATCTGTCTACCTCATGTTTTTCCTGTGGCTTCCACATGGGTTTCAAAGAACGTTGTGACTGGGACACTTGATGTTCACTTTTGACTAGCTTCGGTAAATGTTGGAGAATGTGTTGAAGTAGAAAATGAACCAAACTGTGTCAGACTGCGTTGAACTTTAGCCCTCTTTGAAGATTCAGACGCTGATGCAACTGTCTTCAATTCATATTTGCTTCGGATTTGACTGAGAAATTGTGCATATATGGGGTTATCCACTGTCACTGAGCAAATCTTCACATCCGGACCTCCAAGATAATGGTTCCGAACCCTTGTTAGAGTCCCTGTGATATTGGAATCACAAAGAGTGCATTTCATATTTCTGGGGTTTGCATCTCGTTGAATAATATATTTCTTCTCAAGCGGAGTAGTTGTCATGATGATAGGTTGCTCTGCAAAAGTTTTTAAAAATTATTAACACATTTAAAAATTGTAAAAATATATTTTTTAATTTAACTAAATGACGTAGTCGTATATACAATACAATTATAGTTGTATAAAAATAATAAAAATTTAAAACAAAACATTATACTATTAAATTTAATTTTAAATGTATGATATAAAATATAAATAAAATAAAATAAAATTTAAATTACTTAAATAACCTATATAATAAATGAAAATAAAATAATATTAAAAAAATGACCTATATAATGAATAATATAAATAAAATATAAATGACCTATATAATAAATTTAAATTTAAAAAAATAAAAAAATTATTATAATTATAATTTATAAAATATACATGTAAATATTATATAATAAAATTTAAATTAAAAAAAATATAATATAAAATAAAATAATGACTTATATAATATAAATAAAATCTGAGTATGACATAATAAAATTTAAATTTGAAAAAAAAAATATATATATATATATATTAATTATAATCTATAAAAGATAAATATAAATATTATATAATAAAATATAAATTTTAAAAAATACAAAAAATAAAAATATTTATTATAATTATAATTTATAAAAGATAAATCTAAATAACTAAATATTATATAATAAAATTTAGATTTTAAAATATATATAAAAATAAATATATTCATTATAATTATAATTTATAAAATATAAACCTAAATATAGTTTAAATTTAATATTAAGATTTTTAATATTAAGATTATAAAATATAAATCATATTTGTATTAAAAATATTTAATAAAATTTAAATTTAAAAAAAATTAAAAATATTTAAAATTAATATTATAAATAAAAATGCTATTTACATTTATATTTTATTAATTATAAATGAAAAATATTAATACAAAAAAAATAATATTAAATATAAAATTTAATATTAAATAATATATTTAGTATTTCGTAATAATAAAAAAATGTAAAATATGAAATAAATAATTTAAAATATATTAATAAAAATAAAAATAAAATAATAAAAAATATTAAATAATTATAATAATAACATAAAGTTAAACGGTAAACCTAAAGCTAAATGCGGCAATCATAAACTGGTAAACCCTAAACAGAGGAGAACAGACCCTACCTGGCTACCTCCCGGCGGCGGTCACGACTGGTGTGATTCGGCCTTTCGCTCAGCCGCTCGTCGGATGTCTCCGGGCTCCCTCGTTCAGGCGCTTGTCGAACGTCACCGGGCTCCCTCGTGCAGCCGTCAGCCGCAAAAAGCAAAACACTTTCAATCTTCTGCCGCGCGCGCACTGCTTTCAATCTTCTGCCGCGCTCACTACACTCAGTCTCTCACTTCTTTCAATCTTTCGTTGCTCGAAATCTCGGTGTGCTTCAAACACTCTACTCGCCCTGTTTAAATAACTTATGTCGCGCTTTTAGGGTTCGCGAGGGAGACGAGGCCGCATTTTTTAGGGTTCTGTGAAAGTCTTTTTAAAATATTTATTTTTTAATAATAAAACGGCCCAAACCCGGCGGATTAATCCGGATGACCGAAAAAATGCGGATCGTTCCGGATTTGGCCGAGATTCGGCCGAACCTTGTGACTATGGTGCTGAGTGTTGTTAAGATTGATTGGTTGTCCCTCATCTCTTTTATTGCCAGTCCAATCCTTTCCCTCTCCCAATATTCTTGATAGAAGCCTGCGCGGATACCATCAGGTCCATGCGATTTATCCATCTTAAAGGATATCACTGCCTCACATACTTTGTCTTCTGACACTTCTGTGTTTTAGAAGTTTAAGAACTCATTATCTTCTGCTGTCAAGATTATTGTTATGGGTTGCAGCATATCTCCTTTTGGGCTGTCTTCCTATCCTTCTCCACTTAACAGTATATTCATGAAATTGTTTATTGCATCCTCCTTGATTCTTTATGAATCTCCGACTCTTTGTTCGTTTAGTTTTATAATTTACTATCTTAGTGATTTTAGTTTTATTTATTTTTATTATAGCTGATTTGCATATTTGTTTTTATTATAGCTAATTTGTATACAGAGGGGGACGGAGCAGTGACTCAGTGCTCATCCTTGTATGCCACCACTAGGGTACCCTGTCCTTCTTGCTCTCATTCTAGGCACCTTGGTACTTTGTTTCGGTGTGAGGGGCCTTCTAACCCCCTGGCCCATATTCCAGGTTTCAGGGGCAGGCACATATTACCTGTTTGTTCTCTGCCATCGAACATTCCTCAGTCATAAATGTTAGAAGAGGCTCAGGTGGAGTACCGTTATTCCTCCTAGGATCATCCAGCTAGGCCTCATTAGCCCTCGTCGTTTTGTGATGGATCAGGCCTATTGGTGAATTCGTAATGGTCGATGATGATGCTGTTGGTTCTTTTGGCCCAAGCCTTGCTGCAGACACGTGAAAACGTTGTTTTTAAGCTTTGGCCACAAGTTTTGATCTTCCTTAGCTTCATGCATCGTTGCTTCACTAAGGGGTCCTTCCCTCACTTGGTTAATTGTATGTAGATGTTCCTCTCTTGCTTTCTTTCTTTGCTTCACTTTTGTATATTGGTATTCAATTACTGTCATAGCCTAGGGTCTTCTTACACTATTTATTATCTATTGTACTTGGTTATACTTTTGAGTTCCATTGACCTACTTTGATCATTTGCAGACATTAGTATGATTTCTTTGTTAGCCAAACCTCCCTTGACTTCTGCCTCCATTATACTTCCTCTTTTGATAGGATGTTACTTAATTCCCCCATTGTTGCTATGGGGATTAATCATAGGCTGTCCCTGCTCTACATGGTGTATACCCACAGGGCTTTTTTGCAAATACGTATATAGTTTGGGATGCAATGGAACTGTCTTGGTGTGAGATGCACATGTATAGTCATACTCACTGAACAGTTTGCTCGACAAATAGGTTTTCTTTTTGGTAGTGTTCGTTGTTCTTTGTTTTAAGCATGTTCTAAGCATGGGTATTTTGGATCTGCCATTTTCCGCTTTGTATACAACAAGATTACCCTAGAATTTGGGTGCAGTTTACACCAATGCTGGTTACTTTGTGAAAATTTCATTTTTTTTTAATGCAATTACGTCTTATATCAAAAACAAAATTCCCCCACTTTTTTTTCTTATTTTGTTAGGCCCCTTGGTAGTCCACCCACTTGAATTTGCCATTGGATATCTTCTAATTGCTTCAAATGGCTTGAAGGGTTGGAGACTTAGTCTGGGGTTCGTTGATTGGGCTCTTATTGAGAGGGTCCAAACTCTTATGATTCAACATATGATCCATCACAAACAGACTTTTCCTCAATGCATCGTCCAAGCTGAGTTTGCCACCTAGCCTCTATGCCTTGAGACTATCTTTAGGTTTCCTTTCTACATTCACAGACTCAGAACCATGGGGGATTCAGCTTCAGGGTGTGGGAGGTATCCATACTTAGCCCTATGTTCTTATGAGAGGATTGCATCTTTGGGTCGCAATCGAAGTCGACATTGTTGGTATTTTGAGGCTAGTTTGCTCCTCCAGTCTATCGACATCTCTATTGATAGGTTACCTCCTTTCGTGGATTCTTTGGTTTCCCCTTATTGGCTTCTTCCTCTAAAGGAGGTTATCATTAGAGCTGTTAGAGAGGATATCCACAGGGAGTACATCTAGGTCACTTGGACCTCTCATCTTCAGCTGCTCAGCCCCAAGCTTGCCTTTTACGCTGAGCATTTCTTGTAGGTGGTGGATAGTGTCATTTGTTGCCCTGACTATTTCCAACATCATTGGTCTCATGGCTTGAGGTTTCCCCTCGGTCAGTTGAGGGTGTGCTCACAACAGATGTGGGTTGAGACTGATCATCATATTCCACGTGGGGACCGAATTTTTTGTCTTGGGCAACAACTATGCTTAAGTAATTAAGTCTTGGAGAATTTTTGTTGGGAGAACAAGGCATTTAGGAGAGTTCTAAAAGAGTATGGCTGTTATATAAATGACAAGAAGATGAATTTGTTGGAGAAAGAAAGGAAGAAATTATATTAATGTCCACAAATGACCAAATACAGGGCAGTGGGACTCGAAGAGTACTTATAGTTCAAAATGTAGTCCTTCATCAACTTACAAGCAATTGTTTCTATTGTGTACTAGTGCAACTTTCTCGAATTGTTTTGTACCTAAAATTTAGTTGTCTTTACCTTAGAAGTATTTTTAGGGTCTTGCATCTCTCATAATTTTTTTTCCCTTGGAAAAATTTGAACATATTAATTAAAATTTGAGGTTACAATCTGTAGATGCAGCAACATTTCAGGGGAAAAAGAGTACAAGAAAGGGAACAATAGCAAAGCCCAGCTCCTACAAGAGGAAGAAGCTACACCAAAGGAAAACATCAAACCAAAGAAGAAGTAACGGAAATAAAAGCAAACAACGACCCAATTAGAAGAGACACAGGGATATCTTGTCGTGTCAAAAAACCATGGGAAAAACCAAGTATCAAATTGCCAACCCACTCCAAAGCGTCAACAGTGTAGAGGCCTGAAGTGGTGGCCAGAGGAACGAGGAAATAAGAGAAAAGAAAGAGGTTGCAACAAAACGCCAACAACAACTACGAAAAAAATAGAGCAGTGTATAGGAAGAAAGCAAAAACCGAACAATAGGAACTGAATAGCATCCCAAAGTGGAGATAACAAAGGTTGCATAACAGTTACTAAACAACATCAAGAGAAGACAAGTTGCATAGCAATGTGTGTCAACAAGTCCATCCAAAGTGCAAGTCTTGTCAGAAAAACATGGTGTAGAGACGAGCAAGCAAAAACCAAGTATAAGGAGAGAACAATGTAAAATTATGCCTCCAATACTGATTTGATCTGAATATGTGGACCAACATTATCATGATACTCATTTATGACCCATAGGTTAGGATCCAAATACAACCCCTCCTTGGAAAGGGAGTCAATTTTAGAGTTTAGCTCCCTGTAGACATGCCAATAGGAGACGACATCAAACGAGAATGACATGTTGCTAGTAATAGTGAAGAAGGGAAGAAGAACAAGATTTTCCATTTTAGTGCCCCCCTTCATCCAGTTGAGAACAACCATAGAGTCTCGAAATATCTGTAGAGATCCCACTATACTCACATCCGCAAGCTAGACAAGGAACTTCAAAGCCATGAGCTCACGTAGTTGTTTGTGCCAGGTCCCAAACTAGCCTTGAAACGAAAAAAATGTGTAGGGGTGATGTAGGAGCATCATCACGAATTTCAAATTATTGTATTTTCCTCTAAAATGTTAAAAATTAAGGAGAAAATGTAAAAAGTAAAAGTAAAAAGGTAAATGTGGAGCTGTTGAGGAAATGAGGGAAATGGTTGAAAGATTTTCAACCGTAAGATAACATTGGAGATAAATCTTCTCATATTAGAATATGCTGGAAAATTAAAAACTGTATTTTGTTTGCTTGAGCCCAAGTTGGGCGTGGAGGTTTGAAGGAGGTTTTTAAAAGCAAAAAAAAATATAGCCAAAAAAAGACAAAATCCAATTAAAGTGAAACTTAATTAAAGAGGAGGACAGGAGAGTACATAGAGAGGAGAGAAAAAAAAGGCTCTCTCATTCAAGAGAAGAAGGTAGAAATGAAGAAGAGAAGGAGAGGGGACAGAAGGGCGTAGAAGAGAAAAGGAAGATCTCCTTTGGAGAGAGGAAGGACTGAAGGCGTTCCTCTGTGGCCATGCATCTGCAGAAGGCAGAAAATAAAAGTAAAATGAGAAAGAGAGAGCAGAGGGACGTAGAAGGAAGGAAGGCGACTAGGATGTTGGCCAAGGCCATTAAGCAAAAGAAAGAAACGTTGCTGTAAGAAGAGGAGACTTGTTTTGACCATAGTAATTGGTATGTATTACTGTAAGCAAAAATTTGATTCCAGTGAGAATATATGATCCAAGTGAGAAAATTGAGTCTAGGTAGAATTTGTTTGCGCAGAGCCGAATCTGTGAGACTCATATATCCAGTTTGTAAATCTCTTGGTCATGATTTGTATGCTATAGATTTGTATGTTATGTAGAACAACAAGAAAGAATATAAAGACGTATTCTCTTATTTTTTTTAAAAAAAAAGAAGAGAGCAGGGGCGTAGAACAGACGCTGGCGACCCAGAACAGGAGATAATGCATAAAGTTTCTGGTGAAAATTATACAGGTGTGTGTATTTGTTTTATTATATTAATAAATGTGAAATTTTGTTGAAGAAATTCGTTTTTCTGAGACCAATTATAAGAAAGGCCATTATTGAAAATTCTGGGCGTAGCTATATGACTTCTGGTCATTTTTAAAGCTTTGAAATTAAATTCAAGTCTGGGCCGCTTCACTAATTGGGAATTCCAGCCGTTTCAATACATATGATAAGGTGTTTGGGCGCTCAATGATTCAAGACAAACAATATTCTTGTTTCACCATTCGCCATATATTTGTGCTGGGCGTATTTTGCATTAAATACATTGTTGAACTTCGGGTTTATTGAAATACTGGTGTTTCCATGTTGGCTGGGCCGCCCAAGGAAGTATTTGCAACGTTGGTTATTTTAAGATTATGCTGGGCGTGAAGTTTAGAATGATCCTCTCTTGCCTATGCTAAGAAACGTTTAGTGAGGATCCTTTCTTGTCTACGCTAAGAAATGATGGTCTCCTTGTTTTTATCAAATGTTAAGTTGGGCGCTCATATATATTAAATGATGCTCAGATAGAGGCCTTGGTCCTGTTTGTGATTAAAACAGAGTTTAGTCTTCCACGAGATTATACTGGGCACTTTAATTCGAAAAGTGAGTCTTAATTGGAATTTTATTCTTTCAATCCAAATTAAGATATACAGAATCTGCTAGAACAACACATTATAGCTCTAAATCCAAAATTTGTCTTGTTCAAGAAATTTCAAAATCATATTCTGTGTATGAAAGAAACAAATTGTCAAAACATATATTTTATGCCTGCCATTTGAGGTTTTCTGCTCATAAATTAAAAGTTTGCTAAAAAAATTTCAGTTTACCCTGTGTGTGTTGCAAGTTACTTTCATCAAGGGGTCAAGAATAGGATACCACCCACACCACAAACAACAGGGGTGCCTTGACAAGTGCCATCAAAGTAGCCCCAAACGCCAAAATAATCAATGGGAGGGTGTAAAAATATTCGTCGACAAGGAGTTTTTGGAGTAATTTTGAAGTGCCCAAAGATGAGCCTAATTTGGGAAAAACATTGAAATGTAGGAATGTTTTTGCCTTGGAAGATGTAAGTATTTCTTGCAAGCCAAAATATCCTAAGACACAATCAAAGGTAGAGCCTTGAAGGATTTGAGCTTAGATCTATTAAACCACTTCTGAAGCCAATCCGCAACAGTAAGGCCTTGCTAACAGTTGATCACTCTGATAGAAGCCTTCAGCTCAACCCAAATCTTAATAGCCTAAGGACAAGTGATGAGGAGATGATTCATGGTCTCCAAATGTTGAAAGCATAGATTGCGTCGCCCCAGACTATGCCAATTTCTTTTTTGTAGAACCTCCCAAGTGAGTGCTTTATTGCTTAAAGTGAGCCACATAACGATTTTAGTTTTATGTGGAGCTTTAATCTACAAGAGAGTTTTCCACCACCACCGTCTCGTCTCCAGGGCCTCAATGAGGAATTTGGACTGATAACCTAAGCGCACAAGATATTCTCCAAGCTTAGGGTTCAAGGACCAACCAACTCATCTTCATCATTATTGAGTCTAATGTGACTCCATTTCAATCTTTGAACATAAGCATCCCATCTTTTGCTGATCTCACCATCTAAACCCAGTGAAAGAGCACTTTTCCAGCCTTGTCATGAAGAGCTTGTGAGATTTTGATCCACTACCTAAAACAAGAAAGAGATGCCATGCATCTCCAAGATAGCAATCATCTCCTCAGGCAGTTTGTAATCAGCATCACAATGCACCCAAGGGTCAATCCCAACTTTGATTTTAGTGTCAGGGCCCACCTTCTAGATAAACCAATCACTGATGATAGAAAAGGTTTGTACAGAGGCTTTCCACATAATATAGGCATTGTAACTGTTTGTTGGGACTATGGATCCACTCGATGACACTAAGTGGTTCAATTTATTTTTGAATAATGATATGATTCCATAAACCCTCTTTAGTGATAAGTCTCCAAAGACATTTTGTAGCAAGAGCCTCGCCAAAGAGGTGAATATCTATTAGTCCCCATCCCCCAATAGCCTTTGGAGTAGCAAGGGTCTGCCATTTGACTAGAGCTATACCATCCTTCGCTTCCTTGCTCGTCCATAGAAATTTAAAACTTTTTTTACGAATCTTGTTGAGGACTCCTTTGGGAATATGGGCTAAAGTAAGTCAATAGATGGGAATAGCCTCCAACACCGATTTTATAAGAGTAAGTTTGCCTCCAATAGAGAGCCAACAATTACACCAACAACATATCCTCTTTTCCACTTTTTCGATCTGCGAATTCTAGTCATTCTTCTTGTAGTCATTTGGTTTCAGTAGGAGTCCCAAATGCTTGAGTCCTCCTTGTAGGTCAACAATTTGAAAGGGGATTATCTCAAGAAACCATCTTATTTGTTGTGCTTCCAATCCATTATAGGAGATGCTGGACTTTTGTACATTTAAATCCATACCCGTAGCCACACAAAAGAGCACCAAAGACTCCTTAAGCAGAGTGATATCCTTCTAGGAGCCATCACAAAACATAAGTATATTGTCCACAAACAAGAAGTGCGTGAGGAAGATGGACCGACTAACTTTAACCCTCCTAATCGGTCCACTACTTTTGGCCTCAAGTAGAAGATGACTCAACCCTTCACCAATTAGAAAAAAAAGCAAAGGGGAGAGGGGACAACCCTATGTAAATCCACACAAGGAGTTGAAAAGGTAGAGGCCGAGCCATTTATGAGTAAAACAAAGGAAACTAATGATAGGGAGCCTAAAATCCAATTAACCATTTGTAGATGAAAGCCAAAATGAATCAATATTAATCTTAAGTAGAGCCAGTTCGCTTTTTTACAAAAGCCTTGGAAAGATCCAACTTTAAAACCACTGCCGATAAGTTCTTCATTTTGATGGAGTGCAGGCCTTCTTGAGCAGCCCTTATAGCATCATGAATTTGATGCCCATGTAAGAAGCCAAATTGCTTCTTTGATATGGAAGCTGAAAAAAGACCTTTGATCTGAATGGAAATGATTTTTGCAATAATTTTATAGATACAGTTGCATAAGGAGATAGGCCGAAAAACAACAAAGGAGGTCGGTATGTCCTTGGGAATGAGGGCAATGAAGGTGGAATTGAAGGCCCCAAGAATCTTCCCCATCTTCCTAGACTCCTTAATAATACGAAGTAGGTCCTCTCCAAGCAGATTTAAAAAACCACAATAGAATTCAACCAACCAGTCATCAAGGCCCGGGCTTTTGTCCTTTTGGAATGAAGCCAAAGTTGATAACAACTCTTCCCCAGTGACAACCTCCTCTACTCTCACATTATCATCCTCATGACAAATCTAGGAAAGGAAGGAGAGATTTTGACTATCTCCGTTATGTTCACTTGAACAGGTGCCTTATATAGCTATTGAAAATGTGAGACACACAGATTGGTTATCTCTTGGAAAGTGCGCACAGTTGAGCCATCAAAATGCTGCATTTCCCAAATAGTGTTCTTTATTTTGCGGTGGTTGGCAAAACATTGATTTTTTATTTATTTTCATCGCCATTTTCTAGCCAGAGTGCTCGACTTTTTAGCCGCCACTGAGCTTTAATATTTGTATGTTGTTCCCGCAACTTCAATTCCAATGCTTTGAACCTAATTTTGGAGTCCTCGTCAAATTCTTGATCAATGCCATGAGTATATATTGCAGCTATCTGATTTTCTAGAGCTAATAGATCCCTTTTAGCAACTTGATGTTTGTTGGCAGCCCAACTAGCAAGTGCCTTTTTTACTCTTGAGATTAGTTACGAATTGAAGACTAGCTGATTCCAAGGAGCAAGCATCGAAAACCTCCCACTTCTCTTGGACAAGATTAATGAAACCTTGTTCCTTCAGCCAAGTCGGGTTAAATTTAAATGGGCGTGGAGGCTTTTTGTCCCCTTTTTCAATCTGCATTAGAATGGGAAGATGATTAGAATCACCACTTGTAGACATCCATGATCTGGTTTTTTTCAGAACCAAACAAAAGGGAATGTGAGATTTAAAATCTGTCAAGTCTCTTGGCGACGTTATCTGACCTAGTTCTCATATTCCACCAAGTAGGAACCAACTCAACAGGTTCCAAGTCCACCAAATTAGAGTCCTCAATTTTTTGTAAGAAGAAATCAGCTAGTGGATCCATTCTCACCAAAGCTCCCCACACCTCTGCATACTTTGTGGTGAAATTAAGATCACACCCAACAATAGTATTTTCAACTCACTCTAAGCTCCAAAGAGTGTAGTTCCACCCCAATATCGGAAGGTAATGAAAAATAATTGTCCATCCTCATAGAGGTGGTTTTCCAACCCAAAACCAACCCACCAGAACTGCCATTAGAGTCTAAAGCCAAAAAAGCCCAATCCCTTCAGAAATTTTGGCAATCCCTCAATGAACTTATTCCCTTCCCCCTTGGTCTCCTGTATCAAAATCATGTCCTGCTTGTGCAGATGAATAAGACACTTCAAAGCAGTTTTTTTTGAGGGATTGCCCGACCCTCTTGTTTTAAGGGATAGAATGAGCATAACTAACAATTTGCAGGGTCTGTCCCGACTCCAAAGGCCCCTGGGACATTTTTTGCTTACCCCGATGTATTTCCCAAGCTGCTGTTTTTATTGCCTTAGTGATTTGGGAAGGGCGACCTTTCTTTGAGCATGAACATGAAGGGCTCAAGAAATTTTCCAACCCTTGTTCAATACTTTCTTCCAAGTTGGCTTCAGCCTCTAAACGAGATCTTATAGGATATCGCATTCGGCTAGATGTGGATAAAGATTATACATAGATCAGTTCAAGAGAGCTCAACTTTTTTCGAACAGTCTTGACAGTGCCTGCCTTAGGATTGGTCTCTCTATGAAAGTATTTGTCTGCAGTATGGTTTTGTGTACTAATTGGCTCTCCAATAAGGTATTCAAATGCTGTCTCCTTAAATTCAGAATCTCTGCCTAGCCCTTGCAATTGAAATTGTACGTTAGGGCTCTCCTCAAAAAGCAGTAGAGAGGGAGTCTCTTTATTAACCACAAAATAACTCGAAAAGCTAGGACGAAAGTCTCAGAGGAAAGTATGTTGAATAGTGATGGGATCAAGTAACATCACATCCCTGTGGGCTTCAAACAAAAGGCTCTAACAAATCTTCGTCCAATGGTTAGGGACCACACCTTATCATTGAGATATCATCTCCCATACCATTTGAATGATAGTATCTCATTGATGATCGTTGAAGACTGAGTAGGTTTACAACCACCAAATTGGCTTTTTGTGCAAGATCAGGGGTTCCAATGTCGTTCTCTTGAATCTCCCTTTCTGGGTGAGGAGAAGTGATCGGCTTCCTCCTTTAGGGTTTGGATGAGAAGCGTAGATGGTAGTCGTTGGCCAAGTGTCCGTAGGTGTGACATCTTACAAACCTGAATGGAACACCTACATAATCTAAGGTTTGAGTATGAATCCAGGGCTCAAATTCCAGAACAATATCCTCTTCCAAACCCTCTAGTAGGTTAATATCGACCAAGATTTTGGCCACCGTCTTGGTGGATTCCTTAGTATATATGTCATCTGCATAAAGGTGAGTCCCAATGCTGTCCCCAATTGCCCTAAATACACCCAATCTCCAAAATTCTAGTGGTAGACCCAAGAGTTTAACTCAAACAGGTTGTGTCAAACATTTCTCCACTCGAGGATCAAAGCCCGGTGTCCATCTCTTAATAGTAAGTGGTGTTGATCCCCAAAACCATCTTTGAGCTAATGTAAGATTGACATCTTGAGTGGATTTGAAAACAAAGGCAAGCCAACCCTTAACTAAGATGTGCGAAATAGGAGAGTAACCAAGGAGTGGTTGCCAGAATTGAGTCATCCACTTATCAAGTGTTTGGACAGAGATTCTTCTCCTAAAAAAACCACTTGTTAATGTAATATTCACCAACTTCATAACATGATCCATCTTGACATCCTCACCAAGCACTAGACGAAGTTTTTCCCCTCTTAGCTGTATACAACTCCTTCCTTTCTTCCCATAATTTATCTTTGGAATATCTAAGTCCTTTTCCACCACATAGAGTTGTCGTGGAGACCCAACATTGGACTTATCTTGAGTTTGCTGATTCAATTCTTCCCCCAATCTCTTAGAACTGCCAATGTATGCTGTGGACATTCCTAGCTGCTCTAGGTCATGAGAAGGCAAGTCTTCTTTGACCAAAGGAGTCTTAGAGGGACAAAGTATTGTAGAGCCCCCTAAAAGTCCTTGTGTCCAAGGAGTCACAAATTCCCTGAGACTAAAAGAAGTAAAATTTAGTTGGGACGGTTGTTTCTTATCCCATAGAACACCGGTAGAAGTAGAATTCACCAATGTGTTCCCCAAATTAGTCGCTACACTGTCACCAATACCACCACTCGAACCACTCAAAAGAGAGGAGGAAGCCTGTAGGAAGGGGTGAATCTCCTCCATCTTTGAATCAGGAAAACCAGTAATAGCCTTGTGAGCATAAGAATTTCCCCATATATCCTCTGGAAAAATAAGCCTCCGTTCAAGGGGATTGTTCGAATAGTCCACGAGTTCTTCATCTTTGACCAGAAGTACATACGTGGTCAATGAAATAGTGTCTCCGAGTCACTGATTCATCCATCAGGACCTAGTAGAAAACAAGGCTCAATGTGTAATGTCACTTTTAGGGCATATTATGCAAATATGGAAATTAACCACAAACCCTAACACCAACAAGAGTAATTTCTGATTTTTATATCAAACCCTAACAAAAAATTCAGAATTCTAGAAATACACATTTATGGCACCAATTGCAATATTTTATTATGGAAAATTGGAATACTTGTCAAAAATTCGAGAATAATTACAGCTCATGCAACACCATCAAATGTGATTTTTGCATGCAAGAGTAGGGCTGAAAAATCACAAATAAATACCAGCTGATTATTTCACTGTAAATATATAAAAAATCTCCAATAATCTGCCCTAGAAACTGCATATTTCCTTTTCAAAGTGGGTCTCCACCCTAGGGTAGACCCCTCAAGTGGGTTGTTGACCGAAAAAGGTCTTGCAATGTAGATCGCCACCTTCCAAAAGGTTTTCAACAACGACGCCTCTCTCTTAGAACCTTGCAAACTGCTGACCTCCACAAGATGATGCCCTGGGAACCACCAATTGCTCAAATCTGCCCTTTGCAACCTTTGAAAAGAAGCTGCTCAAATGAGGTTAAGTGTTTCTGTCCTTAACTTCAGGTTTCCAGTGAAGGTTGTCATCTTCAATGGAGATAAGCCAAGTGTTTCGTGCTCAAACTCAGAAATTCAATTCTTAAAACATGGTAACCTTTCCAAATAACCCTCCTTCCTCTTTTTATATCATTCTTTTTCAAAAGTCTTCCCAAAAAGTGCGCCCTACTTGGAGGGAAAATTCAAAACATTTTAAAAAGTACATGCCTTATAACTTCACTTAAGGGCTAAAATAGCCTACTATCCAAAAGCCCCCTTTTCAAATCAAAATTAGAAAAGATTTATGAAAAGTACTTTTTTACAATTTGAAAAAGAGAACCAAAGTTTCCCTATTGATTTTCCTTCCCTTAGCTTATGGGAAACAAGGAATTAGGCTAAGGGTTTTCAACTGCTCATATTGAGAAGGGGACACAACAGTGCTTCTCGAAATTGCTTGTCTTCAAGTAATTGCAAGTTTGGATGTTGTAGGATAACTGCGCCTTTCCAAGTACCATCCTCAAGAGGCAAATCCTTCCAATTAACCAAGTATTTCTTGATGCTTCAATTCCTAAATTTTATTTCCCGAAACTCTATGATAGAATCCAAAACCCAAATCAACTTGCCTTCATCATCAAGTGGTTGCAAATCAATAGGAGTGATGTGCTGCCCAAGTGCCTTTTTGAGGCATGAAACATGAAATACATTGTGAATTCGGCTACCTTCAGGTAGCTTTAGTTCGTAAGCAACTTCTCTAACCCTCATTAGAATTTTGTAGGGACCATAAGAGTGGGGCTTAAGCTTTTCAGCTCCACTTTGCTTGATGGAAGATTGTCTATATTCTCTGCAATCTCAAGAAAACCATGTCACCTACCTCAAAAGTTCTCTCTATTCGATGTTGGTACGCATACAATTTCTTTTGGTTTTGAGTATGCTAAAGATTTATTTTGAGCTGCTCCAAATTTTCAAGGCTATATTGTATCAAATCCGCAGCCCCAACCACGCTACTATCGGTTAAAATCAAGTCTACAAAGGAGAAAGCATCATACCCATACAATGCCTTGAAATGTGACATACCAATTGACATGTTGTATGATGTATTATAACAATACTCAGCGATGTACAACCACCTATTCCATGTTGTTCCTATCCCTTGGTTTGTGGGTGGTAGATAGTACTTAGAGACAACTATGTGCTCACCAAATGGAAGAGTTCTTGCCAAAAGAGACTCATGAACCTCTGTTCCTATCCCTTACAATGTTCCTAGACAACCCATGAAGTTTAAATACTTATTTGAAAAATTTGTCAACCACTATAGGAGCATTATACTTGGCTGGAAGTACAAAAAAATGTGCATATTTAGTTGGTCTATCCACCACCACGAACATACTATTCTTACCTTGTGCCATGGGCAGCCCTGTGACGAAATCCATCGATATGGTTCCCATTTTTGTGTGGGAATCGGTAGGGGTTGCAAAAGACCAGTTGGAAAAGTGTGTTCATCCTTGTTTTGTTGGCAAACAATGCACTCTCGGATGTATTGAAAAATCTCCCCTTTAAGGCCCTACCAAAAGAACCTCTCCTTCGTTTGTATGTTTTGAAGTACTCCGAATGATCAGCCATCGAAATATCATGTACAACCCTCATTATTTGTTGTTTCAGCTTAGATTTAGGGATTAAAAAGACCCTACTTTTGTACAAAATTAGACCATCAACCACCTTGTGCCCCTCATCATCTATCTTACTTTCCATGACAGTTGTAGTAAATCCAACTTTTGCATACTCAGCTGTGATTACAGCCTTCCAATCAGCTGGAATTTCACTTATAGAACATAAAATGGGCCTCCTGGACAATGCATCAACAACTACATTGTTCTTCCCCTTGACATATTCAATATCAAAGTCATAAGATTGCAACTTACTCGCCCATTTTTACTGCCTATCACCCAAATCAGTTTGTCTGCGGAAATACTTCAAGCTATTGTGGTCCGTTTTCATCACAAATCTTCCATAAATCAAGTATTATATGAATTTGGCCAAAGTGTTCATGATGGTCAGCATTTCTCTGTTATAGATGGAGAATCTACGTTCTACTTCTTTGAGTTTTTTTACTTTCAAAAGCAATAGGATGTCCTTTTTGCCTTAGGACAACCCTTATACCTTTCTCTGAAGCATCATATTTCTAGACAAATGGAATAGTGAAATTTGGAACGACGAGTACTGGGCAAGTACTCATCACCTTCTTGAGTTTTTCAAAGGTCTTCATGGCAGTTTTTGACCAGCTCAAAGCTCCTTTCTTTGTCAAGTTTGTTAGTGGGGCAATAAGCTATGTTAAACTCCTTCACAAACTGCCTATAGTAGCTGCATAAACTAAGAAATCTCCTCAAATGTGTCATAGTAGTGGATGGTTGCCAATCCATAATGGCTTGTATCTTTTGTTGGTCCACATGGACCCTTTAGGCATTGATTATGTGCCCCAAATGCAAAATTTCATAAACTCCAAACTCACATTTGGATGCCTTGGGGAAGAGAGCTTGCTATTCCAAAAATCCCAACACTATGTCTAAGTGTTGTAGATGTTCCTCCCATGTTTTACTATAGACAAGAATATCATCAAAGAAAACCAGCACAAATTTTCTCAAGTATTGCCTAAAAACATGATTCATGCATGATTGAAAAGTGGCGGGTGCATTGGTTAAGCCAAAGGGCATTACCAAAAACTCATAGTGTCCAAAGTGACATCTAAAAGCCGTTTTTTTTGCACATCCTTCTCCCTTACCTAGATTTGATGGTATCCGGTCTTCAAATCAATCTTGGAGAAATAAATTCATCAATGAAGCTTATCAATCAACTCATCAATTCTTGGTATGGGATACCTATTCGTGATGGTTTTCTCGTTCAACAAGTGATAGTCTTGCACATCTTCATTGTCCCATCCTTCTTCTTAACAAACACAACTGAAGAAGCAAAAGGGCTAGAACTAGGCCTTATGTGACCTGCCTCTAAAGGCTCTTTGATAGCTTTTTCAATCTCTTTCTTGTAGACCTTTGGGTGGTGGTAAGGTGTCGTAATTACCGCTTTGGTGCTTGGTTCCAATTCAATGATGTGTTCAAAACCCCTATCCGGAGGTAGCCAACAAGGAATATTACCAAGCACCTTTGCATGCCTATCAAGTATGGGTTGAATATCCATGTGATGATGTTGTTGTCTCAAATCAGAATTTGTAGTACTTACAAAACATTCGGCTGCTCAAACAATCTGCCCTCTATGAAAGGCTCTTTTCATCCTTTTTGAAGTCACTACCATGGATGCTCCATTGCTCAAACCGTGTATCACTACCATGGATGCTCCATTGCTCAAACCGTGTATCACTACTTCCTTACCAGTTGCCTTGAATTTGAGTTCCATAGTTTGATAATTTTGAGTGAATTCCCCAATTGAGCGCAGCCATTGTACTCCAAGAACTAAATCAGTTTCTTCTATGCCAACTACATAGAAGCCATCTTCAATTTTATGCTTACCCAATGTGATGTTCCATCTTAGAATCTTCTTGGTGCAAGGGATGGTGAAGCCATCCGCCACAGTCACATTAAAGCCTCTAAAATCAGTAGTTTGCAGTCCACATCTCGCTGCCAATCCCTCATCAATAAAGTTGTGGGTGGCCCCACTATCAATGAGCACGGTGACCTTGCCTTGCAAGACCCCTCTCACTGTAAAGGGGTGGTATCTAGGAGCTCCAGATAAGGTGGCAAGGGTGCCATCCAAGTTATCATTTTCTCCCTTTCCCACTTGTTCCTTTTCATAGGTGGCTGCCCTTACCTCTTCATTTTCTTCTTCTCCATTCAAAATCACTTCTATGTAATGAACTTCACCTTTTTCAAGCCAACGATGCCCCGGTGTCTAAAGGATTCTTGCATGAAAAACACAATTTTTTTCTCCTTAGTTCATTCCTTGACTCTCCCCCATCCTTGTTCATCTTTGGCAGCTTTTTTTGTTGCCCAAACCCTTGTTGATAAGGCTTTCTTTGCTGTCCAAAAGGGGCTGATTTTGGCTGCTCCAAAATTGTTGTCCTAGGCTGCCCAAAAGTGTTTGTTCTTTACTGTCCGAAGGGCCCAAAAGTATTAGTTTTCTACAGTCCCAAAGGCAGAATTTTGCCCCTAGGTGCTGTAGATTCTAGGTCAAGAGCCTTTTGAATGGCCTCTTGAAGAGTGAAAGTGCTGAAAGCCTTGACTAAACCCTGAGTGGGTCAGCCAACTCCTCCATGAACAAAATCACAAGTCTTCTTTCTGATACATCCGTTACATGACGGAAACCCTCTGAAAATTAGCCCCATACTCCACGGAAGTCTTTTGTTTCAGCTAAACCAATTCCTTGAAATGAAGTTCCAAAGCAGTGCTATCAAATCTTTCAATTATTCTTCTACTGAATTCCTCATAAGTGTTTATGAGGTGGTGCCTTTGTGTTATCAAACTGTGGGACCACCAGTCATGGGCAACTCCCTTCAAATGCAAAGTAACAGATTTTATGGCTTAATCCTCCATCATAGGCCGAAGTATAAAGTTTGTGTCTACCTTTTGTACCCATGCCCTAGCTGAACTTTTGGTACATCCATCAAAAGTGGAAAGTTTGAGCTTCCCCAAAGCATATTGAAGGTCTCCTTGGTTTGTGACCAACCCTCGAATCACCTTTGCCTTTCCTCAATGCCAGGAAATCAGCAAGGCTCATTTCCCCATTGATTTTAGAAGGAAAAGTCATATATTCCTCATAGCTTTCAGCCACATTATCCCATATAGAAAGCTGCTCCTCTCTTTCTGGAATGACTTCCTCTCTACGAAGGAAGTTGGGTTGATTAGGCCTTTGTGTAGATTCAACCGTCACTCTTGGTGGAGAAGTTTGTTGTATGAACCGGAATTACTACCATCACCATTGGGTGAACTGTGTTCATTCATATTCTTCATGGTTTGGATGAACTGTGTTCATCCATATTCTTCATGGTTTGGATGAACTCAGCGATCATCTCTGTCAACCGCTTGAGTTTAAGCAAATTTCTCAAACCTAGCTCTATCCGAGTCATCCATGTCACTATGCCTTGGCTGTTTTGGATCTTCTATCTGATTTTCTGAACCCTTTTTCGTTTCCCTTTTGTAGTACTTTACTTCCCTTTCCCTGTTTGGCATGAAGCCATTCAAACCCCACAACTAGCCAAGAATTTGGCTTTGATTGATTCCACTGTAATGTCCCTCTTAGGGCATATTATGCAAATCTTGAAATTAACCACAAACCCTAACTCCAACAAGAGTAATTTCTGATTTTTATACCAAACCCTAACAAAAAATTCAGAATTGTAAAAATACACATTTATGGCATTAATTGCAATATTTTATTATCAAAATACTTGCCAAAAATTCCAGAATAACTACAGCTCATGCAATACCTTCAAATCTGATTTTTGCATACAAATGTAGGGCTGAAAAATCCTAAATAAATACCAGCTGATTATTTGACTGTAAATGTATTAAAAATCTCCAATAATCTGCTCTAGAAACTGCAGATTTCCTTCCCAAAGTGTGTCGCCACCCTAGGATATACCCCTCAAGCGGGTCGCTGACCAAAAAAGGTCTTGCAAGGTAGTTCGCCTCCCTCCAAAGGGTCGTCAACAGCCAAGCCTCTCTCAGAAACCTGCGAACTGCTGCCCTCCACAAGATGATGCCCTAGAAATCACCAATTGCTCAAATCTACCCTTTGCAACCTCTGAAATGAAGCTGCGCAAATGAAGTTCAACGTTTTCGTCCTTAACTTCAGGGTTCCAGTGAAGGTTGTCGTCTTCAATGGAGATAAGCCAAGCGTTTCGTGCTCAAATTCAAAAATTCAATTCATAAAACATGGTAATCTCTCAAAATGACCCTCCATCCTCTTTATACATCATTCTTTTCCAAAAGCTTTCCCAAAAGGTGTGCTCCACTTGGAGGGAAAATTCAAACATTTAAAAAAGTACATGCCTTATAACTTCACTTAATGGTTAAACTAACCCATGATTCAAAAGCCCCCTTTTTAAGTCAAAATTATAAAAGATTTATGAAAAGTACCTTTTTACAATTTGAAAAAGAGAACCAAAGTTTTTCCTTCCCTTAGCCTGTCATAAACAAGGAATTAGGCTAAGGGTTTTCAACCACTCATATTTGAGAAGGGGACATGAGACAATGCTACAAAAAGCTAAAATCAGCAGACCAGATCCCACACAGCAGGTGTCACCATAGGACCTTTAGAGTTCTCACAAAATAAACAATAACCAAACAGTCACTCTCCTAGAAAAGGTCCTCTATAGGGAATGGACATGTAATAAAAGGTAGATCTCCTCACTCAAACCATAGAAGGCAAAAACAATGAGAATCTGTATCCAAAAGAAATGAGATCAGCGAGTCATTTTGTCAAACACTAGCCACATAACTTGACTCAAAAGGATAATCATCTCCCTAAAGCAAATAATGATCAGTGAGATAAATCATTATAATCGGCCACCCACCCAACTGGTCCTACCACAAGACTCAAACACAATAAGTTGACCACTCCATCCTCCTATGCACCATCAAAAGGTTGTCAACTGTTTCTAATAAGGGAGCATCTGGTATGGGAATGGAATGAGAAATTTAAAAAAAAAACCAAATTAGTCGCCTGCCTAGACCAGATCCTCAAATGGCAGTTGTCTTGCAAGAAAAGGATCCTCTCCTCACTCAAAACCTAGCAGGCAGACCCAATGAGTAACACGATCAAAGAAAAAAAATACAGTGACATTATGTCAAACATTTGTCACGTATCTAGAGTAACATAGAAGTTACACAAAAAACGAGTAGCAATGAGAACATTCACAAGCTATCCAATCAAAAAATATTGACCAAGGTTTTGTGTGGAGGAATAAAAAATATTGCCATCTAGAATACAGTGTGAACAAAAGCTTTGGAAACACACAAAACAGTTGTTTGAGTTTTCCATGGAAAACTTGACTCTGATAGAAAGTTAGCTCCCAATAACAAAAAAGATCAGTGAGATCAAAATAAATATTGACCAACAACCCTACTAATGCTTCAGAAAAGGCTCTGTCACATCTTCAATCTCCATTCCTCCCATCCACCTTGATTCATTTATATTCATGTTGAGGGTTTTCATTGATGAAGAGGATCGTTGCAGCTGTGTCTCAGTTTCCCCCTATCATTACCCTTTGTGGTTGCAACATACACTACTTGTTCACACCTGAAATCGGACCTTGCACATGGCATTGTTGACTCAAATGATGATTGATTGTTTGATATTCTCGGTTTTGGCTCCACACATCGAAGCGGGGATACCTAATATTCCTAATGATTGATTGATAATGCAAATGCACGAAAAACTCTTAAGATCTAAATAATGAATTCAACCCTCAATGACTACATGCCCTATTCATTTGTCATTAGTAACATAGACACATGTTCAGATTTGGACTGTAACCAACATACACAAAAAGGTTATATAATAGCTTGCCCATTGTTATTTAAAACATATAGCATTCTTAAAACAATGTAAATTTGTATATATCATTGATAACTAAAAAGAAAATTAATATGATCCCTAATTAAACATCATCTCTCAAATATTTGCTAATTGGTTGTTTTGGATGTTTGTTTATGAAATCCTATTTGGTAGAAATGTTCAATTGCAGTTTGTTAAAACAAGGTTTTAAATTTGTTGTATTGTGCAAGATAACTTCATGAATTGAGATTATTGGTGCCTTAAGGACAATGAATGCTCCAACATCGAATACGGATGTTGATGGTTCAATATATGGATCTCTCTCAAGTAGCTTTTCGTCTTGCTACTAAAGGATTTCATAGGAATTATTGAACACTGCATTTTTAGTTATGTTATTGGTCGACATGTCAAACTCTGCTGTGTACCAATGCACATGCAGAATCCATAACAATTGATTTTAAAAGGAAGAGAGATTACAAGAATGTCCCTCCCATAAGGTGCCTTGGCCTGAGCATCAAATAAATGAATAATATTGAATATAAAGCAATAATATACCTTTATCTTCCCACATGGTGCAGTCGATTGGTAATACCTTCAATTTGTAACACCACAAATTTGTATCCTCTTTGAGGCCTAGTCAAATCAGGATCTTGTGACCATGATGCATAGCTAGTTCCATGACCTTGAGATAATGTTGGTCTAATTGCGGGTTTATCCATGGCTGATCATGGTGAGGATGCCCAACGGGCTATCATTGACCCCCATAAACTCCCATTGAAAAAGTGTGTCCTACTTGGGTGATGTGCGCATGTTCCAAGTCTCCAATTTCAACTTAAAGTTAAACGATTTCACCCTAAGTTGAGTCTAAATGGTCTAGGTAGCATGTGATGGTACATGAGAACATTCGAGGTGTCCAATTTGCCTCAAATATACCGTGTTTAGCTCACTGAAACCCTTTGAACCTTTTTATTACCAGTTTAGAAGCTTCTGGAAACCAAAAATAGATTGTCATTTGCTCCTAATTTTAGTCCAAGGGAAAGGGAGCTGCGATAGCATGCTCTTGTGCAATACTAGATGTGTGATCCGCCCCTTCCCTAAGCCTATTTCTTCAGCAAACTTTCCAATTTAACTCTCAATTTCAGTTGTTTTTGTGGGGCATCATGCCATAATTGACTCAAGGAGGGTCAAATTTAGCTTGAATTAGTAAGCTGGAAGAAATTAGAATGGAATGAAAACAATTGATAGTCCTAATTGAGTTTAACTTAATGTTTAGAATTTTCTGCACCATTCGCTTTAGAATCTATACAGGGAATTGAAGTGTTGATTTTTCTACACCAATGGATAAGTTGTCAACTCTAGGGACATCCTATACTTATTTATCACCCTGACCTTAAACTATAAAAGCACGACATTCCACAAACAAAATTTCGATGGCACACTTTTGCGATTGCAAGCATAGAATTTGTAGCAAAGTCTGTGTTGCTCAATTTGTGCTTAGAAAAGCTTCTCAAGTTGGTTTTCAGCCTACTGAGCTCTAGTTTGTGGGTTAGTGAAGCTCTTGGCCCATTGAAGGTAGAAGATTTAGCATGCAACCTCTTCTTGAGTTCTTATAAAGCTCATGTGACCACCCCTTTTCCCTAGAGAGTAGCTACCCTTTGCGAAGTATAGGAAGTCAAGCTGATGTTAGAGGTGCACTTCCCACTTGGCAAGAGGGCGGAAAGCTATTTGAGGCCCATTGCCACGGCCTTATCTCCATTAAGTTAGGTAAGAAGGGACAAGCAAGCATTCTTTGGTTTATTTCCTTGTTTTTTGTATTAAAGAGATATGCATCATTTATTTCGTTAGATAAAGTTTTCTTTCCTTGCATGCAATCATTAGCTTAATTTTCTATATTTAGCAATAAATCTCGGTTAGACTCCCTCCTAGGTTATTTAGCCCCATTTGGTCCACCTTAGGTGTTTAGTTTACGGGGATCATTGTGCATCCTTTTCAGAAATTTTGACGATCCTATGTAAATGGATGGTATACACCATTTACTAGGTATTATTATCTTTTTCCTTAGCTTTCGGTCACATATATTCAGAATAATTTCACATTTAAGAATTATATTGGCCTCATCATTTCAGGGAGGTAAATTGTATGTTACAATGATAAAGGGTCCTGATTTTGTTTTTAAGAGATGAGACGTGGAACACATAATAGACTTCGAGATTTGCAGGAACGTCAAGCTTTGATGCCACTTGTGGTATCTCGGCAAACTTGAGAAGGTCCATAATTTGAGCTACATGAATTGTTGGTGTGAATTGAGTTTGGTTTGGCAGGAGTCTCAAATTTAGGAGGAGGATTGCAGTATATAATAAATTAATTACATTTTCAAATGCAGAGGGTACAAAAACACAATTAGAAATTTCTATACAAAAATGCAAGCCAAATTTGAGAGTAACACTAAGTTTTTTTATTCACAAGATTATGAGTCATGATTCGTTACATGATTATCGAAGAATAAAGATTTATAGACTTTTGAACATTGAACAATGAATTTATCCTGATTCCTAAACTAATTATATTCTCAAAATTCAGTAAATATGGATTTTGGAATTGCAAAAATGTTTGAACTTGAAAGTGAAAGGTCTATAATAATTTATAAGCCCAAATGTCAAGACTCAAAATTACAAAAACTGAGAATTGGAAAGCTTCAAAGTTTACCGGTAGTTGTTACCAGTAGTAGTGCTCATCATATTCCACCCACTTGCCATTGAACTCAACAGTCTCTATGTTGGGCTCAACCTGACGATAAGAACCACTACAAGAAGCAAGGCCAGAAGCTGGACTAGATAAAGCACTTCCAATGACGTGTCATCTGTAAAACAAAAATCATTGAAGGACAATCTGAATATGAAATTAACCATCATGGTTGCAGGACTTTATGGGTCTGCAATTTACATCCCGTCATGGTTGCAGGATCACTTTTAGCATTTTTCCTCCAAACAAGAAATAAATGAAGTTCCAAATGAATATAATAAAGACCTTCTCCCCTTTATGATGCATGCCTATGTATCTTCATAGAATGAGTGATTCCATAAGTGCTTCAATTTCTCTAGGAAAGTACTCGAATTGTTAGCATTCACAACTCAGGTCATTGGAGATATAATCTGACCTCCATTAGATTGCCCCAATTAATCCCCCTGTTAATGAGTACTTGAACATCTCCTATTGCCTCATTACCAGTGATGACTATGGCAACTAAATTAGAAAGCTCCAAAAACCTTATGATTAGGATTTTTTTTGGAAAATGCTGCTTGACATTGAATGGCCATATCCTTACACTTCTTTGGGGACAATGTTTTACCCATAATTAGTTAAAATACGCTTCATTATACTACTTGGGGTTCAATGCATAAAACAAGTTACGCAATTGGATATTATACGTGACCCATGTATGAAGTATATCTTTGTCAATTTTAGGCAAATTAGGGTCTTTCTCTTCCACAATCTATTGAACTTTTTCTGGCATACGGTTTGTACTCTCTTAAATATTTTTCAAAACACAGTTTGTACTCCCGTAAATATTTTCCATCATGGAGAAACTTATATGACATGGTCAAAACAAATCGACTAGCCTCACATATCAGAAGAAGAAACTCAGCCCTACCACACCAAGTCCCTTAAAGAATAACAGTTTTAGTCGAACGACCTTTTTAACTATGTTCCATGGGGACGCATCCCCACCCCTTGGTTCCCATGCTATTTCAACTAACTTTAAATGGTTGCATCTTTGCAAATTTACTTCTACCTCTGCATGCGACAATAGCCTACATCTTTATTGGCTTTTAGCATTTTTGGCCTGCTACTTCTGCATGTATCAACAGATCTGCCTTTGATCTGTCTTTTTCAGGAGGGCCAATTATGGTGGGGAGCAATGCCTTTTGAAAAAGGAGTGGTTACACATACCGGAAACCAATGTAATGGAGGAACCACCTCATACGTATAACTCTAGTAAGAAGTCAAGGGCATATTAAAATACATGTGAGACAAGCTGCTAAAAGAGAGGCAATATTTATGCTGAACTGCATTTTTAGTAGAAACCCAAGGGGCAGGGAGTACATGCCAGAACATTGACTACATATTTTTCAATGATCTTGGCTGGAAAGAGTGAAGAGTAAAACCATGGCTCTGATTATACATGTGAAAATATAAGACAAATTTGGATGAAATGCAGCATGAGGTTTGATTAAAGTCTCTAATTCATTCATAATTAACACATATAGACCTATTTAGAGGTATCCTTTATCAGGTATTACACATTGATTTTCATGATGGGTAGTTCATGGACTTGTAAGACAACTTTAGATGAAAGGCAGCAGGAGTCTATATTTAAACTCTCTACCTTATTCATAAATTAATGTACAGACATATTTTCCGGCACACTTTATTGGGTATTACACATTGATTTTCACGAGGGGTAGTTAATTGACTTTGACACTTCACTTGTCACTTTCCACATGGTCTTTATCTTCCACGTTTGCAATTTGTGAATACGATGTCAATAATGCCTAAATGGGCACCTCAGAAGATACTAATTATTTCGAGGCTAATCATGAACCTGCTAAGATTTACTCGCCAATATGGATATTAGTAATTGGCCTTTAATGCAGAACGAATTCTTCTTGTTTGAATGTGCGATTTTAAAGGTATGTAGAAAGTAGACACAAAGAAGTGATTATATAGAATAGTGTTCAAATTATTCAATTTTTTAAGCATTTCCTTTCAGTCGTTGTATTCTGGGTTACAGTTTATACAAACATGTTTTCAAAATCGATCAACTTAGCTGCTACAGGTGTGCTGTGTGACTGTCTGAAGATTCTATAGAATTGTGTTTTCTAAGTATTATTGAACTTGCAGATACCGGTCAGTCATGCAGTTGACATAATGAGGAGAAAGAGAGCTATGCATGAGCAGATAATAAATTCTTTCCAGCAACAGAAAACGACTCAGATGGCTGATGATGTTGCAAATGTAAGTATATATGGGGAGTTTCTCTAATTTCCTCGGAGAACGACAGGAATTTAAAAATGATCTGGACTTCATTGTCTACTTAGCAATATCTCAGTTACCAAATTCACTTCAAAGTTTTTAGCTGAAGATCCTGTTATTATTTTATTCCAATGGCAGTATCAGATACAATTTTGTTTGAGACTATTTTCAGTATAAGTTGCAAAAAATAAAAAGTGATCAATTACACTGTAATAAAAAACAGAAACCTCATAACAATATAGAAAATCAAATATTGGAGTTTATAATGGTTTAAAATCTTATAAGGAGTTTATAATGGTTTAAAATCTTATAAAAAGGGTTTTTTCCTTCTAGTTGAATCCAATTAAAGAGTTTAAGTGGGTTTCTGCAAATTTGTCGAAATTCGGCATTTGTTTTCAGGTTGTTACTTTCACTTCAGAATGACATTCAAGAACTGTGGGTCTGTGAGCTTCTGGTCAGCATAAATATGGTGGATTGGTTCAGTTGATAAATTTCTTAACATTTCCTAGAATCATTCTGTTCTTAGCATTCTCTCAGAACCTTAGTGCTAGTCTAGCTGGTACATTCCTTGAGAACTGTAAGATCATCCTGGATGGGAACATTCTTTGTGCATCTTAATGTCAGACTATAAAACTAAACAATGCAAGTAGTTGGTCCAAGCACTTCAAAAATTCACCTAGGGACATTGTGGGGAGATTAATCATCAATATGGGGTTCTATATCCAATCGATTTGTTACCAACCAATCTGAGGGATACGATGTAGAAAACTACATGTTTAAGACTACATTTATAGCAAGAGAGATTATTTTTGTCCTTTAAAATGTTCACAAACAATTTGGTTATGCCTGAAAATATTAGTAGGAGATGGCATGCAAGTCAGTCTACCGGTAACATTGAAAGTGTGGTGCAGCTGGTGACAATTTTGTATAGTGAGATTAACTGGGCAATAGAGGCAGCAGCCCAGGAGTGCATGATGTCTCCTGTAGATCATCTATCCAAGATTGTATACTCCCTTGAGATTAATAATTTTATACTGTCTGCATGCTACTAGGTAGTCATTTGAAATCATGCCCGAAAATGCTGCTTCTATTATTTAAGGTCAAAGTGTTTGAAGAGATATCTGTTTATGCGAACATGATGTGTGTAATTAATTCCCAAAATGGGAGAAAAAGTACATTTTTTCACATCTGGTATAAGTGAATTTTTTGATCAAGCCACGTGGTTTGGAGATGCAAGTTCTGATGAAAGACAAGCATGAAATTTGATCCTTAAAAGAAAGAGTTAAAAGTGCCTTATTATGGTTGAGGTGTTGGTCCAGAGGGTTTAAAAGGCCGACTTTTTAAAAACTGATATTGCTTAAGGCTGTTATTTGTTCAGAAAGATATTATCTTTCCCCTTGACATAAATTGATTTTCCTGTTTGCAAAGAGATGCTTACGAGATACTAGATGCGTACTGTATATCTATGACATCGAATGGTGTTCCTTTTGATAAGGAATGTTTCCATTTGACTGTGTTTGAGGTTACAAGATCACAGAGCATGGCAAAGATCATCTGTGGTGTGAGCTAAAATTTAAGAATTGTGTTTTACCTTAGAAAATCTATCCAATATCAGACTTGTAAATGTGAAGCATTGGAATTTCTCGGAGTATATGGGACAAAACAATATAAGTTCTTATAAGAAATCAAGATTGGGGGCTAAAGGGTTCGATTTAAAGTTGACTTCAGGAGGCAATGGGAGGTTTTCACACTGGAATTGACACTCCACGTATTTTGAGTATGAAAATTATAGGGGATCAATTTTATGCAAATTATCCACAGCTTCTGACATGGTTGCACTTGAAAGTTATTCTACACCAGTCTGGGTTAAACTTAAAATTTGTATATGCTAACATATACACTATTTGTGGTTTGGACTCAAACCTAGTTGGATGATGCAAGTTGGTTTCTTTTGTAAGAACCTGGTCCAAATTTGGTCTGACCTGAAATTATTGATGCGTACGAAGTAGTTCAGTTAGGTCCGGACCTGTTTGTTTTCAGTTAAAAAGTTTGAAAATAGATATATTTATATAAAAAAAGTAGTTAAAAATTTGTTGGTGCCATATGCCAACCATTAGGATATTGTTGTACTTTGTAGAATCTGATGGCGCGCTTGATGTGTTATTATAAAAAGGTCATCGTATCCATTTTGTGATATGGGCCACGTACAGGGTAGCTCGCTGCATAGATATGTTATGGGTCATGGGTTATTGATATATTTGTGGGATCATATGTTTACATGTGGGTAGGTAAGGTTAGGTGGATTCACATGTCATGTGCACATACATGTTCTTGTACCATGGGACTGTGCTATGCATTTATTGATTGAGGCATGGCAAGTGAGTTAGTTGTGAGCATACATTGTAAGTAGGTGGGTCATGTATCTATTATCAACATGCTCCCTGCACATGTGAGAGATAAAATTCGATTTCCTTCTATTCTTCTAAAAGGGTTGGGAGAGCAGTTTTTCACAAGAGGTAGCATTGGTGTGTACAGCTGCTCCCATAGGCAAGAAAGGCTTTGATGTACTTCCATTTTAGTTGGAATAAGGAGCTCCATTAGAGTGTTTGCATTATTCATGATGTTATGTGTTGTTTATGTTATTGCATGATGTGGTATATGGCTGCGCACATATGGATGTATTGTTCATGGATGGATTATATATGAGATTTGTGTATGCAATCTCCACTTTTAATCTTGATTCAGGGACTGAGGTCATTGGCAGTAACCCACTGTGCACCTCAGGTGAGCAGCTCCATTGGAGTTGATGTGGCAATGTTGGGTGGTCTTTTATTTATAGGCTAAGGGTCACTTATGCACAACTAATTTTAGCCAACAAAATTAAAACCTAAAACGTACTAAAAAATGTTAATGAATATAAAACCCTTGATTTAAACTCAATTTCTTTGTCTATGACTTTGCTCCTGCTGTGGACTGCATTCCATGTCTTCGCTGCCCACACAGACTGCATTCTTGGACCTGGAATCAAATCCCAAACATTCTCTACATTCCAGGAGTGCATAGCAGGACAAGTGCTCTTGGTGAAGGATCTTTTTAGCATGCTGTAGGCATGACACGGGACATTTTCAAATAACATGTGCATAGATATGACATAGGTAACTTGTAAAGCAATTTATTACACACTGTCCTCTAATCACCTGACACTAGCAGAAGTAACCTTTAGCAGAATGCAGGGCAACTGCTATGGAGGGGCGGCTTACTCGCATGATAGAGAAGTTATACATCATTTAATCGATGGAGTTTATAGGATATATTTTAGGTTTGAAAGCTTTTATGGTATACTTTAGATTTAACTTCTAAAATCCATTTTATAATTAACCATAGTTAATTAAGTCTCAGGGATGGGGTTTCCTATATGGCAAAAAATAGCAAGATTTAGGGGATGACTATTAAAATAAGATATCAAAAATCTATATTTAAATATTTTAACTTTATCTAATGAAATTCAGGGGTTTAAACTTTTTTTTGGTGTTTCTTAGGGTGCTTTCAAGATTAGAGTTGGATGCTTTTGTGAAAATAACAACTATTTTTGGGGTGGGGGTTCTGTTTTAAAGTAAAAGCATTAGAAATTAAAAAAAAATTGGGGGCATCCTTTCCAAGTCTCCGAGTCCCTGAAACGTTTGGGACGTCACCAAAATATAGGGGATGCGTCCCCACATAATGCTGTAATTAACTAGTTTAGCTTTTATAGTTAACATTATCTAATTCTAATGAAGTAAGAAAATTATGAACCTTATAATAATAAAATGATAAGTTAGTGATATCGCTATTATTATTCGTATTTTATGGATAGTTTTTAGTATATGATCAAAATATTCATTGAAGGGAAATAAACCAATAAACTAATACAAGAGAAGCAATGCTAACATAATCTTTAAGCTAAAAATAGAATAGGAAAAATGACATACACACAAGATTACACGACACACAAGATTTCACCTAGGAAAACCCTTTTGGGAAAAAAAACCCAGCATAATTTCGTTCTCCTTATTGCATTAACCCAACTGTTTTACAAATTACAATACAATAGCTTGCTTCAAAGTTTTGCCTTGTGCTCATGCATATGCGAGTATATGGAGGCACATCAATAGGTAATTGCCTAAGCATTATTACAACACAATGGTAGCCAAAACTATGGGCCAAGAATACAACCCATAATATTTCCTATAAAACATGGGTTATGAAACCACTCATATAATAATATGGATTTAAAACACCTATTCGGGCTGGAAAATACATATAGGGAACCTTTAAAGTTTTTTCATCCTTAGGAGATGATTGGCCCCTCAAACCCTGCCTAGCCAAGGCAATGGCCCAGACCCTGATTGGTTTGCTTGGCCATACAATACCTAAGGGGTGTAAATCATCCAAAGTATAAACCAAATATCCAACATTTATTCATCATAATCCAATGCTTTTAATTTCATATTAGTAAAATCTATACATTACAATTTACTAAGCACATTAATCATATATAAAAATCAAAATAATAATAGTTACTGACAAATGTTATCTTTAATATGTAATTAACATATGCTACAAGATAACAATTAAGTACTTGTTATCACGCAAAGCTTGCACCCGCGAGTAATTTGTGGCGTGGATGCTTGGTGCTTGGCATGAGGCATGAAAGTACTTGGAGCTTGGTGCGAGTGCTTGGGCACGGCGCATGAAAGTGCTTGAAGCATGGTGCGGGTGCTTGGCACGGGGCATGGAACTGCTTGGAGCTCGGTGCTAGTGCTTGGGCACGAGGCACGAAAGTGCTTGGAGCTCAGCATGAGTGCTTGGGCACGGGGCATGAAAGTGCTTCGAGCTTGGTGCGAGTGCTTGGGTAGGGCACAAAAGGGCTTGGAGCTTGGTGCGGGTGCTTGGGTGGGTAATAGAAGTTCTTGGAGTTCGACGTGGGTGCTTGGGCATGGGGCACAAAAGTGCTTGGAGCTCGACACGGGTGCTTGGGCACGGGGCAAGGGCACGAAAATGCTTGGAGCTTGGTGCGAGTGCTTGGGCACGAGGCACGAAAGGTGCTTGGAGGTCGGTGCGGGTGCTTGGGCACGGGTGCTTGGGCAAGGGGCATGAAAGTGCTTGGAGGTTGGTGTGGGTGCTTGGGCACGGGGCACGAAAGTGCTTGGAGCTCGATGCAGGTGCTTGGGCACAGGGCACATAAGTGTTTGCAGCTCGATGTGGGACCCCGTGCGCGTGAATAGTTTGAGGCTTTGGTGCAACAATGGGATTGTCCCCCAAGGTGTGGGACTCTTGCGCTCCTTGGGATTGACCTTTGGAGAAGGCCGACTTCCTCATAATCTAAGTGCATTCGGTTTAGGACCAACACACAGACCTACAAAGAGCAGAAAGGAAATCTACTGTTAGTACTAAACCTAATATTGGCAAAGGAAAAGGGAGGGAAGAGGTAAGAAGTTTGTTGAAAGGAAAAGTGGCGATGCACCAAGAATAGAGTGAGCGCGCCCTACGGCCTTGAAGAAGACGAGACAACTGCCAAAAAAAATGAGAAACTATCACACATTCCCGAAAATGGATGCTTCTTGCATAAGTATTTCGTGTGGAGGCACGAGAACACAATGCAACACTTTGAGGATGACAAACGGTCCACAAATAGTGCGTATACAGACCTGAATGCGCACAAAATGCGACTTGCAAGAAGGACCAAGTTCTACACAGAGGTACGAATGGATGGACAACAGTGCAAGTGAAAATACATCCACAAACAAAGATCAACAACCATTAAAATACACACATAATGCAAGAATCATGGAGAGAGGTAAAACAAAGACTTTTCATTAATTGTTGGGTTCAAGCGGCAAAGGGCTCATGGAGGACAAATCTTAGCAGCATTTCTGTGCCGAAAAATGTCCACCCTATGAAAGACCCGACTTTTCTAGATATGGGAAGCCCATGGGTCATTAATTACATTGGACAAATACAAATGAGAAGATTAAATAGAAGTCAGTGCTTCATGGAGCATCGTTCCTGGTCGCTTTCTTGTGGTACGATGATGATTTTTTTGGGTCCATTTGGGTGGCTCGAAGTATTGAGGTGATCTGTGCCATACTGGTCAAAGCCCATGCTTATTAAATTCCAATTGCAATCTAGATGTGAAGTTAGTTGGAGGGATTCCTTGGGATTTGTTGGACGTCATGTCCTGTCGTTTGCTGCAGGTCCCCACACTTACGCGACTAATGGAATTGAATGCTCGTATCAGTGTGGCTGAGATTTACATTAGGATTTGTTCCTTGGCCATGCTCTTTTATCTTATTAGTCACTAGTTCAATCATTATGTCAATTGGAGTTGATTGTTTCTGATTTTGCAAATTAGATCAGATTTGTCCTTTTGGGTGGGGATTGACTCTTGACAATTACTGCTTAATGGGCCGAAACGGGCACTGGGCACAAACGGGCATTGGGTCGAAACAGGCACTGGGTGCGGACGGGCACTGTGTTGCGTTTACTGAGCACTTGCATGATGACCCCAACTCCATTTTGGATGCGCACGCTCACTCATGCCTTTGTCTTTGAGCATTCGTCCTTGGGCATGGATCCTTGTGAAGGCCAAAATATTAGCAAAGTGCGAAGTCTTGATTCTTTTTAATCTAGCCTCCTCGTGAACTCCCTATGAACCTTGAGGAATCGTGCTCCATGAAGCATTGAGCTGAGTTCAGGGGTGAATTTTCTCCTTGCACGTGCATCTTGCATGCGTGCACATCGTGTTAGAAGAGTTCAAGGTCATGGTGACTTGAAGGGTCAACATTCTGGTGAATTTTGCGGGCCGCTTGCCTGCTAAGTGGGGACCAATAGTCTGTGAACAATCCATTGGGCATGAAGTCATTTAAAAGCTTGGGAGATCCGCCTGCTCTGAAAGTGTAAATATCGCACGCGCTAGAGTCTGATAAATGCATGGCCCATCTTTGAATAATTTGAGGAACTGGGACCTTCCCAAAACAAAACAAGAAAGCAAAGAACAACAATGATGTGGGAAAGCACTTAGGGAATGAAAAACAACTAACTATTGTGCAGAAGCACTTAGAGGAAATAAAAGCAGCTAATCTACTATATACAGAGCTTTGGGGAACTTTTAGGTGCAGTGCTTGAGATGGATCCCATTGACTAGGATGTGCAACTCCTCTTCGTTTAGCCTTGAGAGCTGAAAGGCATTGGACTGTTTGCAACTAGTTATGACATAAGGACCACTCCATATGGCATCTAATTTTGTGTGCCTCCCAACCTTTGCTCTGTCTTCATCCCATTTGAGCACTCGGTCTCCTTCTTTGAAACTTCTGTCAGTAGCCTTTTTATCGAACGTCCTTTTCATTTGTGCTTGTTGAAACTCTAAAGTGTGCATCGCTTGACTTCTGGTGCCCTCCAATTCCATTAGCTCTGCTAGCCTCACTGTCACAGGATCATTCTCAATCAGCTCTAGTTGGTGGGCGAGCTCCAATGATGGTAACTCAAGAGACATTGGCAGCCTTGTTTCTCTCCCATAAACTAGCATGAAAGGGGAGTTGCCTATCACTCTTTTTGGCATTATCCTATTTGCCCATATGGCTGTTTTGAGCCTCGTGTGCCAAGTCCTTTGATTCTCCTCCAAGGTTCACCTGATGATATAGATTAGGTTCTTGTTGGTGGACTCGGCCAAACCATTACTTTGAGGGTAATAGCTTGAGAAGGTGCTCAAATAAATGCCATACTTGACGGCCCATTCATTGATTCTAGTCCCAATGAAGGCCATAGCATTATCTAAGATAATGGTGGCTGGAACACCAAATCTAGTGACTATACCTTCATAGAAGTCCAATATAGATGTTTCATTTGCCTCCTTGAGCACTATTGCCTCTGTCCATCTTGTGAAATAGTCTGTCTCTGTAAGGATTCATTTGTGTTTGGTGCTTGAGGGAGGGTTGATCATGCCAATGAAGTCCAGGCCCCATTGGGTGAAGGGTTGATCAACTTTTATTGGGTGTAGGGGAAGGGCGGCTAGCCTTTGCTTGCCTGTAAAAAAGGCACACTTCTTGGAGTTCCTTACCCACTGATGGGCATCTCGAAACAAGTTTGGCCAGTAATAGCCGGCTTTCATAGTCTTGACAACAATAGGTCTTTGGCGAGTAGTGACCTACTGATAGTCCATCATGGAACTCTTGAAGGACCCTATCAATTTGATCTTGCTCTATACATCTCAAGAGGACTCCATTGATGTCCTTTCTAAATAACACATCATTAACAAACACATAGGCTTTCAACCTAAAGTGCCTCTTTTATGCCTTGTCGAGCCCCTGTGGATATGCGCTTGTTTGGAGGAAAGCATTCATGCTTTGGGCCCAACTAGGGGGATCATGATTAGGATAGGCAAGGGGAATTGATCAGTCTTCTTGAAGCACAAGGACTGCCCTGTTGTCAGCGCCTAGGTTTGCTGCCATTTACTTGCATAGGCCTTTACCCCTTACGAGCTTGGTGATTTTAATGTCAATTTCATACTCCATCACTTTAGTGATCCGACCAGATCTTTTCTCGCTCACGTCCTCGCTCAACGGGGACTTCGCCATGCCTGGATGTGAGACCATTAGCTGAAGTTTGTTGTTAGAAAACATGTATCTGAGCTTCTTAAGGGATCATATGACTGCAAGGACTTGCTTTTCCACAAAAGCATACCTCAGCTCATAATCCTTGACTGCTTGGCTGAAAAAGGCAATGGGTTGTTTTGTTTGATCATCATTTTGTTGTGCTAGGACAACCAAGACGCCTTCATCTCCTCCAAAAGTATAGAGGATGAAGTCCCTATTATAGTGTGGATTTACAAGTGTAGGAGCTTGAGAGATGGCTCTCTTAATTGCTTCAAAGCTATCCTTGCCTTCTCTTGACCAACTGAAATTGGTGTTCTTCTTGAGCATAGAGGTTATTGGCTTGACCAAGGTGGCGAAGGCCGGTATAAACCTTCTTATGAAATTTATCTTCCCTAAGAAGCTTTGTAGGTTCTTCTTGTGGCGTGGAAGGGAAAGTGACAAGATAGCTTCCACCCGTTCCAGATCAATGGCGAGTCCTTCTTTGGAAACAATGTGCCCCAATAATTGGTCCTCACGGACAACGAACGCGCACTTGCTTGGGTTTAAAGATACCCCAAACGCTTTGCACTTGTCGAAGACTTGCTTCAAATGGCTCAAATGATTGGTCGTGCGCTTGGAGAAGACAATGATATCATCAAGGTAAACCAAGATCATATTGTTGATGAGATCCTTAAAGGCCATATCCTTAGCACTTTGGAAGGTTGCCCCAACATCTGTCAACCTGAAAGGCATCTTCCTATATGCATAGGTGCCCCACTTGGTAGTGAATGCAGTCTTGAACTAATCCGACTCTTGCACAAGTATTTGATTGTAGCCTGAATAGCTATCAAGAAGTGAAAACCTCTCAGCCCCTGCTATTGTTTGAAGGATTTGCTCCATGGGTGAAAGAGGATATTTATCTTTGAGGGTCGCTCTATTTTTAAGTCCCTAAAGTCACACATAGCCTATGATATTGGCCTCTATGAGTTTGGCTAGCTCCTTCCTCATCAAGGGCTCGAGCTTGGGGTTTATAGGTCTTTGCTTTTGCCTAATTGGTTTGGTGTCGGGGTCTAGCTCAATTGTGTGTTAGGCCAAGGCCGGGTCAAAACCTTTGAGGTCCTGGTAACTCCATGCAAATATGTCATCATAGTTTCTACAAAGGTGGGTAAACTCTTCCTTCTTAGGCTGAGTACATACCTTTCCAGTCTTTAAGAGCTTGCTATTAGAGATGACCACTTGCTCACAATTATCCTATTTGATCGTTATGTTCATCTTCTCATCGTTGAGCTGATCGTCGATGCTGAATATGTTCTCCAAGGTGACCAGTACCTTGGGCAACTTGTTGGTTTTCAGCGGAATGATTTGATCTTCATATTGGGCTTGTAACTGTGACTGGTTCCTCACAGAGAACTCTGCTTCATCTTGCAAGAAATTGACGATTTGCTCATCATTGTCAAACACTTGTCAATTGCATGCATTGTTTGGGACTGCTGGTCTTACTATGAGCTTGACAAGTTGTCATGATCCTTTCATAACCTCCTGAGGCAAATTGTATTGGGAGCCCACTGTTGCAAGACTGTTAGCATCAACACTCTGCGCCCTTGGGGTGGCTTGGATATTGAAAGCGCTAAAGTCCTCAATTAGCTCCCAGACCCCGTGTTTGTACGCTTTTAACAAGGGTTCTTAGATACATTTTGGGCTCTAAACTTGGTTCACAATCAGCTCGCTGTCCCCAAACACTTGTAGCATCTTAATCCTCCTCTTTTGCACCAATTGGAGGCCTTGGGTCAACACCTTGTATTTGGCCACACTGTTGGTGCAGCTGAATTGCAGTGTATATGTGTGAAAGTACTTTTCCGTTTAAGAGAAGATCAGTACAACGCTTGCTCCAATGCCATTCCTGCTCCTAGAGCCATCAAAATATAATTACCACATTCCTTCAAGGTCCTCTTGACCCTTCATGAGGTTCAACAACACAGGGTTCTCCTATGGATGTAGTAAGTGCCCAACCCCGTTTCTTCTGTACAATCATACGGATCAAATCCATAATGCTCATTAGCCCACTCATCCAGTGCTACATCGGGAGCCTCCTCTAAAGGCATGGTAGTTTCATGCGGGATTGCACATCCTCTGGATTATGCATTGTACAATTCATGTCGATGGGATTAGGTGAGTATGGCTATATATGATTCCTACAAATAGGCTCAACTTTGATGGTTACCTTGGTCCCATATTTGGTCCTCAACAACATGTACGACTAGTCAAATGACAAGTACCCACCCATTTTTGTAGCGAAGTCCCTTGAGAGACAAATGGCAAAGTAAGGAGGGAGGTCTATAAAAGAGATGTCTTGGGTGATGGAGAGGCTAGGACATGCATGTAGAGTAAGGCTCAAGTCCTTAATGATCCCGATTGTTTTAACAGTTGTGCCATCTAATTGGACAACACCTTTTGTGATCAAGACGTATTCTATGCCTAACATGTCAGCGATCTTCTTAGGCATTACTGAGCTACTTGCACTCAAATCAATCATACAATTATGGAAAAGGTGTTGGCCGATGATCAAGGAGATATAAAATGGTGGTGGCTTGCATCTTTTGCTAGACTCTCCTCCTTTCGGTTGGCACAAACTTGTGGAAACAACCATAGTTACCAAATCCGGCCAGATCTGGACAAAATCGGGTCGGATAAGCATTTTTTGGCCGGCCTTGATAAGTTCGTCTGGGTCGGCCCTGTTTTTTTTCAAAAAATTAAATTTTTTATTTTTTTATTTTTAAAGATTTTTTTCGCAAAAGAATGCCTAGAAACTATAAACATGATATAATATTAACATTTTATATTATTTTATTAATATTTTTCATCGTATTTGTGAATTTTGCATATTTTAAAACTATGTTGGCATATATATCTGTATATATTCCAGATCGGATTTTTCCGATTTTTTTCAAGAATTCCCGATTTCGGATTTTTTTCCCCTCCCGAACAGATCCGGATTTCCGAACTTGGTAACTATGGAAACAACTAAGGCGCCTTTTGCTGGCTCGTGCGGGTGGAAGGTCTTCATTTCTTCTTGCAACAAATCTCTTTGAGAAGGGATGGAAAGAGCCTCCCACATAGTTACATTGAGGTTCGCTTTCTTCATCTGGTCTACTATGTTAAAAGGGATTTGCGGCCCTTTTGGTTGAGACTTTGAGGCGACAGCATCCTCCTTTGGGATTTGGCTGGTTTAAGGCCAACTCCCCTTTTGAGCAACTCGACTCACTTGTGCTTGGGGTGTCTTGATGTTTGTCTTTCCTCTGGCAGCTTCACTTGGAGCTTGGGAAGTAGAAGGCCAACCAACTGAAGGAAATGGTTCTGTTTCTGTCGCCCTCCTTTTGGTTCTTGTGTAATATGCCATCGGATTACTGACTGCCTATACTTGGTTCTGATTTATGGCACAAAAGTCATTCTCGTGCCAATTCACCAAAGTGGCTTCACCTTGTATCTGTGTCTCTACATGCACCTTCTCCCCTTGTGAGGCTGGCTCCTTTGCTGGCTCATGGGGATATGATATGCTTTGTATCGTTAGGGCTTGATTTTTAACACTCCATTTGCGCAAGTAGCCTAATTGTGTGGTTGATTGCAAGGAAAGCACCACTCATAATCTTGGGCTATGTTGTTTTGGACAGGCACCATAGCCTTTGAGGTGCTAGCAGTACTGACACTCTGCATATTAGATGGTCTTACATAAGTGAGCTGGCCTTGCGCTTGTGCGTTGCTTTGATAAGGCTGCCTAGCATGTTGATAGGACTGATTAAATCGCTGGTATGGTCTAGAATGCTGGGTTTGCTGCCTATTTAAAGCTACTAGCTCAATCCCAAAATTCTGCAATAGCGACTTAACTTCATGCAGTTCACTAGGAGGGGTAGCAGATGTAGTTGGGGGGCTGATTGAAATAGGAATAGGTGCTAATGAAAGTTGAGCAATAGGCTGATTGGGTGGTGGTTCTGGAAAGAGAGGCATGGGAGGCTTGGGAGCAATCTTTCTAGCTTGAATTAGACAATTCTCAGCACTGACAACAATGTCATACGCATCAAGAAGTATAGTTCCTCCAATGGATTGGACCGTTTCTGCTATATCACTGTTTAGAGCCCTCAAATAATATAAGAATGCAGTATTTGGAGATGGTTTTAACAATGGTGGTATTTTGTCCCAGACTCTTTGGAACCTGAAATTAAAATCAACCATCATCTCATGTGGAGCTCTCTTAATAGTGGTGAGTTGCTCTATTAAGGATAAGTGATCACTTTTATCTTCAAATTGCTTGCATAGCTGCTTTGATAAGGCTGCCTAGCATGTTGATAGGACTGATTAAATCGCTGGTATGGTCTAGAATGCTGGGTTTGCTGCCTATTTAAAGCTACTAGCTCAATCCCAAAATTCTGCAATAGCGACTTAACTTCATGCAGTTCACTAGGAGGGGTAGCAGATGTAGTTGGGGGGCTGATTGAAATAGGAATAGGTGCTAATGAAAGTTGAGCAATAGGCTGATTGGGTGGTGGTTCTGGAAAGAGAGGCATGGGAGGCTTGGGAGCAATCTTTCTAGCTTGAATTAGACAATTCTCAGCACTGACAACAATGTCATACGCATCAAGAAGTATAGTTCCTCCAATGGATTGGACCGTTTCTGCTATATCACTGTTTAGAGCCCTCAAATAATATAAGAATGCAGTATTTGGAGATGGTTTTAACAATGGTGGTATTTTGTCCCAGACTCTTTGGAACCTGAAATTAAAATCAACCATCATCTCATGTGGAGCTCTCTTAATAGTGGTGAGTTGCTCTATTAAGGATAAGTGATCACTTTTATCTTCAAATTGCTTGCATAGCTGCTTTCCTAGCTCGTCCCAATTATGAATGGAATTAGGCCTCAGACTTCTATACCATTGGAGAGCTTTACTTTTCAAAGAAGTTGCAAGTATCCTAACTGCCATAGTATCTTCAGTAACATGGTGGGCTGAACAAATATTGGCAATATCTTGGATGTGTTCTATGGGGGTGATTGTGTTCTCACCAGTAAAATATGAGCTCTTAAGAGCTGCAACTGGAATATTGTCATACTGAGCTAAAGCCAAGGGACTACCTCCATTAAAGGGCACAAACAATTGGTTTCTTGGAATAACCATGAAAGGAATAGGAAAGAGTCTCCCTCTACGCTGGGGAAATCTTCCAAAAGGCGGAGTAGACTGAGCTCTAGAGGATGATTGTCTTGAATCACTAGCAATCTTAACAAGAGATAAAGATGCCCTAACTCTTCGTCTATGGGGGACAGACAATCCAATAAATTGGAAGTCAGTACCTTTTGAAGATGATCTTGTTTGTTTTGGCATAGGATGGAGAACTGATCTCTTGAGAACCAGGAATAGTTGGAGTTGCCAGGTGCTTGAAGGGTGTCTTTAACATTGCAAACTTGTTAAGCACTGAACCAAGCTCTTAGCTGAACTGTATAAAGGAGTCCCACTGGGTGTGCCATAAACTGTTATCACCCGAAGCTTGCACTTGTGATTAATGCGTGGCATGGATGCTTGGTGCTCGACGTGAGTGCTTGGCACGAGGCATGGAAGTACTTGGAGCTCGGTGCGAGTGCTTGGGCATAGGGCACAAAAGTGCTTGGAGCTTGGTGCGAGTGCTTGGCACGGGGCATGAAACTGCTTGGAGCTCAATGTGAGTGCTTGGGCACGGGGCACGAAAGTGTTTGGAGCTCGACGCGAGTGCTTTAGCATGGGGCACGAAAGTGCTTGGAGCTTTGTGCGAGTGCTTGGGCACGGGGCGCATAAGTGCTTGGGGCTCAATGCGAGTGCTTGGGCACGAAAGTGCATGGGGCTCGATGCGAGTGCTTGGGCACTTGGCATGGAAGTGCTTGGAGCTTGGTGCGAGTGCTTGGGCATAGGGCACGAAAATGCTTGGAGCTTGGTGCAAGTGCTTGGGCACAGGACACAAAAGTGCTTGGAGCTTAGTGTGGGTGCTTGGGCATTGGGCACGAAAGTGCTTGGAGCTCGACATGGGTACTTGGGCATGGGGCACAGAAGTGCTTGGAGCTCGGTGCGGGTGGTTGGGCATGGGACATGAAAGTGCTTGGAGCTCAGCATGGGTTCTTGGGTACGAGGCACGAAAGTGCTTGGAGCTCGGTGCGGGTGGTTGGGCACGGGGCACGAAAGTGCTTGGAGCTCGACGCGGGTGCTTGGGCATGGGGCATGGAAGTGCTTGGTGTTTGGCATGGGTGCTTGGGCACGGGGCACATAAGTGCTTGGAGCGTGATGCGGGACCCCACATGGGCAAATGATTTGAGGGTTCGGTGCAACAATGGGATTGTCCCCCAAGGTGTGGGACTCTTGCACTCCTTGGGACAAACCTCTGGTGAAGGTTGGCTTCCTTCTAATTTAATTGCATCCGGTTTAGGACCAACACACAGACCTACAAAGAGCAGAAAGGAAATCTACTGCTAATGCTAAACCTAATATTGGCAAAGGAAAAGGGAGGGAAGATGTAAGAAGTTTGTTGAAAGGAAAAGTGGTGATGCACCAAGATCAGAGCGAGTACCCCTACGGCCTTGAAGAACATAAGACAACTGCAAAAAACAATAAACTATTACACATTCCCCAAAATGGATGCTTCTTGCATAAGTATTTCACATGTAGGCATGGGAACACAATGCAACACTATGGGGACGACAAACAATCCACGAATTGTGCACGCATTGACCCGGATGTGCACAAAATTTGACCTGCAAGGACCAAGTTCTGCATAGAGGTGCGAATGGATGGACAACAATGCAAGGGAAAATACATCTACAGACAAAGATCAATCATTAAAATACATATAGAATGCAAGAATCATGTAGAGAGGTAAAACTTAGACTTTTCATTAATTGTTGGGTTTAAGCGACAAAGGGCTCATGGAGGACAAATCTTAGCAGCATTTCTGTGCCTAAGAATGTCCACCCTATACAATGAAAGACTCGACTTTTATAGATATGGGAAGCCCATGGGTCATTAATTACATTGGAGAAATACAAATCAGAAGATTAAATAGAAGTTAGTGCTTCACAAAGCATGATTCTCGTGGCATGATGATGATTTCTCTGGTTGTATTTGGGCGGCTCGAAGTACTAAGGCGATCCGTGCCGTACTGGTCAGAGCCCATGCTTATTGAATTCCAATTGCAATTTGGACGTGAAGGTAGTTGGATGGATTCCTTGGGATCTATTGGACATCATGTCCTGCCATTTGCTGCAGGTTCCCATGCTCACATGACTAATGGAATTGAATGCTCGTATCAGAAGGTGGTTGAGATTTACGTTGAGATTTGTTCCTTGGCCATGCTCTTTTATCTTATTAGTCGCCAGTTCAATCATTATGTTAGTTGGAGCTGATCGCTTCTAATTTTGCGAATTAGATCGGATTTGTCCTTTTGGGCGGGGTCTGACACCTAGCAGTTAATGCTTAATCGCCCATCTGGGCACTGGGCCGCGTTTACAGAGTACTTGCACCCCAATGTCATTTTGGATGTGTGCGCTTCCTTGTGCCTTTGTCTTTGAGCATTCGTCCTTGGGCAAGGATCCTTGTGAAGGCCAAAACCTTAGCAAAATGTGGAATCTTGATTCCTTTTAATCTAGCCTTCTCGCAAACTCCTTGTGAACCTTGAGGAGCCGTGTTCCATGAAGCACTAAGCTGAGTCCAGGGGTGGTTTTTCTCCTTGTGCACGCACCTTGCATATGCGCCCATCGTGTTAGAGGAGTTCAAGGTCATGGTGACTTGAAGGGTCAACAATACTATTGCTAGTTTGTAATAAAATTAAATAACAATTTTTATTTTAAAATATTAAGAATGTAACTTATATTGAAATTTTTTCTTAGACCAAAATGAAGTTGTTTTGAAAATGCTATTTGCACCAAACTTTTCGTATGTGGTAACTTTGTTGTGGCCCACAATGGCTCTAGGTTGCATTTTACTTTGACATTCTTTGTGATTAAAGAGAGAATGAGCCCATGAAAGTCATATGAAGAAACTTATGCTTTTCTGCTAGCGCACATTGCGCAATATATGTGTTTAAATAAGGCCTCTAGAGCTGGATATTCAAATTTCCACCACCTGTTTGCTTTTTTGATAATAATCTTAAAACTTATGTTTGGTATATGAGACTCTAATTTGAATTATTAATTTTGATATGAATGTTTGATTGTTGGTATTTTTTTATTCAGCAGATCTTGGATTAAAGTCTTCTTTGTACCTTAAATTTGACTTGAATGTCTGTTATGTGAAATCTTTGTGACTTAAATGTGACTTGAATAGAATATATTATATAAAAGAGTGCAGGATACCATATACTTAGTTGATAATAATCTTAAAATTTATGTTTGGTATATGAGACTCTAATTGGAATTATTAATTTTGATATGAACGTTTGATTGTTGGTATTTTTTATTCAGCAGCAGATCTTGGATTAAAGTCTTGTTTGTAACTTAAATTTGACTTGAATGTCTGTTATGTGAAATATCTGAGACTTAAATGTGACTTGAATAGAGTATCTTATATAAAAGAGCGCAGGAAGCCATATATGCCAACGGTAGTTTCACCTATCCAACCTACATTTTAATATATAACTTTATGATAGGTTATAGCAATAGTTAGGTATATAAATATTAAATATACTATAATTTAAGGATCTAATATAAGATAGGAAGGATCCAATATAAAATTTGTTGAGGGGATTTTTCTGATCGTTTGGCAGCAGAATTTGGCTCACTTCTGTCTACCTATTCATATGCTGATTTTAACCTCGTTTGTCCCTGCTTTTAACAGCAGGAACCAGACTCTGAAGCAGCGAACTCAAGAAAGAGGAAAAGGAATGGTATGCCTTTCTTGCCGGTTATTCAAAAAGTTAAATCTTGGTGATATGATTTGTTCTCTATGAAAGCTGAATTACTTTTGCTAGTATTTACTTCTCTTCTTTTCCTATCATTTATTCCGTAATGGAAAATGTATATATTGATTATTTGTTTAATCTTTTTTCATTGCACTTGGTGGTAGATAGAAAAGTAGAATTAAATATTATCATATTGATGATGAGTGATATGTACATCAATATGTTATAAGATATATCCTGTTTAAAGCTCATGATCATGATAAGTTGTGCGGCGTCTACATGTAAGTTCATTACAATTATTATGTTTTTGAGTAAGCAATATTACTATATAACATACCTTCTCTCCTTGAGTTGCTGTGCTCAACTGGAAGGTTCTTCTCCTTTCACCATTCTGAAAACTGTTCAGTAACACTTCAAGGCTGGAGATTTTTGAGAAGGGGAGACATCTTTCTATTGTAATTGAATGTATTATCGAGTCCCATTGACCTACTTTTGGTCATTCGTGGATGTTAATATAATTTCTTTCTTTCTTGCTTCCTTCCTTACAGACTCCCATGTAATACAATTATTAAATAATAGGGTAATGGTTGGGCTGTTATCTATTTATTGTACACTCTCTTTCATGTACCTTTTGTTGAATAGATGACATTATGTGAGTGGTACAGGCCTGTGGATGAATGAAGAAAAAAGGGGAGGAGGTTAACCTCTTAAAAGCCCTTCAAACCTGCTGCAATCTTCAATCAGACTTGGAAAATCGTGAATTCTAGATGCACAAGCACTGTATATACTTACTATGATTACACTTCAGTCAGAGATAGAAATCGACCTCTTGCAATGAAACTACAGGTCAGATCAGAGATTGATGAGCAACTTTTGAATCTACAGCTGCAAGTATGATGAGGATGAATACGCAAAACTTATATAAATAATCTCCCTAAAGGAGGACGACCCCTTCGTGAGAGAATCTCTCTACTCAAGCTTGATTGTGAGTCACACACATTTAAGTTGAGTCGGTTCACTATTATCAATCAGCAGTACACTAAACTCAAGTGCAGCAATTCCAAGCTCATCATAACTTCATCTACATATCACTAATGCATGCCAAATAATCTCCAACTGGGTCTTCCTATATAAAAATAATATTTGAATCTTTAAAATAATATATAAAAATTAATGTTCTTTAAAACACAAATAAATAAATAAACAAACTAAGATAAGCTGAAATTTAAAAGTTAAAACCATAAATTATTATATAAAACCATTGATTCAATACTCCATCTGATAATATTATAATCCGAAATCATGAATTATATTTTTTTTATAACTCAAAATCACAAATTTCAAAGTACACTGTCAAACTCAGAGCCAAGAAGAGTACATGATACATCAACATGCTAATGCCCAAAACAAAAAAGTATAGTCTGCACCTCAGAGATTGGAGTCATCATCTGAGGGCATATTGTGTTATGTTTTTAATAAACCTTTTTTTCTTAAAATAATAATCAGGCGTTGTGGACACTGGGATGTCCATTACTCTGTTGAACACGCCTATCTACTGAGAAGGTGGGGGTGAATCAGTAGATCTCAAAAAATGCTCACAACTTTCAAAAAGAATTTTAAACATATGCAAACATAAACACATGAAAGAGAAATAACACAATCACAAAAGCACAACACACAACACTAGATTTATACGTGGAAACCCAAAGAGAATACCCATGGTGAGAAAGCTGCTAGACTCTACTGTTCTAATCCAGCCTCACAAAGTTTGTTTCTCTGACAGAACCTCACTGGCTACATTTCAGGGTACCCATCCCATGGAGACACCAATCCCCTATTTTAAGAGTACCAACTCTCAGGAAGCACCTACTCCCTATTTTGAGCACCAACCCAGTTTAATCTGATGGCACCAACCTATCAGACATTTACAATTCAATTTAATGAATCAGATTCATGAAAGAATCCAAGTCTTTGTTCTTTGTTGTAGGGCCATTCTACAATTGCTCATTTCTCCTTCAACACACTTTTGTTTATCCTTCACTCTTCTTGCACCTTTTCTCTATATCTGAATTTATCTGTTTGACACTCTGATATTCTCCAATTAGATACTACTCCTCCATGCTCAGACGAGTTTCATATTTTTGTACCTATGGCTCAAACTCCTCTCATTCCAAAAAAATGACTGTTTGTCTTCCTTGTTCTTCGTCACTTTGGAATTTTGCATCACATAACTTTGAAAGCAACCTCTGAATATATATAAGAGACTCAAAGGAATAATTGTTTTTACAAGAACCGGTAATGTTCCTTCAATCGACGCTTCAGACTTTTGTAATCGACTCACTTTGTCGGGTTCTTGAAAATGCAAGTCTTAACATTAAACACTCCATCTCTTGTCGGGTTTTTGAGAATGCAAAATTTAACTAACTACATCGGGTTCTTGAAAGTGCTTGACTTAACTTACTTCGACGTTATCCTCCGACAACTTTGTTAACATCTCGCTCTCTACGACATCCTTGAATGCTTTCACTCTGTTGATCTCTTCTAGACTTGCTAGATTTTTATCTTGACACTAGCTATTATCAGTCGAGCACCTTTCAAGCTTGGAAACACTTCGCTTCTTTAGATCTTCACTGTACTGTTGATCGTGAGCCATCGATCTTATTAACAGGCACAACTTTTAACCCACTAAACAAGCACGAATGTGACACTTGTCATCTGCGCATTAGCTCGGAGCTTTACTCTACACTTCTTTTGATCACATCCTTCGGCGAGTTTGGAAAAATATCCTTCGGGAAGTTCTTCGAATTCACTTGAAAGTGTCTTTCGGCAAAAGTGAATGCATCCTTCAAAACTTTGCACATACCCTTCGGGGATCTTGCAATGGTCCACATACCCTTCGAAGACTTTGAAATGTACTACTTACCCTTTGGGTTTTTGCAACATACCCTTCGGCATTTACTAAACATCCCCTCAGAAGTCTTTGAATGGTTCATATACCCTTCGGCCTTTCTGCAAACTACCCTTCGGCTTCTCTGTAAAGGTCCTCATACCCTTTGGCATTTTTGAAAAGATCCTTTCAGAATTCTTGAACGGTCCAATTGTCCTTAGGATTTCCTAAAATGATCCTTTGGCTTTCTTGATTGGTCCACTTGCCCTTCGGGCTTTTTGAAATGTGCCCTTCGGGAACTTTGCAAGTGACCACATACCCTTCGGACTTTTTGAAACCATCTCTTCGGCTTTCTTGGTTGGTCCACTTACTCTTCGGACTTTTTGAAATGTACCATTTGGGAACTTTGCAAGTGACTACATACCCTTCGGACTTTTTGAAACCATCCCTTCAGCATTTTGTTCGGGACAATTTTCCCGACGAGGACTTAACAATTTTTCCGAAGAATTCTCCAAGACCATTTCGGGTTCCCCATATTGCATGAATTATAAGCTTGAAAGAAGTGAAGTCATTCCAAAACCTCGATGCACTCATATAGACCAATTCGGGTTCTTCAACCTACTTAACTTATAAAAATGAAATAAGTTAAGTCACTTTGCAACCCCGATCCACCCGTCTGGACTAATTCGGATTCTTCAACTTAACTTATAAAAATGAAATAAGTTAAGTCCTCTTGCAACCCCGATCCACTCGTCTAGACCAATTCGGGTTTGTAACATTGCTTGACTTATAAGTTTGAAAGAAGTAATGACATCAAGTAAACTCGAGTTACTTCATCCTGACCCATTCGGGTTCTTACCACAACTTAACTTATAAAAATGAACAAAGGTAAGTCGTCTTGGAAACTTGATTACCTCTACTAGACCAAGTTGGGTTCTTCTAACTGCTCAACTTATAAAATTTAAACAAGTGAAGTCACTCCGAAAACCTGCTTTTGTCCATTCAGACCCAGTCAGATTTTCGTGATTGCTTTACTTATAAAATTTAATAAGTAGAAGTACTTTGAATTGACAAACCCGATCAACACATAAGTCAAGATCTAGTCGGGTTTTCGAGAGCTACTTGTTACTCATAAATGAGTAAAAGTAATAGTGATTCACAAACCCGATTTGTTCCTAAACTTGTCTGATCCGTACTTTGCTCTTCTGGGATATGTGCAGGGTCTTCTTGAGTTCAACTCTATGCCTTTGTCATTAATATATGCACACGGCTTTATACTTGAACATTGAACCTCTCCTTTTCTGAGCTTCTTGACAGACTTAATGACTCCTCAAGTTGCCAACATCACTATGCCTTTGTCATTATCAACAACACATTTTGCACATGCTTCTTTTGTCATCAATGACAATTCATGACACAAATCAACCATGACACTCAAATTGCCAACATGATCATCTTGGAAATGTCAAGGCATGCTTGATGCTTGTCTCTTGGCAGGGAACGTCTCAAGGATGTAACCGACATGTCCCTGGTTTTTAGGGGATGCCATCATATTTTTCATTTTTGGGACTTAGGGGACGTCAACTATTATAAAATTTAGGAGTCACTCCTTAAATATAGGAACCCACAAAAAATCATTAAAAATGATATTTTTGTAAAAGAAACAATGTGTACTACAATCTAAAGGTACAAAGAACACTTTCGAGCTACTCATTTCAACACCTTTTCATCTGTATAAATAAATGTTTGTAAAAGATCTACCATCATGGGGTGGCATCCGTTGACCCTGCAAGGGGGATCAGGGAATCACAGGTTGATTCTCTTATTGTAACTGCACGCTGGATGGTATTGCTGCATGGTATCTCTTGGATTTATTTGCCACATGGACCAAATACAATAATCTCTTACATAAAATATTCTATTCAATGGAGATTCAATAAAATTTATTTTCCCTTTTTGAATCTGGTTTAGTCCAAGTCTATTGAATGATGTTCAGTGTATGCTCTGCAATTGACATCTTGTTAACATTGAGAGTAATGTGGGATTTAATTTTATGCCTAACGGGGCAGATTTGCATGGCACGATTTCAATTTTATTAAACTACTTTAAGTTCCTCTGATGCATGGAGTTAACTGTCAGAAATATGACAAACCTTTGTTCTTTAGGTAGCCTTTGTACTTTGCTCAATTACTTTTTTTGGTAATGGAAAAGGAATTGGTCAGAGATAAATGTAAAGATGATAAGCAGAACTGTTGAGAATCTAATTTTCAGAATAAAAATTTCCTAGGAAGCCACAAAATATTCTTTTGCATTTCATTGTTTACAATACTAACATGTTATTATTCGAAGGTTAAATTTTCAGCTGATCCAAGTTATTTATGGACATTTGAATCTTATGGTGCAGCTATGTTGTCCTTTACACCAACATGCCACAACTGTTCGTTTCAAGAGAGGTTTTAATAAGAATCTGGTCATACATGCCCTATTTATATATGTTATAAAAAATATTAGACCCCATGCAGGCCACTTGCCAATGATGTGGCTTTTGCATTAAATATTGTCTTATTGTTGATGTGTAATGGTAGGTTATGTGATGTAAATTTTAATTAAGGGCTAGTTGCATTCTTGCAGCTACCATCTTCGCACTCATAAAAAAGTGAAGTGTCATAGTAAAGGGTGTTGATGCTTGAAAATATCTGACTATGTTACACCCACAATTATAGCATCACAATGGGAAGCCATGGTAGTTTTATCCAAGGCAATCTCTAGAGTGGGCTGGCTTCCTTCTACTCTACTGCTATTCTAAACTTGTTGGGAGTGAAAAGGAGAAGAGGAAAATAGTAACAACAAAAGAATAAAATACGATGTGCCAAAATATATGATCCAATGCCCATTCAAAGGAATGGAAGCACAGAACAAGTGCTGAAACTCAAATTAACATTAAAAATCACACTGAATGAAAGAGGTAAAAATTCAATGCTACAAATAGATTGAACACCCACACAAAATTAGACTAAGGGCAGAAATAGCCATGCAATTTTTTATTGTGCTTCAAATTACACAGTTGCATGTAGCTGGGAAATAAACTAACAATTAAATAATCAGCAAATGCCGAGGCTATGAATACACAATGAATAGTTCTCACAGAGAGCCTGGAGAAAAGCCATGGGCCGAGGCACCCAGAAATTAGAAAGACTCTCTCTATTTATTTACAACCAAGAAGAAGAAAAAAAAAGTGGGCCTAGAATGTGTAACTGAATGCCTTACACAGTTGCATATAGCTAGGAAAGAAACTAAATTTACAATAATCAGCAAATGCTGAGGCTATGAATACACAACTAATAGCTCTCATAGAGATCCTGGAGAAAATCCATGGGCCAAGGAGCGCAAAAAATAGAGACTCTATATTTATTTACAACCAAGAAGAAGGAAAGACAGTGGGCCTTGAATGTGTAACCGAAGGCCCTAATTTCAGCCACCCTTTCCATGCCAAAACTGCTATTTGAATGTTTGTAAATTTTTTTGGAGTGCTATGATTGCATTTATTTTCTACCATGTCCTCCATCTTCATCTTCATTCTCATCCAAGTAACTCGTTACGTCTAAATGCCTTGCTGCAATTATCTCCCGTGAATTACAATATAAAAGCTAAAAGCTTTTAATCCTTTTTTAAAGGTAAATGTGTTTTATTTCGGTGAACTTCATGATTATAAAGCTTAAAAGCTTTTCTAAATCTCTGCTTTAAGGCAATATACCTTTTAATATTTTATCTGCCCGTCCCTGCCCACACCCTCTCCTTTTTAAAAAAGGCTAGACCTCACGATATTCATGTTGGGATCATTCTTTAATTAAACAGGATTCTTTTCCACCATCAGCCATATTTAAATTAAATGGGGCATATTACATTTAAGGTGCGACTCACTAATTAAAACATAGGCATTTAGCTTAATTTACATTTTGCTTGAAGGAATATTTTAAATACAAGATGGAAAATTTAAATGACAGAAAAATAACGAAATTTTACCAAGAGTGAAATTTTTCAGCAAAGGGCATTAGCTTTGCATACATCTTATGTATGGCATGTCTTCTGCTAGCCCTTCATGGAGTTTCAGGTTCTATGCATTTGTGCTCTATGATTGCCATTATCTGTCTGCATGGAATATTTTCGATGTAATACTTTTTTTGTTTTTTGTTTGGTGAATGAGGATTTTTTAGCGAATCCTTCAACCTTTTGGGAGACATGGGGCCCTAGTGACTGGTGCTAGGCCTGTGGAACACACACTTACGAAGGTTCTCTGTCTCATTTGCATTATCACATGGAGCTGGCTCAGCAGTTCCTGGGAAAGATTTTATCTTGGGTCATCATTGTGATAATTGCTCCGCATTACCACTCAACCACGCTCCCTAGGTCCTATGCAATACATTTGTTAATTGAAGGTAAACATGCTTATTATTTTGCTTGTCTTGATGCAATCTCATTTGTTAACATCCAATTTTATTACAAACAACCAAGGCACTGAGTATTTCTCTTTAAGATTAGAAACAATCTCTATGATAATCATTGATGATAGTAGAGTCCTGCAAATTGTCCAAACATGTTTAAGAGAAAAATGAATAGAAGACCACAAACATAGTTATATTTGCAGCTGACAAAAAAGGTTTCAAGTCAACCTAATCATTCCAAGATTATAGCCATCTCATGTTAGAAATGTCTTGTTATATGAAAATGAAGGGAGGATAATGTGTGATGAAGAAAAGGTGAGGTGGCAGCTGTGTGGTTGAGTGTTAGTCAGCCATGAAAACAGGCCCAAGTATTCGTTGACAATAATCATAGGTCCTGTAGAGTTGTAAGACTCTATATAGGGGTTGACATTTTCATTGTTACTATAAACTAAGGATGGTGGTATCCTTGAGGACAAGGAAGCCAACAAGCGAAGCCCCAATCAATGATGATTGTACTTATATCCCTCGTAAGGAAACTAAATTCCCTTATGTGCACATTTTCAACATTAAAGTAGATACGTCAATGACGATGGTATTTGTATCATTTTTGTGGCATAATGATTTTGGCTTTGACTTGGAGAGAGGCTTGGTGAAACAAACATCTTTGCAAAGATGCATAAGGATAGGAAGACCTTATGAAGCTCTATGAAGGGTCCGTGGTCAATTGGGAGTGGTTCATGGGTTGACATTAAAGTGGTGTTGGGTATGACAAGATATGATTATTCTATTTATGTCAAAATTTATTCAAGCGTGCATTTTCCATAGCGTTTACAACGTTCTTAGATGTCTGTTTTCTTTCCCTTTATATTATTAGGATATGAATATTCATTATGATCAGGGTTCCTTTTATGCATACACAGCCATAAATTAAGTATACATGTCTAGCCAATGTGAGGTGTCCTGCATATTGAACACTTGGCACAATATCTTCCCTCAACTTTCTCCAAACATCACTTGGTAAAATTCAAGAAGCAAACCAGTGATGACAACTTTAATGCAGTGTAGAATAATGCTGTTATGCTTCATCAACTTTCTCTTGGAGATGATCTATTGATACTCTTCAAGGTGCGCCTTAGCTAATGGAATTAATTTTTTCTATTTAGTGCGAACAATAGATTAGAATTGGGTCCTCCAAACAAAGAAAAAAAGACCTTATGTAGCTTCCATATTTCACAGTCATTTGTATGACCAACTTATTACCAACCTCAAGGAATGCTTAAGTTAATTTAGGTAACTTATAAAATGCACACGTCCTGCCAGTTAATTTAGGTAGTGATACTACTATTAAGTTGTAACTATACTGCATTATGCAATCATCATACCTTTCTGTTGCATTACTCTAATTTATTCTACCTTCGTTTTTGAATTCATTAGGAGTATTTTTTTATGCATTCCACTTCTAACTCAATCTGTGAGGATCAACTTGAAAACTTCAGCTATCTCTTTTTACAGGTTGTCCCATTTCAGGCTAAGACATATTATTTTATAATGCCCTCGATCTCTAAAATATTCTCAATGCCAGCCTTTGTATGGTAACATTCAAAATTGACAGCACTCCAAAGCAATGCCATGTGCCTAGTTACATTTTCTTTATGTGGTGGGCCTCTTTTGCATTTCAAGGCAGCAGTTTGCTTAGCTATGACACGACAAGAAAAAGCAGGATGCACTCATTCATTATGGTTTCTATTTTACAAGAGCAAGTTTTGGGTTCAATAGAGAACATTTTTTTTTCATTCATGGGTGTTGAATTTACCTTCAGTTTTGGCATGGCAATGCAAAGATGCACAATTTTATTTCTCTGTAATATGTAAATCGAAGGGCAAGAGAAAAGCCAATGCCTATCTCTTGCATACATGCAAAATGGTATCTTTAAGATGCAAAACTTAAGCAGTAGAAGCTTATGCTTGGCCCTAATGCTGAACCTAGAGTTTTGTTACCAAATATAATGTCCTCGTAGCCATCATTGTAATGGATGTGGTCACATGAGGTGAAGTACAAGGACATAGGAGGTATAAACTCTGCCCTTATGCATGTAAAATATCACCTATAAATCTTTAGCTTGCAACCATCTATTAAGGGACATTTTCCTAAACAAATGTTATGAGCTTGTCTTAATGACGAGTTCCTAAAGTATCATTAAACTGAACTACCATCCATCTGTATGGGTACCATTAATTTGAGTCCCAAGTTTAAATAAGCAACCAAAGAGATGATAGATGTTCATGTAACTATGCATATGCTGTTCACTATTTATTTCTTCCACATAATTCATGCAAATGTAGAACTTGTAATTCTTAACCAATTTTCCATGGTGACATCCTTATATAGCCGAACCGCAATATTGCAAACTGAGACTAAAAATATGCAACATGGTTCATGCTTTTCCATAAAGTGGTCAATATTTAGCCATAATATTTCAATATAACGTAGGCTAACATTTCATCAATTACAAGAGAACAATATAAACAAAAACTTGAGGATATGAGTGAAAAGCACCTAATAGGCGATGTGTTGATGCAACACCTAAAGTAGATGACTGGATTCATCCCTCAACCACATGACATAATTAGACAAACACTTCTAAGTAACCCCCATGCTACGTAGAATGTCCAATCAACTTGGGGAGTCTATCAACACTATTTCTAATAGCCACCATTGATGCATATTGAATTTAAAAAGAAAGGAATTGGTTAATAAGTAGGACAATGGGAATCAACAGTACAAACAAAAGCAATAGCATGCGGGAACCCAAAGGGAGCTCCAACCCTAAAAGAGACAAAGGACTACAACCTAAGAGCACCAAGAAAAGATTATATTTCTGACCAACCAGAGTGGGTAGACCCAAACATGCAAATCCTAAGCATCTTAGTGCATATAATATCATGTATCTGAACAATACATATAACTATAAGAGAACAAGATCAATGGCCAAAGAAGAAGATATGGCTGATGGGGACCAAGACAGGAGACAAAGGTTGGCCCTAGTCTTTATAGATGAAGGATTGACATTGCTGTCAACCATCGTGAAAAAGCTAATGCAAGATTTAATAATGTTGATAAAAGTCTAGATTGGACTAACTAGACTTGGTTAGGCGATCATGAGGGGGCGCAAAGAATATCTCGCCAAAAATGTATTAATATCCATGGCCAATGATCTTTGGTAGCAGAGAGGAAGCTGGTAATACAAATTTGAAGATATCTCTTGGGACGTAGGAAAGAGGGGTAGCATAGACTCTAGATCAAGGAATGGGTCCACCATGGTTGTTTAGGGAGTTGCGCTCTCATCAATTTATCACCATCTGTGTAGGTAACTATAGCATCAAAGGACTTCTAATACTGCCAACTGCTAAAAAAAAGTGGGAACAATGAGGCAATAAATTATTTAGTCCCTAGAGCCCTACAAAGGCACACTTGAAGGTTTTTGCTTCTCGAAGTTAAAGGGCCAATCACCTATGATTGAGATAGCGAAAGAAGTTAATGAAAGTTCCTCGTTAATCTTTGTGCAAACAATAATATCTTTGAAAAAAAATTGCTCCTAGGTCTTCACTTCCTAGAGAGTGCAATGGGTATAAATCCTATCTCTTTGGGGACTGTGGCTGCCAATTTTTATCCATGAACATTGAGAGTAAACAATCATCTTCCCAAGTGGAATCCTGAGGCCACAAGTCTAATTGCGCTGAAAACAATTTAGACGAATGATGATACGATGCACAATTTTAAGGAAATGCTTGCCTTTAAAAGCCATCTAAAGGATGAGTGGCTGTGGGGAGAGATTGAAGTGCCCTGACTATATTGTTGGTATATGTCCTTTGTAATGATTTTATTAATTTCCCTCTTTTTTGGAAGGAGATTGGAATGGAAAAATAAATTGTACCTGAAGGGAGCAAGTTGCTCGGGAAATAGCTCTACATTAACATTATTAATGATTCTTATGGATGAATGAGCATGTCTCATGGCATATACACATATTAACATCTATTTAATAGATGCCTATGTGTTTTTTTATCATCATCCTACACATCTTTCAACACACATACATGTGTACATATATTCACGTGTGTGTGTGTATACACATATTCACGTGTACATATATTCACATGTGTGTGTGTGTGTGTGTGTGTGTACACCTCTTCCTTTATCCATACCAAGTTGCTTCAAAGCAGAGTTTCTTCCAACCATCATTACATTGCAAATCAGGAAACTTGAATCCCTCCCGCCGCAATACAATTTCCACTTAGGCCATATGATGATACAACAAAGTTTAATGACTTGCACAAGATACATGGATTTCCTAAAATTAAAGTGTGCGATGGCGATCCTTTTCTTGCAAGTAATTGTGGAAAGAATTTGGTTTACAAGTTGACACATAATTGAACATAAGTTCTCAACACTATTCATACGTTGATGGTAAAAGAGAAGTTGTGAACAAGTGCATAGAAGGATTTTTGTGGTGTTTTGCCTCCAATAAACAAAATCCAGTGGTTTACGATTGCCCTTTATAGGATGGTTATATAGGACTAGTTACAACATGTCCACATAGGACTCCATTCAATTCCATTTATCGATATGATCTACCAAAGGCGTTAAGGATATCATTGTTTTTAGCATAGTTCCAATACTTAAACTCAACTCAGACTTGGTAGAAAAAAAAATATTTAAATTTCTTAAAGAACATAATATAATACAAAGTACAGTTACAAAACATATCAAATGAGTTTTTAAAACGTTGGGGAAATGTTTTCTATTAAACTTGAAAACAAATATAGTATGAAATCGCATCGTCATTTCTTTCAAATTTTGCTTTATGCTTTCATGTTGATATGAATCTTCCCCAAAGCACCATCCCGCATTACACTATCGTGACATGTGATGAGCTTTAGGTGGGGCATATGTATACATCAATATTTTTTCAACTTTATCGAAAAAATCTCAACTCGACAAATACTCAACTTAAAAAAGTACTTAAATTTCTTAAAGAACATAAATTTAATACAAAGTACAGTTACAAAACATATCAAACGATTTTTTAAAATGTTGGGGAAATGTTTTTTCTATTAGACTTGAAAACAAATATAGTATGAAATCGCATCGTCATTCTTTCAACTTTTGCTTTATGCTTTCATGTTGATATGTATCTTCCCCAAAGCACCATCTCGTATTACACTATTGTGACGTGATGAACTTCAGGTGGGGCATATGTATACATTGATATTTTTCAACTTTATCATTTATTGACTTTCTCGCTTGCAGGGGCTTGCCGACGCATTAAATCTCCCAAAGTGCATGCCTTAAAGGGTGCACCGGGAATGGGGTGGGATCGGTTTGTGGCACTTTGTGATAGATGCTATAATACTTTTCTATCATACCTACATCCCTTCATGCAGCCTTCATACCTCCTATGATGTCTCCCTGAAATCTTGAAACTCTGAAATATGGCTGAGTCTGAGATCTTGAAACCTAAGTTTGAAATATGATAGGATCCTCCAAAACCTAGAATTTGCGTTACAGCTCCTAGAGGTTCGAAATCACTCTCAAACATCCTGAAAGTATATATATAAAATGTAACTTAAAGTATAAGTTTTAAACTTATACTTAAATGTTTATTTTTTATATATACGATCGCCTCAAATGCTGTGTGATGAGAGCAAAGGTTTCTTTTCCACGTTTTGACTACGTCGGTGAGTATGTGCTGAGGACTCTCTGAGTACTTGTGGCGAATATCGAGCACATACTTGCCAAAGCTCGGTTTCTGAGGCCCGTGAATATATGTAGAAAAAACTTGTGGGTGGATAAAAATGGCAAGTACTTGCAGACTCACAAAGTATGTAAACTATGGTTTTTAGTATCAAAATACCAATTATACAAATGGAAGAGCCTCAAAATATAATGCAAAACCTTAAGGAAAAGTTGGAATTTGTTTACAATCGCATGAAGTCACATGAAGTGGCAAGCTGATCAACACCGAACAAAGCAAGGATTTGAAGTAGATTGGGTCTTTGTACATATTCAATTAGAAAAGCAAACTTTATTGAAGTAGAGTGGTTGCAACTTCGTTATCATCCAAGTGTGATGGACCATTTAGGATTAGCAAGAATTTTGGTCACGCAGTTTATGCAATGGAATTACCAAGATCAAGTTGAGGCACACTATTTTTCACGTATCTTGTCTCAAGAAGAAATTGGCCATGCACATTCTTGTTCTAATTGAGTTATGAGTCCTAGATGAAGGAAAACTTGTGCTTCAACCTGAAAGTGTTCTCAAAACTTGTACAAGGATTTAGTATTTAACGTCCCAAACAATTCATTGAGTATTTAACTGAGTGGAAGAATTTAGCACAAGAGGTATCTTGAGAGAATCAACCTTTCATGGATTCACTTTCATCTCTCCCCATGCTTTGAGGACAAAGCATATCAAGCATAGGAGACTTGTAATAGACTATATTGATACTTTTAAGGACTATTATAGATGAACAAGTGCGTCCCGAGGCATATGCACTTGTTAGCCTTTATTTAATAAATTCATGTGTTGTTGTATAATCATTCTATGCATCTTTCAACTATATAATACAATATATACATATTTTCATATAGACCTTTTCCTTTCCGTTCTTTGTACCATGCTACATAGAGGTGGCAATAAGCTGGACAAGTAAACTAGTCTATGAGTACCAACATTGATGTCACCCATGGGGAGTCAAGGAAGATTCCATCTCTAAAGAACAAACGGATAAATACTGGTATCTGTCCTAGTTTTGGTTAATATTTCCCATGTATCTATGTTTATGGAGATGGATGATGAAAAGGAAGAGGCTAGGCAGAAAATTGAACTTGGATAATGCACTAGGGGACTGTCCATTTGCAACGGGCCATGTGAGAGCAAGATAGTCTTCGTCCTCACAATACATGGTAAGCTAGTTTGCATGAGTGTTTTGTCGAGTAGAGTCCTCAAATTCCACAATGTAGATCCCAAAGATTCGTGAAGGGCACCATTGTCTGGCTCCAGTATTACTGCTATCATAGTTGAGAAGTCCATTGATAGTACAAAACTGACTCAAACTATCTTAGAGAGCCTAAATGATAGTAGTAATGAAGAGCTTTGAGATGCCCATTTCATGTAAGCTTTGAAACAAGAAGTGTTTGGGTACAATGTTGAAAGCAAAAAAAGACTTTAGAAGACGATTGTCACACCTCAATCAAAGCATGAAAAAGTAAACATGTGGTGGACTGTTTGCAATTCTTTCATGAAACTTGCCTTGCTTCTTGTTCTAAACTCGCCTTGTTTAATCCTTAAAATGTCAACAATGTGCTCCAATTGGAAGTTTTTGGAAAAGGCTAGTTTTGATGTTTTTGTCACCTAAGGCATCAACTGATAAAATGGTCATGCAGCGAAATTGACAGCACTAAAATAATAACCAACAAATACGCCCTGATGGGGAGTTATGGGATGAACCTTGAGGCAAAACAACACATGGGATTTTTTAAGAGACGCTTCTGGATAAATTGTGTACACAAGTATTTTGAATTGAGGCTTTTAACCACACAATATGGTTCATCATTAGGATGAATGATTAGATGACAAAAGAGGGCTCCTTATATAAATAACCCGGTTATAATAAAGTGTAGAGATTAATTTATGCGTTCTAATAATTTATTAATGCCTTCTCATAATCAATTAATGCCTCTATACAAAAAATTAATTAAACTTATATAAATTGATAAATGAATTATTAATGCTTCGATGGAAAAATTAAATAAGCATCCAACATTAATTACAATCATTATTTATTTATGATCATATGTATGGTTGATATCCATGAATCATTGAACTCTAATCATCTCAGTTGAGATTTTTCTCTTCAGGCTCCTGTTCAGATCCTAATAATTACAGGACGATGATGGTTAGACACACATTCTCAAAATTGTATGCTATTGTATTACACATGCAACTTTCGTAAGCATTAGAGCAAAGACACCTTAGAGCTAGGGGACGGGCAGGGTTTAGACCAGCCCATCAGACCATTGATCATATTTTCACACCCCGGGCCATTATTGAGGAGGCATGTCATCTCTCATCCAAAGTCAATTGTTGTTTTGTAGACTTTAGGAAAGCATTTGATTCTGTTTCGAGAGAGGCACTTTTCCAAAGACTTAGGAATATTGGCATTTCTAAGACCCTCTTGGCAGCCATTATGAGATTATACGAGAATGTCCTTGGTTGTCTCCGCACAATTCATGGGATTTCAGACTTTATTAGTACCATTGGGGTCAAGCAGGGATGCCCTTTGTCCCCAACCTTATTTGGGATATGCATTGATTAGTTAAAGACCTTTCTTCATGAACATATTCAGGCTAGTGATGCTTGTCTTCTTTACCAGGTTCTGATTTCTATCCTCTTGTTTGCGGACGATGTGGTTCTCCTAGCCTCTTCTCCTGAGGGCTTATAGCGGCAGTTGGATGATTTGGCTGTCTTTTGTGATGTCCGGCAACTGATGGTTAATTTGGGGAAAACCAAGGTCATGGTGTTTAATGGTTTGAAGACCTCCCACCTCCATTTCTTTTTCAGAGGAAAGGAGGTTGAGATTACCACTTCCTATACTTATTTGGGAGTGCAATTTTCTGGTCCACGTTTCACCTTGAGATAGGCACTTCAACCTAGAATAAACAAAGGTTATGGTTCTTTAGCTCTCCTTGAACGACAGTGTTTTCGGCATCAATTTCAGGATATCTCATCCAAGATGTCCCTCATGGATACACTTATCAGACCCGCAGTTGTCTATGGATCTGTAGTTTGGGGGCCCTCTTTACTTGAGGGTGATGGGTTGTTGTTGAGAGGGTCTAGACACTTCTCCTTCGCCACATTATCAGAAGTAAGCAGACAGTTCCCCAACACATTATCCTTGCAAAGTTTAGAGCCTGACCCTTCCGACTGGAGACTATATTTGATCTAATCTCTTTCATACATTGCATCCGGAGGTTTGTTGATTTTGCGAGTGGGCGTGACAAGTATCCATACTTAGCATACTATTCTTCAGAGAATCTTGCCCTCTTAGCTCCCTTGACCCATGGACATTATTGGTATACAGGTGTTTCTGATCTATTGGAGTTTGTGGGAATCAAGATGGACCACCTTCCTCCATTTAGGTACTCCTTGGGCGCATCGACTCATCTTCTACCCACTAGACAGGATTTGAACCGGATTTTTTGGGATGATATTTACAAATAGTTATTCATACTACTTGGGTAAACCCTCTTGGGGGGTTACGCCCAAATATGGCATTTTATGCAGAGCACTTCTTGGAGTTGAGTGATCGGCTTATCATTCGTCCACAGTATACATTCCGCCACTGGATGCACTCCCTTCGCATCCCATTAGGACAATTTCGAAGTGGGTTCCCATAGGCTTAGGAGTGAGATAGACCACTAGATAGATCGAGTAGATAGGATTTGTTAGTTATGTAGCATCTAGGAGACGGAGTCCGAGGAGCACTTCATCTTCCGTTGTCCCATATACTATGAGAGCAGGGGGAATTTCATTGCCTATTTAGGAGGACACAGACTCTCTCTGACTTCTTTAGATATGAGGGCTAGAGATGTTTGGCTTTATATATATAGGAAGCTCTTAAGCTTTGTGATCATTTTATTCAGAGACCCACTAGACTAGTCTCCACTCAGCAGATCACTTCCTTTTTCACGGTGCTACCTTCGAGGAGAGGCACTAAGTAACAGATTGACATCAGTACAGCCTCACATTCCATATCAGTGTGGCCCAAAGACACTATCCACAGTTCCCTGAGTTTTCATCAGCATATCCACTTCAGGCCTGGCATCAGGGGACAGACTAGATCCACTAGATTTGCATAAAAGACTTTTCCTTCTAGGCAGAGGATTGGAGGACAGACCAGACAGCCTACCTCCCCTTCTTCAGGTCATACTTCTATTCAGAGCGTCTTCTCGTCGGCCTTTGATGCTAGGAGAGTTGGATCAAACTCTTGATGGGTTCCCTCCTGGTTCTTCTTTCTCAAGGTTCATTATTGCGCTCTCGTGTTTAGAGATATTTGGGGGTTGCTCATTCCTTCTGCTCCCTTCTTTGGATATGAGCGTTTTTGTTTGTGGCTTTTTGGTTCTTTGGTTCTTTGGCCTTGAGCGTGGTTGCTTTTTGCCATGTTTTATACTATTTCTTTCAGCATTGTTTTTCTTGTTTTTGGAGACCTTTTTGGTTTCCCGCTTTTCCCTGACACTTTTCTGTAATCCATAGTCCCTTTGACCTACTTTTGTGGTCATTAGTTGGACATTAATATATTTATCTTTATCTTGTTCTTGTTTGCTATTCGGGTTCCATAATTAGGTCAAGTTTAGGTTTTGGGGAGATTTTTCTCTTGTTTGCAAATCTCAATAGCTTCTTTTATTTTCCTTTTTATATAGTTCTTCTCCTTGACTAGGATTTGTGCCTTCTTCATACAAATGTTCTGAGAGGGCTTATGTGCATGGTCTACTAAAGTTGAAGACTTGATGCGGTCTTGTTGAATATTGGAGCAGTGTTGTTCAAACCTCACTTGGAAAGATCTCCCAGCCTCTTTGATATAAGGTTGATCACATGTAATTGATATGGTAGGCATCACAACCCAAATTTGGTTCAAGAGGGTCCTTGGTGGATCTCAACACGTTTCCAATTTTATTTTGAGGTAGGAAGACGGATTTGACATTAAACATTCTTATAATTCTATCTAATATAAATGAAACATCTTCAGTAAATGGGATGAAAGCTTTGGGCATCTCATTTACCTTGTTATCCTTGCCATGATCCTTAATCTTCTTTTCCACATTATTGAAGACTTTATTAATCTGACTCATCCCATAACTATTTTGTCTAAAAACCTTGATCAAGTATTGCTTCTCATCCTCTATGCGGTCTTCATTAAAGATTTAGAATGCCTTGTTTGTTAGAGAATAGAGCACCTCGATCTTTAGAGATGGGTGGTGGTGCGAAGAAGCTTGGAGGTACATATTAGTGTCTTTTTCTTGTAAACTTGTCAATCAAGACTTCAATCCTTCTTTCTCGAGATCAAGACATATAGTAAAGGTAAAGATCCATTCTCTTATTCCTTGGTGAATTGGATGGTAGGGAAAATGATATTGGGATGCAAGTTAAACTCCTCCAAGGTATCCCTACCGTGAGGCCAATTGATGCTAGTGCCATCGACGTACCATTTCCATGACTTGGGTTGTAAGTAAAATGAAGTAAGTGTCCTTTCTCTTCAAATCTCTCCATAAATATGTTAGCAACCATTGGGGATACAGTACACCCAATTGCCAATTTCTCCGTTTTTTGAAATTACTGTTCTTGAAAAGAAACATGGACCTTAGCCAAAACTCAGTAAGACTCGATGTTTCCTCATCTGTGAGCTCTTTAATAATAAGGGAGGTATTAAAAGAGGATTTTTTGTGAAAAACGAGATTACATCAAAGCTAACTAAAATATCACGCTCTTTCAATCTTCTTACCTTTTGCAAAATCTGCTAAACCCTTCAAGTTATTGATGTAAGACAGAGAGTTATCTACCAAATGTTGTAGCTTCTTTGCAAGACATGCTGCCATAAGTGAGGTAGGAGTGTGGCGTATCAACAATAGGTCTTCAGAGGGGCTCCCACCTTATGTATTTTGGGTTGTCCATAGATTCTTGGGGTGATTTTCTTGCTCGACATCAAATGTTTCTTGACATCATCACTAAGAGAGGGGGGTTTGTCATTGTTTTGATAGCTTTCTTGACATCCTTCAAGACCTTTTTATTGGATTTTAACTTAACTCTTTGTAGCTCCTGCTATTTAACATTTGTTCCTCTATTTTGGCAATCAGACTTGTATATTATTACTACCTTACCTTTATCAGCCTTGGTGATTGCTAAGTATGAAAAACTCCTAAGATGTTGCAATGCCTGAAGTTCCTCATCTGCAATATTCATTCTAGGTGGCTTGGTTGATCTCATAGCCCTAGCGCAATCCTGTTTAATTGTATCCGCAATATTTGTGTCCAGATCCTTCACCATATTATCAATTCTGACCATGATGTTCATCAGGAATATGCTTGGAAGCCACTTTAAAACCAAACCCCTTTGCTAATGCATTCACAACATTCTCATTGATGGCGTGGGAGGATAAGTTAATAACTAACCTGCTTTTGTTGACACTCATAAAGTTCTGCTCTGAAATGCCAAGATCTGCATGAGGGGGATGGTATGTGAGCAGAAAATTCATGAGAAGATATGTCTAGGTGTATGGACGTGGGCAGAGGTGTCGTGAATGGATGATGGCAAAGACAAGAAGCAAAGGCATGAAGGCAGAGTGACTGTGTAGAATAATTAATGGGTGTGAGTTGGTGGAGCAGTTCCACACGGGGGACAGAAGTTGTGAGATCTGATCAGAAATGGAACGAGGAGAGGGCACTCGAAACGGCTTGGTGTGAGGGAGGATGTTAGGGCAACATGACATTGGATTAGTGCTAGCCTCATTGTCACCAACTGTTAGTAAGGACCCACAACCCCTCGAGCACAACAAACAACTCATATTTCCATGTTGGCAGCCATGGATCTGGGTTTTGGTACAGAATAGATCTGCTGGTGAGTAGTTACAAACAAAAGAGTCCATAGAGGTAGACACAACAGAGGTTGATGCACGAAGAGGAGTTGGAGAGAATGGATTTTTTGGAATGCTGGTAGAGCTGAGATCAGGCAAAGATCGGGTTGAAGGGGGAGGATGAGATCAACACAGTAGAAATAAAACTGTTTATAATTGCCCCCGCAGCAATGAAGACCCAAATTCTCTGATCTGCGAAGCTGAGCATCTAATCTTGAAGCTTTCTGCTTTCAGAGATGATGATACATTTAATATGATCCGTATATCAAATCTTAAGGCATGCGGCTAACTCTTAAGTGTAATTTGAAAAGCTTCTTAGAGAGAGAATCAAATTCAACATGAGCTTGGCAGCGATTGCATGCCTTAGGAAGGCAGCGCTGGCTTTCTCAAATATATGCTTATTCCTTCCATTTAAGAGTGCATTCTTGATTTTCATGAATGGATGAAAAATGTCATGACCTCTACATCTTTTAAGGAACGCGAAATCTGTTTTTAAACTTTGATTCTGAAGAAAAGAGCCCTCTTTTGTAGGGTAATGATCAAAGACTTCAAGCTTCTGCAATCCGTAGTGTTTAAGACGCAATATTTTAAATAAATTGTGTATACAAGTATTTTGAATTGATGTTTCGAAGCACACCATGTGGTTCATCATCAGGATGATTGATTAGATGGCAAGGAGGGCTCCTTATATAGATAATCCAATTATAATGAAGATTATAGATAACTTGGTAATGGAATAGTATCTAATCTTCATTGTATATGGGTTATCTATATAAGGATCCCTCTTTTGTCATCTAATCATTTATCTTGATGATGAACCGCATAGCATGGTTCAAAACATTGATTCAAAATACTTGTGTACACAATGTATTTGGAAGCTTGTCTCTTAAACACTACAGATTGTGTAAGCTTGAAGTCTTTCGTACATGGGATGTTAGGAGTCCATGGTTGAATCCGGTTTTGGAAATTTGACTGCTAGGTATCTGAAACATCAACTTTTGCTGCACAAATGCATTCGTTTTCTCACCTAAGGGATTCATTTGGTGCTTTTTCTAGTAGTGGGGAGGGAGTTGAGCAAGGGTGAGTAGGGTAGGGCATAACAAAGTATGGTTTTGTAGCAAAGACTAGAGACAAGTTTGCAAGTGTTATTGTAGTGCTTTGGAGCACTCCCTTGCAAAGCTTAGCTTTAGCTTCTTATTCTCCTAAAGGCATTGCTCTATATGATCCGAGAAAGCCTTATAGGTTTCATGGCGATCCACACCTTAGTTGATATTCTTCTCATCAAAGTTTAAGTGACTGCGAGCAGTCATATTCATTGTGAGCATGAAATGATTGGTGGACATGTTCGGTTCCACCTTATTTGACACCTTAATGAAATTGATGTAGATCATAAAATCCAAGTCGAACACAAGCTTGATAGATCCTAAATCCTCCACTTGTTGATTGCTTCTAATCGGGGAATGTTGCATTTCCATAGAGTTCTCCAAGGCTTTATATTTATTAGGTGAGAATCCTTTGTGATTTTGATGGGACCAAACACAACTTGAACTATTAGATACAGGTGTGATGCCTCGACACCTTCCACGTTGTTTGATGAGTGGTAGTGTATAAGATCAGATGACAATCGAAACATTAGGGATTGACTCAAGTCTGACAGTCCCTAAACGCTTCCCTTGTTGTTGACCAATAAAAGATCAATAACACAGGTTTGGGGTAAGGCTTCATGAGAATATCCAGTGGGCTTCCACCCCTCAAGTGAATTAAAGAATATCCTATCATCCTTGTGGATGATAATCGAAGTTTTGATGAATTTTCAAAAGATATCAGTAACTTGGTTTCCCCTTGCCTTGGATCTCTCCACATTAGATCTGATCTAATGACGGGTGGTCCTAAACACAAGAAGTAGAGGTCGCATATATTTGAAAGAGACACAAGACCCCTCTACCAATCGCCTAGCAAAGGCATTTGAGGATGAACTTGTTTTGAGTAGATAATTGATACAAGATTCTACCGAGTCCTCATCTAAACAATGTAAGGAATCTTGAGCATCTTGATTGAGAAAATCCCCATAGGGAAGAATTGGAATTATCAATTTGGGGTGATGCAATCACTTGACATGAAGAAGATACACTCATGGCCTTACACCTATTCTGCATGAAAAAATGTAGGATGAAGTTAGATGCAGTCAGCACGCTGTGGTTCAATTGGTTCAATTTGGGGTGATGCAAATCACTTGACACGAAGAAGATACACTCTCATGGGCTTACACCTATTCTCCATGAAAATTTGTAGGATGAATGCTGTGGTTCAACTAACTTATCCTCGTGGTTGTATATATTGAGCTTTGAGATCTGTCTTCTTGGTCTTTTGCCCAATTTTGTAATCTGAATAAGTCTAAGGAGTCCCCATGTGGATTTTAGCTTTAGCATTTCTCTTTCTATGTTTGAAAAAGATAGTCTAAAGAAGGGGCGGGGGGGGGGGGACTTTTTTAGCATAGGAGCATTGCAACTTGCTATGATTGGTTTCTTCTTCATTTTTCTTGCGGAATGGGCAACATGATGGACCATGAAAGTCTCTTTTTATGAGATTGGACTAGGTTAGGATTTTTTTCCGAGTGACCATTCATAGGAAGGCATTAGATCTTGGGAGTACATATTTGTTACGTATTAGTTTGTGTGGAACATCTAATGCCCGGGATCCTTCCAAGGTTATTACCACCTTGTATCCTTTGTTAACCTTGTACTACCCCGTTTTCGAGTCCATCTAGATGATTTTGTCTTCCTTCTTTGAGAAATAGAAAGACTTGGGAATGTTCTCTAAGTCCTTTATAGTAGGCTGCAAGTCTGGTTGAGTAAAGTTGGACAACTTAATTTAACTTGATTTGTCCTCGTAAGATTCAACTGCCCTATTGCCTACTCTCTCGAGACACCTATTTCGAAGGTTTTGAAGATTATTCAGTTCAACTAGGGTTTGTGAGGAAATGCATGTTTCTATCCAGGAAGTCACCGTATCTCTTATACCAGCATCCCATATAAGTAAATATTTTAGCATTTTGGTTGCTTTGGTGATGAGGTTCCAAATGTGGGATCCTTTGATGAGATTGTTCACAATGAAAATTTGTTTCGGGGCCATAGAGTCTAGATATATTTTCCTTAAGATTTTGTGCCAAAGGGTGTTCTCCTCCATGTACATTCTCCATGCCAACTTAGCGCCAAAGGGTCCATGTAGATTCTCCATGCCAACTTAGCGCCAAGAGCAATATTCATCTTCTTGTTGATCCTAAGATCCATTCGTCCTCAATCTTTTGGGAGACAAATAGAGTCCCATTTGACTAATGGGAGTTTTCTTATCTCTCAAAATCCACCCAAGAGAAAATTTATTTGGATTGATCTAATTGTATCTTCAACTTTTGCTGTAAATGGCAGAATCGACATTAAGTACATTGGCATTGCTTGCAGTGTCGATCTGAGGAGCCGAATCCTTCTAGCCATAGATAGCCCTTTATCTTTCTAGCTCCCCAACGTTTTTATCATTCTTTTTATCTTATTCTTCCATAGAGATGATGTGTTTCTTTCTTTGAATAATAGGACTTCTAGGTAGGTGCATTGAAGAGAAGCCATGATTAATGTTTAGTTTTCTGCGTATTGTTCTCTGAATGTGTTTGTTTGTGTTGAAGAAGAATGTTGTTAACTTATCGTTATTTGTCTTCTGTTCCAATGCCTTGTAGTGTAGATCTAAGGCTTGTTTTAAGCACCTTGCTTCTATTATTGTATCCATGTCGGCTAGGTATTTATCATTCACAAACTGGAGATGAGTAATGTGTTGTACATACTCAGTGATTGCTATTCCTCTTAATTTTCTATGACTTCTCGGAAGGTCCACCCATCTTCCTAGTGCTTTTGCAATGATGATAAAGAGATATGGAGATGTTGTATCTTCTTATCTCAAGCCTTTTGATGCTTCAAAAAAACCTGTTGGTTCATTGTTGATGAGGATTGAGTATTTTGGGGAGCTGATGCAGCGGAAGACCCAATCTCTCGAATCTTTACCAAAATCGTTTTTTTCCAAAATTCTCATCATAAAATTTGATTACCATGTTACCTGCCTTTTGTGCATTAATAGAATTGATCAGTTCATTGGCAATGAAAATACCATCTAGGATCTGCCTTCCTTTTTAAAAACCTCCCTGATTGTGTGAGATGATCTTTGGGAGAATAACTCTTAATCTATGTCACAAGGTACACTGAATTTTTGAAATAGTTTGAACTTCACTGAACTTTATCCTTGTCAAACATGAACTCGAACTTTATACATTATTTTTACATGAAAGTTTTTAATTGTGTGTATATATACATATACCAACTGAAAGAAAAAGGCGGGAAGCTCTCTCCACTCTGCCCTTCTGACATATTTATGCATTTTAAAAAAGAAAAATTAAAATGATTAAAAAATATTTTTTTTGAACTTAAAGACTTTTTAAGAAAAATAAAACTTTATCCATTGGTGAATTTGAACCGAACTTTAGCCTCGTTCAACTTGAACTTCAACTCGAACCTTGTAACTTACCTTTCAACCAATTTGCCATGAATTTTGAAATAATCTCGTATATCATGTTACATAGAGAGATTGGTCTAAAGCAGTCAAAATATCTTTGCATTTTTATTTTTCGGGATATGAGCAATGAATGTTAAGTTAATTTCCTTTTTGGATGGTCTTACTGCTTCCTGATTCTTACACTGTGACAACATCCTCCCCAACAATATCCCAATACTCTTGAAAAAGACCAACTGGAAAACCATTAAGTCGTGGAGATTTTTATCTTTGAGAGGGTTGGATTGCTATGATTACCTTTTCCTGTCATTGGGGCCAAGAGCTTATTATTATCACCTTTTGAAATCAATCTTGGGATTGTTTCCAGAGCTTGTTTATAGGCCTTATCTCTTTCCTTCTTTTCTTCTGTTAGCGTTTTTTTTCAAAATAGTTGATTGCTTCTTCCCTTATTTTTTATTTTTCCTTAACCTCCAGTCTCTCTAGGGTGGTTGTTTTACTAATTTTATTGGAGTTTCTTCTCACAATTGTTGATTGGTGAAAAAGGGCTGTGTTCCTATCTTCTTCCTTCAGCCATTTCACCCTTTATCCATTTCACTATGGACTTTCGTTTCCAGTGAATTTCCTCTTGTAACAAAGCTCTGTTTAAATCATCCAGAAGCTTTTCCTCTTTTTCTTTCAGCTATTGATCGAGGCCATTGGTCTGAATTTTCTATGTAGCTCTTGCCAACTCCTCTTGGATTATCATTTTTTGTCTTAAATATTTTTTGAACTTTTTTTGGTTCCACTTTCAATTTCCCTTTATAAATGTTTAGAATCTAAGCTATCAGCTGCATTTTGGATCCATAGATTTTTGTGTTCCGCCATTCCTTAATTTTCATTTTCAGTGATTCCTCTTTTGTCCACATTAGCTCGAATTTAAATGGGCTATTTTTTGGTTTCTCTTCATCTTTTATACATACGCTTATTGGCCAGTGCTCTGATCCTGCCCTCTGCAACATTTTAACTTTAATAGCGTCCATTTGGATCCAGTCTGTACTTAAGAGGATTCTGTCAAGTCTTTCTGCCAAGAAGTTCTGACCCATCCTTCTATTTGACCACGTTTATTCTCCAAATTTAGGTTTGATGTCAACGAGTTGTAAGCATTCATCAATTGCAAAATGTCTAGAGAGGTTTGAGACATTATTGCTGAGTTTCTTGATATTTTTTTGTGAGTTTTGCGTTAAAGGCTCCACCTAGTACCCATTTGACCCTTGGGTATGCTTGTCCTAAAGCCCGAATTGATTGCCAGCAGAGAGCTCTGCATTGTTGCGAGGTTGGCCCATATGTGTTTACATAGATACAACTTTTGTCATTCTATATTTCATATATTCTGTCATCTTTCTAGTTTGTACATTCTTCTAACAACAGCCTGATATGGTGTGGGGGTTCGATACAGGGGCTATACCTCCTGAAGCTCTATTTGCATATGTAGCCACAAAATTGCTTTTCCGTACTTTTGTCATTCTATATTTCATATATTCCAACATCTTTCTAGTTTGTGCAATCTTCTATCAACAGCCTGATACAGTGTGGGGGTTCTAGATGAGGGCTAGACCTCCTGAAGTTCTATTTGCATTTGCAGCCTCAAAATTGGTTTTCCTCCCTATTTCCTTCATTACTCTGTTGAACACCAGAGTATTCATCTTGGCTGCTTGTAAAATTAAAATACATGGTTTTATATCAATAATGAGCTGCTTTAGCAGCCTGTGTTTGTGAGGGGCGTTCAACCCCCTCATATTCCATGATATTATTAACATGGAGTTTTTAGCCTGTTGTTGTGGGTGCAGGTCTAATCCCATAAAGTTGTACTTGACTTCTTGCCATGTTTATAAGATTCATTAGGATGATCCTTTTTTTCCCTTTTCCTATTCCACCTCCTCTGAAGTACATCCTAGAGATGACTCGTTCTCCAACCTTTTTTTTTCCTCTAGTTTTTGCTTATTATGATAGAAATTTTTTTCTGGCCTCCTTTTACTATGTTAATCTGTGCCTCCAATTTTCGTGATTTAGACTGAGGATTTCTTCCTGTTTTTTTCATTTCTGCTTGAGGCACTTTGTTGGATAAATTAGAAACACTTAATTTTTCCAGACCTGATTGGCTAATTATTTTAGTTGTGAGTGGGAGTGATTGTACAGCCCTAACACATCCTCCTCCTCATCTTCTTCACCTTTGTCGTCCTCCTCCCCAAACTCATAGTCATCGCTGGGCCAAACCTGGTCCACTTTTTGAGTTTCTTCTGTGTCTTGAATCATGCTTGCATCAGGGATCCAGTCTTGAATGTTAGGTTGATCTAGAGAGAGTCATGTTTACTTCACAACCGGTATGGATCTTCAGTTGTCATATTCAGCTCATTTAGATTTTTCCAAAGCTTCAAATTTATTTTTACTTTCCATCACTTGCTTTGGTTTCCATTCTTCATTAAATCTTTTCTTTTTTGTTTTTTTGAAGAATTCCTCATTATTCCCTTGGTCATAAGGGGCCCTAACTTCTGGGCAGTGTCTGACAAAATGTTCGTGATTATGACAAATTCTGCATCTAAGGGGTGTTTTTTTATACTTGATTTCTTAAATCATTCCCTTGTTTCAGATTTGAGCATAATTGCTTTCGGCAGGGTGTTTGTGAGTTCTCGTTTTGCACATTCTTGCATACACAGATAATAGACCCACCTCTGTGGTTTTTTCCATGCATATGTATTCGCTCAGTTTATTCCCCACTTCTGAGAAGATTTCATCCCTCAATTATTTAGTTGGAAGGCCGTATAATATTATGCAGACTGGGACTTTGGAGAAACTTTATTCCCCATGGGTGCATAAAGAGACCTGCTCGACTCATGAACCATGTGCCATTTTGAAAAATTTCATCCCTAGTTTTTGCAGTATCAAACAGAACTAGGAATAGTTCTTGCTGCAGAAGTCTTTCCTTGTTAGCCAAGTGGATTCCCTAGTGACAGGCAAGCCATTTTTGCAGATCTGATGCACTTTTCCAATGCCCATTGAATTTGCAGATTAGGGCATTGTCTTTCAACAACTGGATTGTTGGTTCGATATCCTGGAAATTTATTATTAAAATATCTTTGGAAGCAGCAATAATAGTTTGAGATTTATTCCTTTCCCCTTATTCCCACTCTTGAAAAATGCCCTCAATTTTTCTGTCTTTAGTGCACCATTCGCTTCTCCTTCTCCTTCAAACTGCTGCCTGCAAGTCTTCTCACTGTCTTCTTCTATCATTAGATATATGCATCAATTTAAAAACAAACAGGGATACATCATTTGATGGGTTTTTTTTTTGCATTTCATAACTTCATCTTCAATTATTTTGAATATTTGACTGGATAGTTTATTTTCAGAGATTATAAAAATGATAATATAGAATTAGTTACCCACTGCCAAGGTAAGGAGAATGGAATATAGTAATATACTATAAATTTTCTAGCTTTCCTTACGTTATATTTAATATGTATACAGAGAACTGTAAATGTGTTGTATAACCTGAAAATTCCATTTGAATGAGCTAATTGATTAGATACAGGATTTGGGATTTTAGTTTATATATTATGTTCTCAAATTTATTAATCTGGCTATGCTTTTTTCATTACATCTATTTGTTATAATTCATTGCATTTGTATATTATTTTTTTAAAGTGATGTATACAAGTCTAATAATTTTTCAGAAAAACACAATTTTTTGGCAACTAGTAAGACAGTTTAGTGAAGGATTAAACAAGTATATCCCAATATATAAAAATTAAAATCTGTATCGTTGTTTTGGTTCCTCAGAGGTTTGTTTCAGTTTGTCTACTGTTATTTGAAATATCGCTTTCATGAATGCCTGGAGAGTGATAACTATTGTCGAAGTCTTGCTTTTGGGAAATAATAGGGTATTTATATGTTTCTCATATTTAGAATGCAAGTGTTAGTCTAGCGATGATGTTTGGTTCAGTTAAATATCCTTGTACACCTGTCCCAAGATTTTCAAAATACTCTCCTCATGCCCATATCTCGTGGTAACTCTGATAATAAGAGCAGAAATAGAACTGGAAATGGGTCATTTTCCAGAATAGTTATACAGCAAGGTCCCCAGAATTATAAGGGCACGTATTATGTAGTCCTCAGACTATACAGTATTGTGTGGTCCTGTTTTTCCACCTTTTTTTTTGACATTCAAGGTCTGTGTCATGAAATGTTTTTGTTTTTGTTATATGCAGCAGTTATCTCTGTGCTTTCTTATTGCATATATATTGTGTGTTTCTCTTTTCACTTTTATTGGATCTGTTATGTTTTCCTATATGGGTTTAACGTTATAGTCTTAGTTGCTTTATTTTAAATGGAGAGCAGGTATTTCTCCTTGATGTGGATATTTGCTGTTTGATTTTGTTACATACATTAATATTCATTTTACAATTCTAACATATTAATATGGTTCAGACAGAAAAACATTTGTTGTGAAGAGTTTCAGGGATAAGGAGTACTATATAAATCCCATTCCTTCGAATCAAGTACGTTGTCATTGATCCATGCTTCTGGTATTTACTAGCTTTGGTAGGATGGAGCATAATTGGTTTTTTAGACAGAATTTCATTATAATTTGGACTGTAATTTCTGTGAATGATATGTAATGTTTAAACTCAGAAATTCCACTGGGTTTTATATTTTCCAGCATTCGGAGTCTGGTTTGTTAGTCAGAGGCAGCGAGGAATTTGCATCCAACAGGTACACAAGCTCATCAAGACAGACTTTTGTATATGCTATTTAGAATTAATACACATTATTTTATTTTCTAAGTTTAGCTCAATGAAGTCCTTGTAATACTGTCATTTTACAGGGCTCGTATAATGATATTCACAGCACTGTTATGCATTACATGCAACATATAAAAAAACATACACAATTGGATTTAGCTTATTTAACCATGTTTATAGAGCATGCAAATATATGGTAGTACCGGAGAAGTGGGACATTATGCATGTACAATTCCCTTTGATTTACATTCACATTGATGTCTATCAATCTTCATGCCAGCATTATTCACAGTTATAACAAGATAAGTAGTGTTTATAACATGCATAAACTGGATGGGTTGCATTCTTATAGCCATGGATGTTCATGGTACTTGTAACAATAAAATCCTGTATGAATTTTTTTTGTTGAAAGCATGAAGTATTGAAGTTTTTAACAAAGGGACTGCAATCCATCAACAGAACTTGGGTTATCACTGGTAATACATAGGGAAGGAAATTGTAATATAAGGCTAAAGAGCATATAAATTCTTATCAAAGGACTGAAACATAGTATTGAGAAACCAAGTACAAATCTCATATAGAAATTTGCCAATTTAAAGTTGTTGTGTAGCTCTGTGAGATTCTTTGGTGTAGGATATTCTTGGATGACGTAGATCTTGGTCAGTCCCACATGAACTTCTTGTGCGTCTACAATGTATCCTGAATATTGTTTCTCCCACATGGAAAACAAACACTTCTCCATGTTAGCATACAACTTCCGTTGTTGCAAAGTGTGCAACACTTGTTGAATATGGCACAAATGTTCATCCCATGTTTTGTTGAAGATAAAGATGTCATCAAGGTAGACTACAACAAATGAAGTTGTGAATGGCCGAAGGATGTCATTAAGGTAGACTACAACAAAAGAACTTGTGAATGGCGAGAGGATGTCATTCATCATCTACATGAATGTCGCAGATGCATTAGTTAAGACAAAGGGCATAACCAACCACTCCATCAAACCTTCCTTGGCTTTGAAGGCTGTTTTCTAGATGGCTGAAGGTCAAACATGAATTTGATGGTAGACTTAAGATCGACTTCAGTGAAAATTTTGGCATCACAGAGATGGTCGAAAAGCCATCTATCCTTGGAAGACGGTAGTGATTCTTCACAATGAACTTGTCGAGAGCTTTGTAATCGATTTACAACCTCCATGCACCTTCCATAATTAAAATGTGCAAATTTAAAGGTAAGCAATTTCAATGAGCTTGGCATGATGTGCCTCTTTATCCACAAGTTCATCGATATGCCTTCGTTGATATGCCATTTGATCTCTTCATTCTCGAGAAATAATATACGGTATACAGATGCATTAAGTAGAGGTAGTCCTGGAATCAAATCAATAGTGTGCTTAATTGTGCAATGCAAAGGAACTTCTTTAGGTAATTGGAATATATTCTTGTATTCTTCCAAGACACTATTCAATTGTTGCGTATTCACTGAAGGAACCATGCTATGATTGTGATCCGTGAGCACGCTCTTATGTTAAGGTCTAACCGTCATGTGTACAATTTTTTTGCTAGAACTGACTAGCATTTTGGACCGCTTGACACTAATGAGTAAAATGTTAGGAACTATTGTAAAACATCACATATCTCTAATGGTGCTACATTACAAAGGATTACATTTTGGAAAGGATTGATTTTGTACATTAGGTGACACTGTTGAGTTATGCGTTTCTTAGAGCTTGCGCTGAACCATCCAATGGAGCACGGTGGTGGGTGAGGCGTCAGTGACAGTTCAATCTTCAAACCACTTTAGGAGAACTCAGGGTCTTTTGACTTCCGTTTTCAATGATGAAGTGTATTGGTTGTCCATTAACCCACATTTGAGAGTGCAACAATCTTTCTGCTTCCTTTGAATCTGGATTGGGGGAACAGTGTTCGCAGTACCTACCATAGCACTAGGTTCAGAGTCCATGATTTTATTACCTTTGCAAAATGTTGTAGTGATGATAACCACTGCTTTGAATTGTGAAAGTAGAGTTTTCTTGGCATGATGCTCTTCATTAGAGTGATTACTGGAATTGTGAATTGTGCACCACTTGCCAGTTTTGGATTGCTTGTTTTGATCATTGGATGGTGTGAAGAGCCAGTCCCCTGTTTAGGATTCTGCTTAATTTTAGACTTGGAACTCTTCGACTGTACTTTGTTGTGATTCTTGAAATCTTCTTTCTTGGACTTCTGCTTAGCTTTTGCTTCGAATTTGCAAGTAAACCTACAGGCTTCTCCCATAGAGGAGATCTGAATAAAATCCATGTTAGATTGGATGTATTTTCTCAAGTCTGACCTATATTTCAAAATCTCATTTTGTTTGGATTCTTGAACATTCAATTTGGAAACCAAATTGTGAAAGGTGTCTGTGTATTCTTGATTAGGTTGATCAAAACCTTAGCATAATTGTGAAAACTTGGTGTATTGGTCATTATAGTTTCCAATAGGATAATAGGTAGCTTTCATGGTTTCCAAAAAACCATTCCAGGTATCCACAGAAGAGTCTGAGTCATCATCTTCATGTACAGTGCTGTAGTTATCCCACCAATTTATTTACAGTTAAAGAAACTTTTAGAAAAGAGATGGTTCTTTTTTCTTTGTCAGAGAATTGATTTACCACTTAGTATGAACAAATGAGATTCAACCAGTTATCTAAAACATCTGCATCTTTTTTAGCTTTGAAAATAGGGATGTCTAGATTTACTTGTACCATGCTTAATAAGTTGAGCGAAGTGATCTACGATTCCATCTCTTTCGCGTGCATGGTGTTCTTCTATACCCCCTCGTTACTTGTGGAAAGCATCCTCTATCATTTTCTAAAGCATTTCTGAAGTCATATCTAAAGGTGAATTGTCCAACTATGTATGCCAAGGAAGGTATGATGAAGGGTCACAAATTTCAATCCCTAACTTCCTGTAATCAGACCTCGTACGAGTGGGCGTACAGGCAAAGAACGATTCAGATAGAAACTTCAATGGCACTAGGATATGATATGAAGTGTGTATGCTCTGATACCATTGATTTGGTGCCTAGAAGGTACCCGATGGATTGATACATTTAATGGATTAAAATGTGATATGGCAGGAGCGTATATTGAATGATAAAGGCTGAAATATATAATTAGAGTACTATGAGACAAGGAAAAATAGATAGAACAATAGCACCATGATAGAACTGTAAGTTGCTAGGTTATACTGCAATAATTCTATACAAAGATCCGTGAGGTTGGATGTGTTACTAGATGTCTAACCACTATTGTCTTTCTATTCTATCTCTTCTTATTCAAAGAATGGTAGAATACACTAATGTACCAGTGTGGAAGACGAAGGGATGGTTGAACCGTTGCTAGAATGCCAACCACTCACTTCGTAACTGTTCAAATTCCTCATTTAATCATTCTCTAGAAATGTTGCTGGACCGCAGCAGATGACAATGCTGACTCTGTTGGAACTGTTTGACATCAATGAAGAGGAGTTAGTACCTCATGGTATGGCCACATATGCTTGGGATTGTCTTGAAGCTGATGGTGAAGACGACACATGGTGCGGAGTACATCTGTTATGACATGAGTTGTGTAAAGGACCAGATCCTCCCGAATCATCTAAGGTTCAGAAAGACCCATCAATATGTGCATTTAACCCACACATTACATTGTTAATAATGAGAAAAACACAAATTTTCTATGATATATTTCAGAGTTGTTTCTATTGTTGATTCTATCCTAGTTTCAGTTATTTATTCCCAATGGTGATCCTATTGTGGTTTCAATCGTACATTCCTCTTTGTCTATGTGCTTTGTCTTTGTTGTGTATATTTGAGTTGTTTTCATTGTTTAGAATAGTTTTCAGAAAGATCCATCAATATGTGGATTCAATCCATGCATTACATTGATGATAATGAGAACAATGCGAATTTTCTATGATATGTTTCAGAGTTGTTTCTATTGCCATTTCTATCCTAGTTTCAATTGTTTATTCCCAATGGTGATTCTATTATATTTTCAATCGTACATTCCTTTTTGTCTATGTGATTTTTGAGTTGATTTCATTGTTTAGAATAGTTTCTAGTTGGTTTCCCTATAACATACTAATGTGAAAGCTAATGTCAATATTGTGGATGATTTCTGCTTAATGCTTTATGCTTCAATTTTTCTTCTCTATAGTTCTATAATGCAGAGTCCAGACACAAGGATATTTCTGCGAGTTTTGCATGTGTGAACATTATCTTAAAAAAATTATCAATGTATCAAGGTTTAGTATGTGTTGTGAATAGTGAAAGTTTCTATAGCTGCCAATTGTGGATCATAGGGTTGTGTCTTTTCAATACACACCCTTCCATGTGTATATGTATTCATTGTGTGGATATCATTGGTGCCACTGTACCTGTTTAGTGAACTAACCTATAATGGATTTTTCTTTCTCTCTCTCTCTATATATAGATATTGATTGTACTTTACTATGGTTACTTGTACCTTAAAGTCTCATTGATCTGCTTTGGTCATGTTTGGGCATTAATATAATTTCTTTATTTTCTTCTTTCACCTTATGTTTATGCAATATTCAAGGCAGTTGATAATAATTTGTTCACCCAAACTTAAGATATGGGAAATGTAGTAAATTCTTGATGAAATTAGAAAAGGACAAATACCAGATCTGAGAGAAAATGCCAATATTCATTCAACTTGCCTCCTCCGTTGGACTCTATGCTAAGAATCAATTTTGTATGTCAGATCATGTTAGAGGATAATTTTGATGAAAAGTTAAAACGGAGTGCAAAAATCCATCGACATATTACAACTACAATATTGAAAAATGGTAATTAGAAGAGGCGAATGATATGTTGAAATTGCATCTTGTATTGTACAAGTTTTTGTGCATAAAATGATTACTATAGAGTTGAAATTCTAAACTGATTTCATGGCTATGCCAAGCCTAGAAAAGTACGCCTAGCCTATTAATACTAATTATCAAAGGTAATTGACAGCGAATATAGGATTTGAATAAAGTTCAGGTATAGGAAACAATCTGTTTTTTTGTGGATACTATAAGGTGCAAGTAAACTAATAAAAAAAAATGTTAAATGGTTTCATTTGGTGTATTATAGCCCCAATGTTCAGACAATTCTTACCCTGGGCACCAAGTATTATGTTAGTTGCATGCTTTTTTCCCTATTACAAATGTGATGATTATTGATGTTTACACAGAAGTCCGTTAGTTTCTAACATGCTTAATATACACTTTTGAGCACGTTTTTCTTTGTCACATGTTGCACATCTAATTTTAGCTCTTATTTATCAGTGAAATTTTATGGTATTTGGTTAAATCAATCCCATGCCTGTCTTGTTCCCCTGGAATTTTAAGGGAATAAAGCTATTTCTTTGGTGTTCGATGCATCTTGCCTGTGTTTTAGTGAAGTACCATATTCATTGATTTAATTCATCCCTTTTCTTATCAGTTTAGGAGGGAAATTAAGGGCTTTCATTGCATGTTAAGAATATTATAAATTTTGAATTTCGAGTTCAGTTGAGAACCACTTCTTGTAATTATTGTTAATGAGTTGGCTGTTTTTTGCCCAACTTTAAACTGAATAATAATTTCAGAATAGAGTTAAACTGTCCAATTTATCTGTGAGCTTTCTTAATCTATGTCTTTAACACGAGCCATGCCTATCAAGAATATTTGAACCAAGGCATCAAATTGAATTTGGAAGAAGATATAGCCATTTGGATCTTCATAATCACTACAGGTAAAGGAACCCACACTCTCCCAAAGTAATATTTTGATACTAAACTATCCTTTGACATTTGTTGCTCATCTTTTTTAGAGTCATAAAGTTCAGTCTTTTAAATTTTTAGTTTGGAGCGGGGTTGCTTTTTTGATGGTTTTAAAACTTAATGTTGAATTTTACTTTTCGCTGTTTGCATGACATTCTTTACACACTAACAAAATAATAAATTTCAGGTTTGTTAGTTGAAGACAAAAGACGAGTAAGATTGAATCATATAATGTGGTCTTGCTATAGAATGCTCTGTTGGGTAATGAATTTGTTGGATACCAAATATATTTAAATATGTACTACCAAATAAAAATTAGGTTTCTTAGTTGGGTGATATATTATCAAAGCAGTGTTCTCAACAGTTTCTCTTTATGGTTCTATGTATGTAGTGTTATCGGAATATTTTTCTTAGGAGGATTTATAATTCTGTTTTGCTGGATTCAGGATGGATGCAGCAGTTCTTGACCTTGTTGCAGATGACAGTGCTGGTTTGCAAAAGCAGAAATCATTGTATCACTGGGACAAGGTACAGGATTTTATTTTAGTTACTAATTGTTTTCGACGATAAAAGTTAATTTCATTTGTTCAACTGTCTTTGGCATATTTTGTATATCGTTGTTGCTGCTGTTGGGCACATTATAATATAGCCCTAGGTGTAACGAGTTTTTTTTTTGAAATTATTTTGGATGCAGCGGAGTAAAAAGTATATCAAACTAAATAATGGAGAGAGAGTAATGGCCTCAGGAAAGGTTTGCACTATTTAACTTTTAAAGTACATACCCTTAACTTTGTTGCAGAATATATACTCATGATTCATTGCCTTGTATTGCTAGCACGTATGATCTATTGTTTGAGGATTATTTTTATTGTTAGGGTATATTTTATAAACATCCTCAGCCCTATTCGGAAGGATGCACAATGAAGCTTAGGGACCCTTTCAGCTATACGGTGCTGCCTCAGAGGGGTATCTACTCTGCCAAATTTGCGCAGGTCTTGTTGGGTCCACCTATAGGTGACCTCTTATGTGTGGTGCATGCCCAGTGGGGCTTGAACCTGGGTCATCATCACGACAGATTATAATTGCTCCAGCTTACCACTCAACCATAGCTTACTGAATCATTGTTTGAGGATTTATAATTCATTCAAGATTAATGGTTTTCTTCTGAACTTTTTACATAACATTTGTTTCCAATCCTCTCATTTATTACAGTTTGGTTTTATGCACATATATTGTTAAAATGATTGGAGAAATCAAAGATGATTTTTACCATTTGGAAAGTATGGTAGTTGCTATCCTTACAATCTGTCATTGTAAAGCACATTAGTTCCTTTAGCAATTCTACTTTTTGACAAATCAGATACAAGGAAGTTGGACATTTAATGAGTTACTCCGGGTTCATTTTTCATTGTCATCTCTTTGAACAAGCTTCCTATACCCTCGTGTAATTTAACAATCATTTCACTTTAGACACCCAAAACATTGATGCTTTTTAAATGTGTGTATATTTTCTGCTTTCCTTGGATAGCCTTTGTATGTGAGTTTATTCAAATTGTAATCCAAATCTGCAAGAAATGGAAAGCTTTCCGTATCCAAATCTGATCATGAAAAATCTTCATAATTCAGTTGATGAAGCTGGTCAGCTGTATTTCTTAGTTCAAGGGACAAAGAAGGGTTTAAGAGAAGTTTTTAATTTTGTTAACACATAATTGGGCTAGGCCGATTTGTAGAGTCAGATTCAGAACAGGGAAAACAGGTGCACTAGGTCTCAGAGATGATACAAACATCCTGAGGTTACACTGATTAAAGAAAAGGTCTTAAGTGATGGTTTCGACTTCTGTCAAGCTTGACTACAGTTTCTGACTGAAACATCATCATGGAATAGGGAAGCCTGCATGAGTTCGGCTGGGGTTGAGAATGTTCCATATCTGACAATATAGCAGAACTGAGCATCCAGAAGGAAGTTGAATCAGTTCTCCTTCTGTCTCATTGCATGCAAGGAGTTTCAAATCCTCTTTACGACTCCTTTTCTCATTCCTTAGCATAAATATATCCCTTAGGGGTCAAGTAAAGTCATTCAAAGAAATTGAAGTGCGCTGAGAGGGAGTTTTGGAGGTAGAAGATGACTGAACAATTGAGAATGGCTGAGAGAATCAGTCAAGTATGTTGAATAAGCAAATAATCCCTAGTGAGGCAAGCTAGGAGAGAATTGTAGAGGTGCTAGCAAAAACTACAATGCATGTGAAGGCTCAAATTAAGCGATTGGCTTGTAAGGACTTGCAAGATGATAGTGGAGATGAGGCAGCATGGCTTTACTATTCTGGAGTTTTTACCACATTGGGTTTCTTCAGGATAAATCCTTTTGTATATCTCTCTTTTCATGTGTTTGATTCATTTTCTTTCTACTGCCATTTCATGCAATTACTTTTCTATATTAAGCACCTAGGAAAGCATAAGAATCAAACTGAACATATGAATGCACACAGTTCTTGTTCACAACAGAAAATAGAAGTTGAATTCACTCACATAAGTTGAAAGAATCAACACTCTTTATTGCACTATTGTTCTTGTGGAATAATGAAGAATCACATGTTGATAGTAGCATAGAAGGGGTATAAATTATGATATGCAATGAATGTAGGCATGTATGTATGAGCATGTACTCAATTGCATAATGAATATATGATATAGATGGCAGCCATACAGCTGTAGTAACAGAAATTCTTGGGATGGGTTGGACACGTGACATTCTGTACAAACAGACTATGACTAAGTTGGGTTTGCTGGCAGAGATGCTTGATTGAGCCCCATCTTATACGTTAGCCCTTTTAACACTAAAACGTTTTTGCCTCGAATGCCAACATTTTGTGCTCGACTACTTGCATGTCCTTGGGAAAGGATGCTGCAGATAAATAAACAGTAACATTGTCGTGCCCAGATGGTATGACAACAATTTTGAAACAAATAAGTGTTAGGGCATTCTTCATTTGCACCTTTAGGTGGTTTACTTGAATTAATTCTCGAGAGTTGGTCTGCTATAATATGACTCTTACCTTACTTGACAATGATCTTGAATGTGAACTCTTAAACGAAGTGCCCACCTCAGCCACTTGTAATTTGGCTTAAAATGTTGAATCTGGTGACTACTTGTTCATATATAAATTTGGTTGTATGCATTATTGTCAGGTTATGCTTTGGTCTCTTCCCATTTCATGATGTATTTGGTGGCCACCACTATGTACTTGCACTGTTGTATCTTGATGAATTTTAATGGAACGATAAAATCAAAGACCCATTTTTAATGGCTTCTTAGTCAACTCGTATGTGTCACAACCTAAGACCCATTCTTTTGTATCTTTGTGCAGTGTAGACCAACATAATCTGGCAAGAAGAACCTTCCTTATGGTGGCGTCAGGTCCCATGTGGCCTTTGACTGGACCTTCATGTGTCTCTTGGAATACATCTCAGATCTTCCTCATCACACGCTGTTACAATACTTGATCAAGCCCCATCTTGTATGTTATCTCTATTACGAACTAAAATGTTTGGGCTTTCAATGCCCATCTTTTGTGCTCGGCTAGTTGCATGTCCCTTGGAAAGGACATTACAAATAAATAATCAATAACATTGTCGTAATATGATGGTACAACAACAATTTTAATTAAATAAGGGTTAGGGAAATCTATATTTGCACCGTTGGGTGGTTCACTAAATTAATTCTCTAGAGCTTGTCCACTGTAACAAGACTCACCCAACTTGACAATGATTTTGAATGTGAACTCTTGTAGCAACATCAACCATATGTTTAGATGAGCCTGGATAACATGGTTGTTTACTAGGTACAATAAGGCCTGGTGGTCCACATAAAATGTGAACAAAATAGCAGACAAATAGTGCCAATTTTTTTGAATAGCGTACACCATACCAAGAGCCTTGTGTTCTGTGCTGCTATAGTTCTTCTCTGTATCATAAACAATAGGTGACTAGAAAAGTACACAAGGTGCTCCAACCCATGAGTTCCCACTTGTGCTAGAGTAGCACCAATGGCACAATGGAAACATCATCATGTACACGAAATTATTTATCACAGTTTGGATATGCAATAAGGTGTACCTTTACTTATTTGAATGCTTACTTTTGTTCGTTTGACCATATGAATGAAGGTACTTTATTTGTTATGACATCGAGGGGGTGGGAGAAGTAGGCAATTTTTTTGATGAAGTGTCCATAATATTTGACATGCTGTAAAAATGATTTTATCTATGTGACATCTCTCGGTTCTTCCTTTTCTACCACGACATGTATCTTATTAGGGTTTGTCTTTAGTCCAACTTTGCAAACGATATGTCCCAAAATGGTACCCTGTGGCACCATGAGTCTACACTTCTTTGAGTTCAATGGCAACTTTGTTTCTTGACAATGTTCCATGCACTTTGTCAGGGCGTGCAAGTGTGACTGTTGGCTGCTATATATGGACCAATCGTTTAGGAAGGCTTAAAAGTTACCCGCAAACATCTTGTCAAAGATGTGTAGGGTAATCTATTGGAAGGTAGTTGTTGCATTACAAATTCCAAATGACATCCTGTTGTATGCATTGACTTTATCTTCCACTAAAAATGGGGTCTTCATCTTGTCTTTTTTGACAATGCTAATCTACTTGTCTCAAGAAAAATCATGCATACAAGATTAAATTGTGTCCAGCTACTTCTTCAGTGGATTCTCTGAATGGAACAAATTTTTTATCCTTAATGGTAACTGCATTCATAATTCTGAAGTCAACACAAGTATTAATTTGTCTCTTTGTTTTTCAAATTGATAACTATTAGGGACACCCATTCACTAGTTTCTAGTTTAAAGATGATCCTACATCGAGCATCTTATCAATTTAAACTTGGAATCTTGCTGCATAGTTCTGGTTCATCTTGTATGCTTTCTAATGCATATGCTGGACTCCTGATAGGAGGTCAATTTAATCTACAAATAATGTTAGTGGTACTCTCTTCAAGTTTTTGTACATCTAGGCAAAGACATCTTTATAATCCATGAAGATCCATAATGTTGTGGCCTTCAATACATGATCATAATGAGCACCGACCGTGATCATTTGGGGTTTTCTTCCAACTTGAGATTGACCTTGACAATGGTGGGTTCTTTATGCTTCATCTATCAAATAGGTGGGTAGGCATATTGTTCAACTTTGGATTGCCAACTTTATATTCTTGAACTAAGGAGAGTAAGACGATAGCGATGTTGATGGTTTAGAAGAACTTGGTAGTTCCTAACTTCTGTTTTTGGTTGTCTCTTTGCAAGCCTTTTTATTTAATCTCCATAATCTCAACAAACTTGCAATTGGCTGGAACACCTTACAGTCTTCCAATTACCAATGGAAGAGACCAGTGAAGGAGTTTGTCTCAGCTTTGGAGCATGATTATAACTCCAAGATCCCATCATCACTCGACTCCATCGTATGCCGGTTCCTAGTGTTTGGGCACTCTTCTTCAAAGTCTGAGTTAGATGAGGCTAGATCTTTGCTTCTTGCTTGACTCTTTAGATCTATCACATATTTTCTAAGTCACAAGGTTCGAGTTCGAGTTTGAATTCGACGAGGATAAAAATCGATTTGAATTCGAGTTCGGATTTTTAAAAAAATAAATCGCCATAAAATTCAAAATATATAAAAATAAGTCAAAAAAAAAATGAGACACATAATATATATATATATTTAAATTATAAACAAAAAATATTAAAAATAAATAAACATTATAAAAGAAAATGAAAAAAAAAAAAAAAAAACATTATAATTATAAATTTATAATTTTGATTTTAAAATTAAAAATAAAGATTATTAAAAATAAACAAATATTAATAAAGGAATAAAAAATTCAAATATAAATTTAAAAAACTATAAATTATAAAAAATAAATAAAAAATAAAAATAAAATTAATACAATATAAAAAATAATACATAAAAAAAATAAAAAATATATAACATATAATCAAAACAAAACCTAAAAAAATAAAACAAAATGTATTAAAAAATAACAAAACAAACAAAATAACATAAATGATAAAATAAAACGAAATTAAAGAAAAAAAAAACCGACCCTACCTCTTCTCCTTGGACGATAAACCTCTTTTACCCTTGCATACCTTTGCAAACCAGGCAACCACCGACTTGTCACTACTTCGAAGCTCGTCACCAAGTAGCCGCAAACCACTATTTAGTCGTCGACTCAGCCACAAACTCTTTCCTCCTCTGCTTGTAGTGAATGTCAATACTCAGTCATGGCTACTGCGAATGTTTTTTTCATATCACTGCCTCCAACCTCCGCTACTTTATCAATCGTTTTGCCCTAATTTTTGAAGCCAAAATTTCCCTTGATTTTTAACCTCAAATCTGGGGATTTTTTGATCCGGCAAAAAACACGGCGAATTTCGAATTTTGAGCCGAAAAATGAGCATACCTTGTGACTTAGCATAGTTTCGACCTTTGTTTTCAATGGAGGGTAGATTTTTCTTCCAATTATGGTCGGCTTTGGTTGCTATCTGTTGGTTGTAAAAAATGTATAACACTTCAACGCATGCGCTACAATTAACAGTATAATGGGACAGAGTCCCTCTTCTATTTGCAGGGGAAGCTACCTTTATTCGAAAGAGAAGAAAAACACAAACCTAACGTATTCACAAATATACATACTAAATTCTTTGGGGGTTTTCATATATATGGGAAAGGAAATATAATAAGGAGAGTGAATTCAAGAGAATAGAAAAAGTTAACTGCGAAAGAAGAGAAGAAAGAATGCAAATAAGTAAGCAAACACAAATTTCACTTATGTATCACATTCATTAACTCAAAATAAAGTTACCATCAACTAAGATCTTTAATTAAGAAGATAATAAGTGAATCAATAACACAAATAGACAAGCATAAGAATATCCATCCACAACCGAGGACAAGCACAAAGTCCTGCAACGTCTTAGTTTTATTGATTCTTTGAAAAACACAAAGTTTCTTCTTTCCCTCATCTTTCAAAAAAGTTATTTCCTTGTAAAATATTACAAAAATTGACAGCCCATAGAGGCATGCAAGCCTCCTATTTATAGGAAATTCTACCACTAAAACCTAGGGAACAAATTCTAAAAATAGAATTGGGTGCACATTTCAAGGTACATGTTGATTTGCTCAAATTGCATACAAAACTGCAAAAGCCTTTGACCCAAAACACAGCCCTCAACTTGCAAAGGTCACGACAAAATGCACTTTTGAGTTGCAAGTCAGGGTGTTTCCTCTAGCACATGCTTTTCATCTTTTTTTCCATCATCCACCATGAGTATTTCTGACTGCATGGCTCGTTGTCATTTCTCTTCATGCTCCTCGAACTTCTGTAATATCTTCTCCACCTTGTTGTGATTCGGACCTTCGGAGTGTTGGTAAGGAATCTTAGCCTCTACTTGCAGGTTTATCATTTGCTGGGGAATTCTTTGAAAATTCTTCAAATCTTTGTCTAATTTGTGAAAAGAATTATGGAAATGCGCAAACCTTTGAATTGATTTGTAACTAAATGATGAAGCAGGGTTGGTTTTCTTACCAAGCAGTTGCTTGAATGTTCCCTGTATATCTCTTACGGGAATTACTTTTCCTTCATTTCCCAAGAATCAACATGGGAGTTTTTCGATTATCTTACATATATCACAGTAGGGTCAGCTACCAAGATTCTTGATTCCTTAAGCTTACATAAAGACTCTTCTATGGTTTTGATTATTTACCTTGTCAGCACCAAAAACTTGACTTGATCTCCTAAGTCCTCCATCAACCAAAGTTTCTTCATCTGCTCTTCCCAGGGTTTGCAACCATGGTAGCCAATTTTTCAATGTACCCAACTCCTCTTTGTAATTAGCCTCTTTCCTATAGGCATATTGTTTTTCTTCTTCGATCATAGATTAGACTTGAACAACCGAGGCTATTGTTTTATTCCCTTGTTCAAGAAGCTTTTCCGACCACTCTTCAGTGGCTCTCCCCATGTTTCCTATTTTCTTAGTTGTTTGGAGAATTCTAGTATCCAGAGTATACACTTGAAGTTGAGGTTGAGTTGTGTTGACCAGCTTATGTATTATTGATGTAAGCTGGTCAACTTTATCCTTCAATTGATCTTCTGTTTCTTTATCACGATCGAATTTCTTGATCAAAGAACTAATATCCATCTGCACATCTTCTTTTAGCCCTTCATGAGTAGCTTTACTAATGTGGACACGTGAAACTTGGTAATCTGCAGATGTAACGTCATCTTTAGATTTTTCCGGAGGGGGAATGGCAACTTCAACATACCTTTCACCTTGTTTGTCCTCAACAATACGAGAAACCTTTTTGGGTTTCTTTGCAGATTGAGGATGCAGTGGAATAAGAGTACTGAAGTTGATTTTCAGTGGTGGAACTGTCTTTTTCCTCTTTTTTACCACCTTACTCAAATATTGAGTTCTCCAGTATCAATTTCTTCAATTTCTTCGTGAAATGATGATGATTCTATTTGCCCTTGTCCTTGAACAACACGATCTTGATCTGTTATAGGCTCCATCCTCTCTTATATTTGTGGAGGTGTTCCTTCTTTCTCCAAAGCCTTTTGGGTGTCTAGCTTCTTTTCTTGAATGACAGGGGAGTGTTCCACCACTTTAGAAGAAGGTTATTCCATCTTTGGAAGAGACTTTCCTTATTCAGGAATAGATTCAACGGCCTCGTTGGATATGGCCTGAGAAGGGGCCTCTTGCAATTCAACAGGGGGGAGAGGAGCCACTACTACTGAAGAAGATCCCTTAGGGTCCAAGAATGGAGGATATACGGTCATAAATTGCAATGTGGTGTTTTTGATTAACCCTTGCGAATGAACCACCTTTTCAGATGTCTCACTCAACACCGTTGATAACCCAGGAGTACACTTCCCACCAGTTGACTTCTTAATTTTGAACTTCAAAGGCCTCTTTTCAGGTTGAGGCGAAGGTTCCTCTATCTCCTCTATCTCAACAATATCTGTTGCAATGTTAGAAGGTGTTGCTTGATCTTCCATTTCCTTCTGCATTGTTGGATCAGGAGGAGGTACATCCACAATTTTCAAAGGTGAAGTCTAGCATATTGTACGTCTACCCCTTTGTTTTTGAGCCATATCAGAGTTCTGCTAAAGACTCCTTGAGTTTGGATCTCCAAAGATGTTACTTCCACTTGACTCTAGTCAACCCTAGGGAGAGGTGTTGTCTTGATACCCTGTGAAAAGTAATTTTCATCTACCACTTCGCCATCGTCTTCAATATCCAGATCTTTAGGGATATCCACAATATTATACTTGGTCACTTGTTCCAGCGTGACCCAAGTATGATTGAGGAGTCTGACTTCTATTTCATCATCACAATCTATCCAAAAATCTTCATAATAGGGAATGTGATTAAATGAAGCGCTCAAAGTGTTCTCTAGGATTCCTCTTATATCAAATGAGGGACGACAGTGAAAAGGTTGGAGTGTGACATATGCCATATTCGATTCAACAGATTTAGCTTTATGCAATGTGGCATGTGTACCTACCAATAGTCATAGGGAAGTGGATCCCACCAAACTTATGCTTTGAAACCAAAAAACTTGTGTGTCTCCATCAGTTGTTGCACCAGTTCCATGAGTGCCCATTTGTCATCAACAAACTTTGGAAGCATATATGGAGTAGACTCGCACCCGCACACCCGAATGTAGGAGGTGGGAAACTACATAATCCAACCACCCCATCTAGAAATCTCTATGGTAGCGGCAATTGAGAAACGCTGATTGTGAGGCTTTGACTCAAACATTTAAATGACAAATGAAGAAAAGCGTCATTGACTCTACAAAAATGTTTGGCACTCTCTTTCAACGTTAACTGGGGGTAATACTCATGTATACCAGAGGCAAACATTAGGCCCACTATGGTCAACCCGTTGTAGAATCTTCTTCGTGCAACCACATAAACAAGATAAAACATCATATAGATTTTGTGAGTAGTAGTCACCTCACATATCTGCTTGTGGATCGAATCCCTAATTAACTCAGCCCACTTGATGCATTTGTTGTTAGCATGAATCATTTGGATATATTGAAACATCCATTCATTGTAATCCCTTGCTGCAGGATTGCCTACCACTCTATTTAGGAGAGTGACAATGTCATTAATTTCAAGCTTAAACATGCAATCACCTTAGGAACCCTAGACACTGAGGGTTTAGGTTTAACAAGCCAATGCTTATTCAAGGACCCGAGACAATTGTCTTTATTTTCTTCATGAAACTATTGGGCTATCGCTGGAGTGATTTCTACAAAGACCTCATGATATAGAATCATCAATTTTTTTTCAATGTATTCGGGTCTGAGTCGCAAGATGACCCCTTCTCTAGGAGTACCAACTTACCTTCTATCTTTGTCATAATGACTTGCCATGGTCATGACAAGCTCCGGGCATTGCATAGAGATTGAAAACGCAACAACTTGAGTAAGGCCGCTGTCGTAAATGCTTTGTGTCCAATTATTTTTGAATGAAGCATTTATCCTCTTCCAAAAGTCCTCCATGTCAATGTGACCCAAGTCTATGTCGGTGACTCGATCGATGTTAGAATCAATATTGGAAGGGGGAGTGACCCCTTGGAATTGGTACCTCATTTTGCTAGACATTTCTTTTCCTTTCTTCTTAGGTGTTCTGAACATTTGCTGCTTGACATGGGTACGGGAGAGTGGGGAGCAAGGAAGCAAGGTGTGAATGAGACCAGGAAAATGAAAAAAGGAGAGGCAGAAGCAGGGGACTGAAGTGCATTTAGACAACTTTGATGTTGGCGTTTTGGGATTACAGTGCAGTCAAATAATTCCAATGTCATGGTTTTGGGGCTATAGCATAGTCTAGAAACTCCGATGCAGGGAGGAGGGACAACTCCGATGTTGGGGCTCGGGATTGTTGTGCAGTCAGGTAATTTTGGCGTCGGGGTTTTGGGGCTATAGTGCGTCTGGAAACTCCGATGCAGGGAGGAGGGACAACTCCGACGTCGGGGTTTTGGGATTGAGGTACAGTCAGGTAACTCCAATGAATGTTGGGTGCAAGGTAAGGGATCCTAATGATAGGATCAAGCGAACATGAGGCAATGAGTAGAAGGAAACACATTGCCTGTAAGAAAAACCCTCCAAAATAGACCCAAACCCTAGGTGCACCCGCTGTGAAGAAACTGGAAGAAACCCTGAGTAAAACAACCTCCAAATGCCAAGGAAAGATTGAAAACCCCTAGATCGTGAAGAAAGACAGATACAAAGCTCCAAAATTGATGTTTGAATGATGCTAAGTGATAAAGAGGATTTAATTAAATAGTGAGGGTCGAGGAGACCCCCACACGCATAGGACTCAGCGTTCATTTTTAAGGGTCGAGGCGGGGTAAAATGGTTGCATGGCAGCTGTCAAGATTCGACAATGCAACAGGCAGACCTCGACGTCTGTGATGCATTAGTCAGGGTCCAACGGCTGCACTGCAGTATTGGAATCCTGACTCCAATGTGGCAAAAAATGGCTAAGTCTTTGATGACACTCTTATTTCAAAATTTTCCTCTTTTAATTCGATTTTCAAGAAATTTTGAATGGGGTACTCCAAATTTCACACGCTGATGAAATTTGGGGGACAACACTATCAACCAACTGCGACCTAGCATTGCACCGATGGCCTTCTATAATGAGATGATTACAGAATTCAATAAAAAGTGTTGGGTTCCAATAAATACCTCTTGTGCCATAAGTACCCCAACACCTTTATGTCATAGTTGTTGGTTCTCATCAATTGGAAGGTTGTTGGCCAAATACATGGATTTTGTAGACTTTTCCAGGTATCCTATGTAAGAACATTCATGTCATAACCACCATCAACAATGGGTTTCATTATATTTCTCCGATGTATCTCCATGTGTAATATTGGCGGCCATTGGGCTAGATCATTTTTCGGAGCATTAGGTCGATTTCTTGGTTTCATCACAATGGGAGCTTGACTATAGGTTCACTATTTTGTTTTTTTATTTCAACATTGTTTGTCGCTAACACCTCATTGTATGTGCGCTGTCACATGATTTATGTTAGGGCCAGTGCCAGGTACTATAATGGTTATAACATTCTTTAGTTCAGAATGCTTTGCCATAGATCAACTTCATTTATAGATACGATAGCTTGCAAGACTTTTCTTGCAATTACTTTGTCTACTCAAGTCAAATGGTCACCACCGTACTTGTCCGCTTAGGGGATTGCCATCATTCTTTGACCTTGGCCTGCTCGAATTATGCTCTAGCCTCAATGAGTCTTTCCTTCTTTGTTCTTGGGTTAGGATATATGGATTTATTTGCTTGTGCCTGAGTGATTGCCATTACTTCATCACCCTTGGCTATGTTCAAACAATTCCCTGGCCGACACAATTTATAGAGAAGTCCAATATTATTTTAATTTATGGGAGAACTCATATGAAATGTCTCCACTCATTACTCTTCTGATATTGCACGATTTTTTGTCCTATGAGGTATTGAATCCAATTACCACCTCCACCACCTTTATTTAGGTGTATATTTGCTATTTATTTGATTACAACGACTGCGAGGAGAGCCTCTTTTATTGTTTTGATTATACTAGAGCTTGGTTGAGGGTAGTAGGGGGTGTCAATGGCTTCTCTTGTATAAAGAGTACTTGGGCACTCTTGTTCCATAAATTGTATAGGCAATCCTTGACCGAATGCCTTGTAACTTGGCAAATTTCACATAATATCTTTGGAAAATAAACCTTGGCGTGACATTCTATTTTACGATTGGTACACCGGAGATCCCTTCCCTTTTCTCTTGGTGTCTTCCTTTAGCTCTTTCATAATTTAGAGCTTTTCTCTTTTAAGAGCTTGCATTAATCTTGGTTCACTATCATCATTGAACTCTGAATTATCATTTTTGCTACTCTTTTTCAAGATTGAGGTTGTCTTGCTTTCACTCTCAATGTCCATTGCTCTGTTATATACATTTTCGTAGGATGAAGGTGGGACCACTTCATCTTCCTCTGCAATGAGGATATACTTCCCTCCATAAACCATTGCTTCTTTAGACTATTAGCTGTTTCCTTCTGAAGTTTTCCCAACAATTGCTTGAATCTTTTGTTGTAGGCTTGTACATTCTTGTGTTTTCCTTGTCGGGGTTTGTAGATCTCCATGAAAATTTATTTGTTATCTTTGAGGACCTTAAATTGTTTCTCAAATGCCTTGCACAATTTGTCTCATGAGGACTCGGCACTTTTTGTTCCGTGTACCAATAAATAGCTGGTTGGAAAGGACTGCAACTAGTGACATTTTTCTATCTACTCATTGGTAGTCCAGATGGTGATACACGTTCTGCAATGCTGCACCAAGTCTTCAAATTCATCATGAGTAAACTTTGGCAACTTTTGTCTTCTTGAGTTTGGATTTGGTGGAGTGCCCATAGTTTTGGGTGTTGTGTGGTTTGACGAGGCTCTTCTAGTATGATCCTGCTCCTTAGGAAAATCTGAGTTGGATGTTCCTCTACTCTTTGAGCACTGTTAGATATGTTACTTTACTCGACTATTTCTTTAGCTTGAGTGGACCATACACTGCTTTGCTCGCCATCAGGTTCCCCTCTTATGTTGCTTGTTCCAACTTGCCTTGCTGTACTACTTGGCTCAACTGTTTCAATTAATAGATCCTAAATTCCACAAATATTTCTTTCATAAGGTCTCTTCTTTTGTGAGGAAGTCATTGAACTTCGTCTTGAAATAAAGAATTTTGTTTGAACGAGGGGACTCAATCAATTCTTTGCTTGATTCATCCATGGATTTTTTTGGAGCTACCACCAACCTTGTCTGTTTGTCAATGTCCACACTTCCTTTCTCTGGAAGGAGTTGTCTTGCAACCTCTACCCACTCCTTGCTCACGGGTGGTGTACAGTTCTCTCATTTTGACTGAGACTTTCCTCAGTTTTGGCGCTAGCTTTGTTTCCAACTTCAACTTATGCTTTGGCTTTGGCTGTCACTAGTGCTGTCCACTTGTCTTACAAGATTTCTAGAAGAGGCTACCTCTTGCAGTCTTTGTTTTCTCTCTTGTTGTTCGAAGACTCTAGTAGATTGTCTGATTTCTTGGTACACTCCATGACCATCTTCTTTCACTGCCTTTGTTTAGGCTCTTTCTTCCCGTTCGGCGTCAGTCTTCAAATCTTCTTTCTTCTTCTCGACACCACCTCTCCTTGTACTGGTGCAAAATATTTTGTTGTGTTTCATGATTATGTTTGACATAGAGATCTTGTAAGATAGTATAATGCCTAGCGAGGAGTCTGGGAAAAATTTCCATCAGTCGATCAACTTATTTTGTAACCGCCAAGTTGCCACATATAGAATTTGCAGGGACTTGGTTCGTCTCGGATTCTCTTCTAATGTGTTCATGTATTGAGAGATCCCACCAATACTCAAAATCTCTAGTCAGTTCTTCTCGCTACTTGAATTGGTTGATGCATTTACTCCATTACGTTTCCAATTTGTAATGTGTTGTCATCAATAGTAATTGTCGACTGACTTTCACTTTTACCCGATGTCAACCATACCTCACTTTGCCAAGGCTTCCAAAACAATGCATTTATAAAGAATAATAGTTTACATTCCCATATTTGCATTGACAAGAAATGCTTGTTCATCCTTGGTCAATCAATCTTGGTTCTTCCTCACGAAGATGGCATCTCTCGTCCACATATAAGTGTTTCTGAACACAACATCACATATGTCCAATGCTGCAAAAGTACACAATCTCATCAATCTACTCAACTGAAATAAGAAAGTTGATTTTGCATTGTCCAATGGCTTGCATATTTGCACCTTTATTCAACCAACCCAAGGGTTATGGGTGAGGGTGCTGCGCACTTATTCAATCCAAGTCTATTTATTGATGCCTTGGCTACTAAATGGATTGTGAACTAGAATTAAGAAGTGCATTTACATCTTGCTTTCTTACTTGGATTTTGATGTTAGACAGATTCATACTCTCCACTTCAAGCTTTGCTGCTTCCTTCTTTAATGATGAGCACTCCACTTCATCATCGACTTTAAATCCAAGTCTATTCACTGATGCCTTGGCTACTAAATGGATTGTGAACCAAAGTTAATAAGTGCATTTATCTTTTGCATTCTCACTTGGATATATATGTCAGATAGATTCATACTCTCTGCTTTTTTTGCTACTGCTTCTCTATTTAATGATGAGCACATCACTTCATCATCAACATTAAAAGTGCTCTCTTGCTCCTTGGCTTTGCCTTGCTCCCCCTTATTTTTCCTAGGCCAGTTTGGTTGCAATTTGGGATGCAACATTTTTGTAGTTCTCATCCGAACAACCAAGACATCAAAATGTTTACAATGCCTCTTTTCTTTTAGTCCAGCTGCTGCCATTTTCTTTCCTTTTCTTGAAGCAGATTTTTGAGCCTTTTGTTGCTAATTTCCATCTAACTTGATGTTGAGAGATTTCTTGCTTTGGCTCATCAATATTCTCCATGCCTGTGAGCCACAATTTCCTTTACATATGACTAAGAAGCACTCCAAGATACTTTTCTGCTACCACTAGTTCATTGGGTGAGATACCCAACAAGACAGCATACCTTCAGAACTCGGATGTATACTCTTGCACACTTTGTTCATCCTCTTGGCAGTAATATTTCCAACTCACAGTCGTCCCTTCCTCATACCCTACGTGATATAATTGTTACTTGACCAATTCCTATAAGCGGACCAATTCCTTAAGCGTTCCGATTTTTTCACTATCGACTTCGTGCGAATCCAAAAACTATCAACAAAGCTCTCCCACCATATTAAAGCATGATTTGACAATTTTAAATGGGCAAAAGAAATGCTATCCTTACTCACTTTGTGTATGTTGAAATACACCTCAAGCTGCCGAAGCCAAGTGTTCAAGCATTATGCTCCAGTTCATTTGGTTGTATATCCGTTTTAGTTTCCATATTGAACAGTGGTTTTGATGCTACCCCTTCCTAAGCCTCTTCTTCCTTGGAGCTCTCATTACCTTTCTCCCCCTTTGGTGATCTCCCTTCACTTCATGACCAATTGGGCCCCACCCACTTTTCTCATGTGCAAGAGGGATCACTTGCCCTACTCACTTTCCGAAATTGGTCTTATCTTCAAAATCCAAAAATTTCAATTTGGGAAATTGTTTGAGGTCCAAGTCTCATCCAAAAACAAGGTCCAACACTTCCATCCTGTAGTGTAAGGGTTCACATGACTATTAAAGGTAAGGGAGTGGTACAATGACTCACAATCTTGAACATTAATTTAGGAACATGACTAGGTAAAAAGGCAAAAGATAAAGTTTACTGAACCATAGGTGTGCTTAACTTTTAATGACAAGGTTGATGTTGACCCCAGAAAATGCACCAAGTCCTTTCTCATGCAAAGGCCCAAATAGCACACGCTACACAAGTGAGATGTGCGAAGCTCATATAATTGGTCGTGCGTGCATAAGGGGATAAGCATAGGGTTTTTGTAAGGATGAAGCAAGTCTAAGCCAAAGGGACTGCAGTAGTGTCAGTGATGATGGATTCCCATGGACAAGGCTGCAAATCAATAACACACGAGCAAACATGTGTCGTCATCTAGTGTAGGGTTGTAGATGGCACATGTTCGAGGCAAGCAATGAAGCACATGGGGGAAGGTTCTGGACACTTGGAGTGCATGACAACTCAGTGCCAACTAGACATATTTAATGTATCTAAAATGGATCAAAGAATATATTCTTGCCAATTGGCAAGTGTTGTGACCAACACACCTCATTTTCAGAATTTCAAATGAGGACCCACTCTAAGCTCAAATTCCATGTTCATGTCTTCTTGTGAAATGAATCAATCGAAATCTAAGCTAGAAGTCATTATCTTAAGTCTGAGTTTTTTATTTAGGATGAAATCTTGATTTGGTTCTGAATTGACCAAACTGACTGAGTGTTACCATAGTTGCTCTATTAATTCAATTGATATCTGAGTCTAAGGGTTTAAATGGACATATTTATTAAAGTTATTCTATGCATCTATTTGGCTTTTAGTTCTATGACTTCATCGAATTCGTGTTTTCATTTGATTTATGGACTAACTTGGCTTATTAGAGTTGCCTAGTTGTGTGATCTTTTTAGGATTATTGAGACTCCACAGGGTCACTTGGCTAAAACCCACTTGATCTAGCTCAAAAAGATCCTTTGCAGTATGAGTGATTTTTTATACTTGTTTTGCAGAAATTTCCTAGCTAGGCCTTCATCACACGTCTCTCTTGCACTTAGAGAAACCGTCAAATTTAAGAGCAGCAATGTAGATTGAATCCCAATGGCTAAGTTTTGACAGTTTGTATTCCAATGGCCAGGGCCCGAGCTCCAAGATCATTCCATGTGTTGGCATCCATCTTCCTCGCAAGGGATTTGTGAAGTGACCAATTCTTTTTCTTTTGGCGAGTATCCGGGTTCACGGAATTTGGACGTGTGTCTTCATCTTGCTTTTCTGCAACTAATTTGCAAGGTCCTAAGTCCTTTTCACTCGAGCAACCAGGATTGTGCCACGTGTCTTCATCTTAGTCATTCACTGCTATCGACTTTTATGACTAAGTCACAAACCCTCCAAATAAGTGTGGACCGCCCATGTGGTAGCATCCCACTCATCTGGAGCCGACAGACAAAGTACACATTTCGAGGCTAGGTGACCCTCCGAATAAGCGAGATCATGCCACTTGGCACGATCTTGCTCATCAACGGCTTGTTAGGTAGGTGTACATAGTCAAAGATCAAAGAACCTCCAGACAAGCGTGGACCGTCCATGTGGCACCATTACTTTAACTTGCTGCCTATAGACATAACAAAAGACAATACGGAGCCCGCGAGCCTCTGGATTAACGAGATCTAGCCACTTGTTGACATCAAACTGAACCGCCTCCAAAGTCCCAAGGTACATGCTCCAAAGATCAATGACTAAGCGAAAGAGCGAGATCATGCAACGTGTTGGCATCTCGCTCACTAGCTACTAAAAGGGGGGCCCAAGGTACAAAATGCAGAGGTCAATCCCAACAAGTAAATGAGAGCAAGCCAAGTGTCACGTTACGAATAAAATATGGACAAAGAAAAGCAAGGCTCAGTTGCATGATAAACATACATGTGAAAAAGTAGGTGACTCAATGAAGTGATTGGGCAATCAGAGTCAACGACATTGTGCCACATGTTTCCCTTTGGACAAAGCGGATTCGAGACATGGAAGCGGGCCTCGAAAGCATTATAAAGATGAATCTGTCATTTTAAGATGACTAGGCATCCAAATCAATTTCAGTCTGAAGCATAGTTACCAGATTCGGCCGCATCTGGCCGAAATCCGGAACGTTCCGCATTTTTTGCGGGCTTCCGGATTAATAAATTCGGTTCGCCAGGGAGAAACAATGGAAGTCAACAAAAAAATTTAGAAAATGTAAATCTAGTCCGAACCCAATAGTATGTAAATAAAATAAACATTGAAGTATAAGAAACTAGATGTCCATTATAAATGTAAACTTATACTTTAAGTTATATTTTATTTATATACTTTCAGGGTGTTTGAGAGGGGTTTTGGACCGCTAGGAGCTATAATGCAAATTCTAGGTTTTGGAGGATCCTATCATATTTCAGAGTTAGTTAGATTCCAGGGTTTCAGGGTTTCAAACTTAGCCATATTTCAGGGTTTCAAGATTTCAAGGAGACATCATAAGAGGTATGAAGGCTGCATGAAGGGATGTATGCGTGATAGAATAGTATGAGAATATCTCTTGCAAAGTGCCACAAGCCGATCCCACCCCATTCCCAGTGCACCCCTTAAGGCATGCACTCTGTGAGATTCAAGTTTGAACTATGGACATTTTACTATCTTTTAATGTAATTCAAGTTTGAAACTTATGCATTTCTCAATTTTGCAACTGTTAAATTAATATTCAATGTTTCATTCCTTACTAGATTAAAATATTTTACACACACACACACACACACACACACACACACACATATTTTTTCCAAACCGGATTTTACCGGATTTTTCCGAACCTTTTCAAGAATTCCGCATTTCCGCATTTTTTTGGCCTCCCGAACACATCCGGATTTCCGAACCTGGTAACTATGGTCTAAAGATTAAAGGCAAGGTCCACATAGGTCCTGATTAAGCGACAAATTGACAACTGTCACAATCCTAAGAAGCTCAACTTGGTCACTTCTTTTGACTTCAGCACATAAGGGAAAGACATGAAACTAGGTCCTGAAAATGTTATATAAAGACATTTGTCATTCTTAAAATGGCTAGGTGGTCAGAAACATCAATGAAGTGCCACAAAGGCCAATTAGGCATGTGCTTCCCACACTTGTTGACCTGATAACTCTCACAAGCCGTGCTCTTCCAAGAGTCATCCGTTGACTTGTAGAGGTTTGACTAAAAGGACAACCTCACGAATTGATCATTGGAAGCTCAACAAAGTCTACCATAACCGTTAAGAGATGGTCAACATCAGACCTCATCTTGATGCTCGCTTAATGGGCCATGGGATTCCGTTCTGTCTTATATGTTTTGGAATGAGGAATAACCTGACATAATTTCGTTTTACCATTTCAGGGCATGCTGACCAAGAGTGGTATCTCGTGCCTCTTGGATTTTTATGTGTAAATACGTTTGGTTGTCTTGAAGGTCTTCCAGTTTATTTTTGCTTTAATGGATTAACACTAATGATAGAGAACTGTAATTTGTACTTAACTGCAAAGTTCATGCATTAACTAGGATGTGCTTCTTGCTATTTTAGTTAAGTTCTTTGATCCTTTTCATTTTATGTGAAGTTTGTAAGGATTTGTGTGTAATTAACTACAAACTTGTTTGCAGTTTATTCATTAAAGGAGTCTTAGAATCAAGCATTTACCCTTTCTCCTCAGACCCTCTCCCAGTCACACGAGCCATTGTGAAACTTATCGTACAGTGGTACAACTGTAGCTAGACAGGTTTGGAGCATTTGTGTTGGTCATTTATTCAGAAGGCTTTACTAAATTTTTACTTGTTGAAATTGGCTAGACTAGAATTGTATAAGCTCTGTCTGTTAGTGAGAAAACTGGGATTGTACTTCTGGTGGTAGTGCTGCATCTCTTGGAGATCTATTCCAAGCAAACTATTTAATGGAGCTCAATACCTACAGCTTGTGCCCTAGATTGTTTTTAGTAACAATCCTAAAATGAGAGGATGCAAGTCCCCCAATTGTTTCCCAGACTCGCTCAGTGCATCTAACCCATAGGTGCATTTGGGATTGAGATCTTGGACCAAACAACAAGTGGTGCTAGGTGGGCCACTAAGTAGAATATTGCTGCCCATCCTTTATGCTTTACCATCCTGTTGCATGCCTAAACACACAACAACAATTGGCTTTAGGAGGGTACCCCTTCTCACTGTCTAACAAAGCTTTAACCTACTAGTCTATCCAAGAGCAACCTGGAGCCTAATGTGTGGATCACTAGATCTTGAGCCAGTCCTAGACGACTAGCAATATCCCCATTGCAATTCCATATGACAACTAGAATTGTTAGAGGGAGACTAAGACTGTGGTTACACCTATTAGTTCATCCTCTCAGTTTACCCCTAACGTACCTCTACCTATGGTTGCACCTATGGTGTGGTTGGCTGGGTCTGCCATTGACATTCTTGGAGTTGCCCATGATCCACTTAGGAACCTAGAAAGTCGCCTCCCCAGATTCACACTAGGTGTGGGGTGTACCGCCGAGGAACATGTGACTTCATACAAAATTGCTCTCAGGCTTCTAAATGTTGAACATGAGGATGTTGCCTACAGGATTTTCCCATTTACTCTGATAGACAGGATGTATGATTGGTCCCTAAACTTGTCTGAAGGCTCCATAACAAACGGGGACGAATTCAGTAACACGTTCCTCGCCTAGTCTGTGCAAGTCATCGATCTAAGTGTATTATACCAACAATTCGTCTACATCAAAAGGGAACCCAAAGAGCTCATACGAAATTTCAATGCTAGTTTTCAGAAGATGTATAGCCAAATCACTATGCTATATAGACCAGATGTCCAACTAGCCCTTGAAATATACAAGAACGCACTAGATGCTTGGATCGCTATGTTTCTTCATATAGACCCCTTAGTGGTAGATATGCCCCTAGCTTACACTGAGGCCATCAAAGTAGACAGGGAACTGAACCTTCAAGGTCTATTGGCACCAACCATCCCAAATGTGCAACCAAGTAAACATGCTTTGAACCCCCTCTTTGCCAGTAGCTAGAATATTCTCATACCACAATGTATGCCAATGACGAACTTCTCTTCTCTTCAGACACGCTGCTCCTAATCAGCCCCTAGGCTTCCTTTGCCCAATCAATAATGAAGTAGCGCTCAAGCTCACAATCAAACATTGGTTCCCGCTTTGAACAATGCCTAAAGCAACTAAACCTTCAAGGTCTATTGGCACCAACCATCCCAAATGTGCAACCAAGTATGCCTGCTTTGAACCCCCTCTTTGCCAGTAGCTAGAATATTCTCATACCACAACATATGCTAGTGACGAATGAACTTCTCTTCAGACACACTGCTCCTAATCAGCCCCCAGGTTTCCTTTGCCCAATCAATAATGAAGTAGCGCCTCAAGCTCACAATCAAACACTGGTTCCTGCCTTGAACAATGCCTAAAGCCAATCCCAAGACTCTACTAAGACCGAGTTAGACGCTATATAGCGCATGGTACAAAAGTTCAACAATGAGTTCTTGGGTCTCCAAAGACAAGTTGGAAACAATGGTGGTGAGAGTTCAAACATGAACTTCACTTACCAAAGATATAATTGTCTCCATAACTTTTCTAACAGCCAACTAGAGCCCTCGCCTAACAAATTGCTTGAGATCAACATTTGCGAGTTAGTCTTGCCAAACAGGAGCTGTGTGCACAATACAATGCAACATGGCGAGCTTGACTACATTGAATTCTGCAATGCATTTGATAATCCAAAACCACCCAAAGGCTACCAATTAGATTGAGACCTCTAATGCTTCAAGATCCCCAACCACTACCATGTTGTTAGAGACATTATATTTCCCTAGCTACGAGGACAATGAGCCAGAATATGCCACCAATGATGTACATGCTTTCCAACAATTCCAAAGGAGTAACTACGCTCTTAAGAACTGGACACAACAACAGCCCCTTACCATGTCAACTTCCCCTAGCAATGGTGCAACCCTTCCTGATCCAAGAGCAAGGAATGATCCTCCACCCCCAAAGGCAAATATTCCACCTACCACTAGCAAGGCTGGGTACAACATAGTAGAGGACATGAAGAAGATCAAGGCAAACATCACTTTGCATGAGCTTGCCCAGATCACTGAGCAAAGAGATCTCCTAAAGCACCTTACAAATAAACCAGTTCAGCGTAAATCCAAGCCTGCGCAAACTAACATGCTGATACACAAGAGTAAGGTTGAGGTCCCACCTTTCCTCCTTATTGTTAGGCTGTTTGGGAAAAATCTTCATAATTGTTTAGTTGACTTAGGGGCCTCTGTGAATATCATGCCTGTGGGAATTTGTCAAAAACTAGGATTAACACTTATTAAGTCAGATGAAATAGTGGTCCAGTTGGATAAGTCTGAAGTTAAGGTAGTGGGTGAGCTCTTGAATGTCCATATGCCACTGGGATCTAATCCCAGGGTCCAACAATTTATGGATATTCAGGTAGTGGAAATCCTAGAGGCTTATGGGATGTTGCTTAGTAGAGACTGGTCTAAAACCTTGAACGGATACATGGCTATGGACTTCTCCCATATGTGGGAGCCTTGGAGAGGTGTAGCCAATCAGATCTGTGTTGACAGAGAACCCAAAAAGAAATACATGATCACGGAATACAATGCAGTCAAAGAACAAATAAACCTAGTATCCTCTAACATAGGTGTTTATACTTCGTTTACAAAATGTATTGAAAACCAAGTTGATAAAGATCCCAAATTGCTAGGTCTATGGTCCTTGTACTTTGATGGGGCCCATTCTAAACAAGGTTTTGGAGCAGGGATTCTTCTCATTGACCCATTAGGGAAATGACACCTCGTTGCCTATACACTACAATTCCCTTGCACCAAAATCTGGGGGAATATGAAGCCTTGATCTTAGGACTGCAATTTGCATTGAAACATAGTGTCAAATAACTTGAGTGTTTGGGCATTCTGAACTAGTAGTGAATCAAGTCAGAAGCAAATTCCAATGCAAGCTGTTCTATTTGAGGAAATACAAGCATAGGGTGTGGGATTTGAAAGAAATGTTTAGTGCTTTCAATGTCATCCCCATTCCTAGAGAAGAAAACCAGGGGGCTGATTTGTTAGCAATTGCTTTTGCAAACTTGACACCCCAAGATGACTCAGGGCTGCAAAAAGTCAGTAGAGCTCATTCCGTGTCCTTTAGTCCTTGACAATGTGGACGACCGCTACATTTTAGAATTCCTTAGTAGCTTGGGAGTATTTGAGATCCAAATCATAGACGAGGTGGAAAGAGACGACCATGAGGGTGATGACTGTGACCAGGACGGTATTATGAACTTGAAAGAAAATCGAGTTTAAAAAAAAGTATGATCTCCCTTGAGAGAATGTTTGACTTTGACAAGCCCACACACAGACTTGAAAGACCAATACACATGGATCAGAGGTCAAGAACGATTAATCTGGGATCATCAGACCAGCCATGAGATGTCCATAGTGGCCCAAATTGCACCTTTGTTGAGATTGAACAACTCAGATAACTGCTACTACAATACCAAGACATTATTGCTTGGGCTTATGGAGACCTTAAGGTCTTCGACTCGAAGGTTATAACTCACACTATCCCACTCAAACAAAACCATAAACCTTTCACACAGAGGCAACGACTTGTGAATCCAATCCTAAAACCGCTTATTCACAAGTCCACAAGATTCTCTCAGTGGGGATCATCTTTCCAATTCGTCACTCGATGTGGGTAGCCAATTTGGTGCCCATTTGCAAGAAAAATGTAGAAATCTGGCTATGTGTGGATTTCATAAACTTGAATTGAACTTTTGACAAAGATAATTACCCTTTGCCATCCCTTGATGAGGTGATCCAAATGGTAAGTGGATCCTAGATGATGTTATTCTTGGACGGATTCTCAAGGTACAACCAGGTTCTAGTAAATTATGAAGACAAAACAAAAACTGCATTTACAACCAAGTGGGGCACTTTTACTTACAAATGAATGCCCTTTGGCCTTATTAACGTAGGATCCACCTTTCAAAGAGCTATGGACTTTGTTTTCAAATGTCTGATAGGTAAATGCATTGTTATTTACATGGATGACTTGATTGTTTTTTCAAAACACAGGTCTGATCACATTTGCCACTTGCAAAATATTTCCGAGAGGTGTAGGAGGTATGGTATGTTGCTTAACCCAAAGAAAAACGTCTTTGGTGTGATGGAAGGTAAGCTCCTTGGTCATGTCATCACCAAGGAAGGTATTTCAATTGACTCTGAGCGTGCTAGTGTGATTTCCAAGATACCTCTGCCTAACATTTTTTAAAGTCGAGAAACAGGGGATTTCTCGGCGAAAATCGCTGATATTAATGGGCAAAAATCACCAAGAAAATAGGGTTTATTGTCTTGCGAGAAACACGGTGATTTCTCCGTTGGTAGTGATATCGCGAGAAATGGCAAGAAACAACAGAAATTTGGAACCATGGTCACAATCCCAAGAAGCTCGTCTTGGACACTTCTTTTAACTTCAACATATAAGTGAAAGACATGGAAGTGGCCCCCGAAAGCATTATATAAAGACATTTGTCATTTTAAAAATAAATAGGCAGTCATAAACATCAACCAAGCGCCATGAAGGCCAATTAGGTGTGCGCTTTCCACACTCATTCAACTTGATAACTCTGGGAAGGCATGCTCTTCCAAGAGTCATTTGTTGACTTGCAGAGGTTCGACTGAAAGGACAACCTCACCAATCGATCATTGGCAGCATAGCAGAGCCCTCCACAACCATTAAGAGGTGGTCCACATGAGACCTCGTCTTGATGCTCCCTTAGTGGGCCATGGGATTTTGTTCTGTCTTATTTGTTTTGGAATGAGGAATCTTCTAACATAATTAAGTTTTACCATTTTAGGGTATGATAGCCAGAGTGGGATATCGTGCCTCTTGGAGGGAGGACCCATCTCTCTCTCTTCTACATATATTGTATTGCAATATTGTAGAAGGGTTAACTCTATTTGCAAACAAACGCTATTGGATTAAATGCTAAATTTATTTTTCTGTGTAAATGCGTCTGGTTGTCTTGAAGGTCTTCAACTTTCTTTCTGCTTTAATGGATTAAAAGTAATGCTAGAGGACTGTAATTTGTGCTTTTTTGCAGAGTTCATGCATTAACTAGGATGTGCTTCTTGCTATTTTAGTGAAGTTCTTTGATCCTTTTTGTTTTATGTGAAGTCTGTAAGGATCTATGTGTAATTAACTACAGACTTGTTTATAGTTTATTCATTAAAGGAGTCTTAGAATCAAGCATTTGCCCATTCTCCTCAGATCCTCTCCCTGTGTGATTGGAGCCCGAGCCATTGTGAAACTTAGCATACAATGGTGCAATTGTAGCTGGGCATGTTTTGGTTTTGGAAGCATTTGTGTTGGTCATTTATTCAAAAGGCTTTCTTTTCTGCCTTAACCTCTCTCTCTTTTGATGTTTGTTTGTGAACAAGTGATTGTTCCCCTTCTTTAGAACTGTGAAGTGAAGCAAAGTGGAGTTTTGAATTTCTACTTGTTGGAACTGGCTTGACTAGAAGTGTATAATCTTTGTCTGTTAGTGAGAAAACAAGGATTGGACCTCTGGTGGTAGCATTACATCTCTTGAAGATCTATTCCAAGCAGGCTATTTAATGGAGCCCAATCCCTGCAACTCGTGCCTTGGATTGTCTCAACAACAATCCTAAAATGAGAGGATGCAAGTGCCCCATTTGTTCCCTATACTCGCTTAGTGCATCTAACCCATAGGTGCATTTGGGATTGAGATCTTGGACTGAACAACCAGGCCAAGGAGTTCCAGGAATCCCATAAACATCCCCCTTTGGGCTCCCTATTTAGTATCTCAGACCGGGGACAAGGTTGAAATAGTGAAGAATTAGAGTAGTTGTGCAAGTTCATATGACTTCACGCAATAGTTAGCATAGAAGTAATTTTTTCTTTGTATTCTTCATGTTTGTATAGGGCAAAGAGACTTATGATTGTAATTGTGCTTTGATTAATTCATAGGAAGTGTGGTTTTGTGCATTCGTTATATGTATAAACATTCTGTACTTTGTGAATGTGTTGTGGTTAATGGAGTAAGGTGTTTGTGTGGTGAGTGCTTAGATTAGCATTTTGGTAATAATTGAATGGTTGTGTATGGTGGACAGCTAGGGTTTGATCTAGCGTTTGTAATTAACAATCTCTAACATTGTGCCACTTTCTCATCTTGAGGACTTTAATGATCTCTTGTTTGTGCTTTGGGTGAGACTTCTACGCACTAGTGCATAGTTGAATATGCTAGTGCAAGTGGTGAATTGGTCTAATAGTTGTCGGTGAGAGTTGAATCTTGGTGTAAGGACTCCTTGCGCTCTCATTTCTCTATGCGGGAAGATATTTTATGGCAACATTTTTGTTCCATTGGTGGGACCTCATTCGATTGTGGTGTGATCATGGAGATTGCATATGGCCGATGATGGACTAGATTGGATCGATTACTCTTGAAAGAATCGAGAGTTGGTTTGAGATGCAAATGATTGAATTTGTATTGAAGTCTAAAAGTAGAGGGAGTCAAAATCCTTGCTCATGGGTGCATGAGCATTTGAGGGAATTGTATGAGGTTTTTTTTGTTGAGTTCGCTGCGCATTTGCATGCCTGGATCACAACTTTTGCGACTACTAGGAGTCAAAAATTTGTTAGATGAGTAGGCTAGAAGGATGCACAAATAGAAGCCCTGAAAAATCTAGACCTAGTATAAACGCATGTAGTGGATGTATGGTGTAGCGGTGCCATAAACAATTATGTTAGAATTTGTTGTATCTATATATTCTTGTCCAAAAGAAGCGAAATTTGAGTTCTTGTGAGAACCAAATGGATCATTCATTGCAAAGCTATCGTTGCGCATTAAGAAGCTTTTGGCTGACCTAAGACTAGAAAAAATGGAAATGGAGAGCTAGATATTTCGTCACACAAAGGCTAGGTTGTTGTAGACAAAAGCAAGGGTTGGGATTTGCAGAGGGAGGACATGAAAAGACTGGAGTGGGGAATCATAGAGAGGGAAATAAGGTGGCGTAGATATGTAGAAGGATGGGAAAGGGATATTGTTGCCAAGAAATATGGAAGGATGGGGAAGTCAAATAGGGTGAATGTTGTTGGGACCTATGAAGGACAACGGTCAATCACGACTTGCGTGTTGTGAGATGTTCTATTGATGAGGAATAATTGTGTGGAAAATTCCTCCTAGAAGGTGATAATCTAGTAAATCTTGGCACAAAGGAGATGCCAAAGGAAGAAGAGGTATTTGTAGATTCTGAGGACGACTTGAGCTAGAGTCAGCAACACGCTAATGCCGGTGTGTTGTATTTTTAGGAAGGATAGTTGAAGTAAAAGGAGTAGTGAGTGCTAACAACCAGTTTTTGAGTGACAGTGTGTCGTATGTAGTTGAAATAGTGAAGAATGCACCTTTGGGAGGAAATGAATGTAGTGCAAAGGTGATTGCAACAGGGGGTCACACAACGATTGGGATTGGAGGCACAAAAGTGATGGCGGGAGCAACTTTTGCATCAGTAGGAGGTAGTGTGAGTGGAGCTGCATAGATAGTTAATGTTATGTCGATTGCAAGTGTGATGTAGGGAGGGTGAGTTAGCCAATCTCAGGGCACGCCGTTGTGGCCAACTAGGTCGTAACTTAGGCTACCCCACCCATGACCACACTAGTTGTAAGGATTGTGCCAAGTGGTTTTGTACCTGTAGTGAATGTGAGAGTTGATGCACTAGCACTACCTTAGATAGTGCCACATAACAATGGTATTATGAAATGACTAAACTACCAAAATATAAAGGAATGGAAGACGGAATGGAGCATCTACACAAGTGCGAGATTGCTTGGCACACAAAGGGATGGTACCTCAAGAACGGAAATACAATTTGTTTGAAAGAACCTTAACAGGTTGAGCACATACTTGGTATAGGAAGTCTGATCCTAACCAAGTAGTGGTTAATTTTTATGCATTGAAGATGGCATTCCTCAAGGAGTACAACATCCTAGAATTCGAGTAGCAGAGTATTTATGCACTAAAGTGGATAAAACAAGGAGATACAAAGTGTTCATGCCTACAACTCACGATTCAAGATGTTACTATCGAAAATATCAAACGAGATTCAATCATTGCAAAATACGCAGTGGTTCAAAGGGGGAATGGTTGCCCCTTTTTCGAAGACAACTTGCGATGAAATATTTCATAGATCCATGTGATGCCACTTGAGGGTTTGACATAGGAGTAATCCCATTCTTACCATGGCGTCACATTAACAAAAGTTGACTACAACGTGGTCTATGCTGGAAGCATGTAGAGGGCTATGGTGTACTAAATGCAAGACAACAAGATACACCGAAAATGATTGCACCATAGAGAAGGTCAAGGTGGTGATGCAGTATTGTGAAGTATGTCAGGAAGGTCATGAAACCAAGAATTGCTTGTTGTTGAGAAAGGCCAAACAAACTGACAATGTGTGTTGGTGTAAAGTATGTGAAGCTAATACGCATGACACTAAAAATTGACTAGTTGTCAAGGAATGGTGTGAGGCAAGGGCCCATGGGTTAAGGCTAACTATAGTTGCGCAAAGCCATGGGCAAGAATTTGGGAGGCACATAGCTCATAGACGAAGGGGTCAAGGACAAGGTTGTGGCCATGCGTGCACCAAATCACTACCAAGGGTAGTGTCTGAAGTTCCCTACTTGTGTCAACTACGGGGTGGAACATAAAATAGAGGAATGCGTAGATTGGCACAGGGAGATATTGGCTATAGAAGAGGCATGAAAAGGAGTTAGCACGACCATGATAAATCACGACCAACAAAGACCTCCAAGTAGGCCTAGAAGAAATTATGGGAGAGGGACATGTATTGGTATACCTACAAGGGGTGGAGTGTACCTAGAGCAAGGTGGGACGACTTATGTGAATAAAGAAAAAGCAAAAATTGTTTATAAACCAAAAGAAAAAGTGAAGAGTACCCAGATGTTGCAAGGCAAAAAGCAATCATTGTTGAAGCAAGGGAGGCAATTCATAGCCTACAAGGAGAATCAAACGCTGTGAGATAGCTCATAGGAGCTTAGGGACATGATGTAACTATAAGTGGGCCAAAGCCAAATCAGGTAGGGGAGTTGGCTAAAGTATCTCATTATTGAAAACCAATGGGGTGGTACCCTTGCTAAAAACTCGGCTTCAACTAAGTATGAGGAAAACAAGCACATTTGAGAAGGAACCATTGAAGGCAAAAGGGACATGTGCGGCACACCACTCTGCGTATGACCAACAGTTACTTATCACCGGGAAGATCAACGATTATGAAATGGAGATCTGTTTTTGTTAGTATTGGTGCAAAGGTCAGTATTCTGACAAAGGATGTGTGTATCCAAATGGGGAGGCCTGCATTGGTCTACTTAAATAATGTGCTATACATGGCCAACAAAACTAGAGCAAAACCCCATCAACACACTAAAGAATGTTTAGCTCGAAATCCTCAAACTCCCATTTGTAGCTAATTTTGAGGTCATAGAGATGGTCGAAGAGGACAATTGCCTTACTAAGTTGGCCATGGTGTTATGCCAATGGGCGAGATATATGGTTCAAGCAATGGTACGTGAGCTTTGGAAACGATGAGCGAAGGGTGGTGATACCCTTAGATGAAAAGTTTACTGTGACTATTGGGTTCTTTTAGTTAGTTCTACTTCGGCGTTGAAGCTTCTCCCAAACAAGCTAACGCGCTGGTCCTATCATGCGAGAGGTAAGTCTCGCACGCTCACCCAAAGCGCGCAGCGAAAGACCGGTTCCTGAAGGCTTTGTAGCACAATGTTATATGTTTGTTCATCTTTGGTAACACAGTTCTTAAAAGATTATTCAACACCATAAATATACTACTATTATCCTTATTGTCCCAGATTTAACTACCACTATAACTAAGATCATCATTACTATTTAACAGTAGTGATAAAAGAAAAAGATATCCATGACTTAGAAGTAAATCACATCCATCATTCAACCCATACAATATTTTATCATTTGTAACACAATATGGCAAACACTGATTTCTCATTAACAACTTACTAAATTACAAGACAAAACGCTATATCTATTCTCCAAAAGACCATCATGCAAATGATTACAGCAAGGGTTTTTATACTTGTTTTGCCTTGACTAAGTGTCATAATTCCAACTGTTATGAATAGATGGCACACAGACTCCCAACAATTTGAGAGTCGTGGCTCTTACAATTAGTTGTTCCTGTAGACTCGGGTCTATGCGCCCCTAGATCCTCATTCTATGCTATATCCTAGCGGCCAAGTGTTCTGTTCCTCGCGGGTTGGTACAAAACCTTCGATCAATGGGGTTGAAGTGTCCCACTTGAAATGTTCTTCTAACTGCACCTGCATCCCTCGCGCTTCGCTTCCCACGTGCTCCCCTAGTCTTCCGCTTTTGTTTCGAGCCCTTTGTTCTTGGGTCCCTCGTGACACGTTCCCTTTTGATTGGGTCCGCTCGCGTTGGGTCTTCTGAGCCATTGTCATTCCACACCCATCACCTTTTGCGCTTGTCAGCTACGCGCCATGGTCCTCTCGTGTCATGTCGTGCCAGTACTTGCGTCAAAATGGACAATGGTCCCTCTGCGTCGTGCGCCAAAAATGGAACAATACTTTTTCAAATTTTAGGAGTCAACAACGACGTACATAGAGATGACCTAGGATGCCCCTTGGAGGAGGACAACATTATTGGAAGATAGAGGAAGCAGAGTCCTTGAGCCTAGCATGCACAAGATGGATCCAAGGGTCTTGTGACATTACTTGAAGGAATTGCATAGGAGTTAAAAATGACAGTCCATGCAAAGGTCCAACAAGAAAAAAGATGGTGAAAGGTGCTCCTGCACAAGTACGGATGTAGCGGTAGGTGCCGAGTGTTGAAAAGTTGAAGAAACAAGTGAAAGTGAGTGGAGTAACGTGTTGGGTCTAGAAAGAAATAGATGTTGCACAGAGCCAAGTGAGTCAAACATCTGACATTGCGTTGACAATAGAAGCAACAAAATCTGAAGCGAAAAGAAAACTAGATTTTGAGAAAGTCATGGATATGTTTGCAATGAACAAAAAGATCAAGCAGAGTGGGATCAAGGCATCATACCACACAAATATAGAAGGTCTAGTAAAGATGTAGATTGAAGAAACCGAATCGTGCATAGGACACAAGAGGGGGTTTGAATACAACACAAACAAACCAGTGCACACAACTCCGATGAACAAGCAACGCAGGGTTGGGTCAAGTGGAAAGCCACACAAAAGTGGGTCTTGAAGAACAATGGCCTCTAGACGGTTGTCTACCTGCAAGAGAGGATGCAGCTAGAATATGAAGTTTTTACGTTATAACAGGGGGTAGCCATAATACTGTTGGTAGCCAAAAAGTGCCACTAAAAACATTTCTTTGCTTTCTGCTAGAGTGGACGTTGCCGAAATATGATTTTTTTATGTTGTTACAAGGGGTAGTTGTAATAAGGTTGGCAGCCAGAAATTGCCACCAAAAATATTTCTTTGCTTTATAGGATGGTCTTGTTTTTGCAATTTGCTCTGTTTTAATTTTATTTTATGCAAAATAAATGAGTTGTTGCTCCAATTTGCAATCATGTTTAAAAGCACCAAATCATCTAATGTAAAGAAAAATACAGAAGAATATTGTAAAAGAAAAAGCTACATGCTCATGAGGCATGTATGCTCATGAGGCATGTAGGGCATTGAAGACGAAGATTGTAAATCTAATTAGGTGAGTCGAGCAAGGCCCTTAGGTTTTCATGCCACATGGCTAATTTCTAAAGTAACACTCAGTATCTGGGCTCTCTCTCTTGAATACTATGTGGATGGAGGGGACTTGGAAGTGCAAATGCATGTACAAAAGACAATATGGGTCACATAAGGGAAAAGACAGTAAACAAGAGAACCTCTAGCAAAGTTCAAACTAATGCGGAAGAAGGAAAGTTGTACATGTGGACGTGGCACAAATTAGTGGTTGGAAGGAGGGAGAACAGGTTCACATGGTGTGTGGAAAGGTTGACTTGCGGCGCACTAATGGAGGGGGAGAGAAAAACCTTGCGTAGGCAAAGACGTGGCATCATGTGACTGTTGAAAGAAAGAAAATTATATTAATGTCCACAGATGACCAGAATAAGGTCAATGGGACTCGAGGATACAATAGTTAAGAATAGAAAGTTATAGGAAAAGAGAATCTTAGAGGCAAAGTAATAAAAGTACATAAGACAAAATAGAGCAGTGCACAACCAACACAGGTGGTAATGAAATCAATACAAATAACAATGAAAGAGTGAATGGATAAGCCACAAGTGGATAGGAGTTGAAGGAAAGTGCCTTGAAAAACAGTATAAAAAGAAAGGTATTTCAAAAAGCCATTAGCAAATTTTTTTTGAAAGAGTGTGGTAAAGGAGAGACGAAGCAAGAAAGTTGAGAGAAGAAGAGCACAATCGTAGATTGAGAGGGAATTGCTAACTATAAATCGGTGGTGAAGATCTCAATGAGGTAAAGAGGACAACTAAATAGAGCCTGCATAATAATGACAACGATAAGAAGGGTCAGAATTCAAGAAGAGTGTTTGGTATGGGGCTAAACATAAGACAAGGGAAAACCAAAGCCGAAGTAGAGGTGGAGGTAGGAACATATATCCTAAGGGAGGATCCTAAGGAAACTGAAAAGAGACTAGTAGAGGATGTTCGTCTGAAAGCACAAAGGAGGGAAGGGCAATGAAGAAGGGCTCTGAAAGAGAGGGAGTTGTTTTAGGATAGGTAGTGAACAGTGCTTGAGATGGAGACAAGGTCCTAAATCTCCCGTATGCCTTATCTCGAGGGGGTAACTGTAGGAGAGGAATTAGACACAAGTCGAGGAATTGAACCATAGATAAGGAAATTACAAAAGCCAATTTTTAGAGGTTAGTTTTCCTAGGAAGGATGGAAAGATAGCAGGGGAATGGTTGGTAGTGACCAAATCCCCGAAAATGTATGAGCTTCCATATTTTGAGGCAAAGAAATTGCTAAGAGTGTTGCAATCATGAGCGCATGAGGGGAGATTGTGTATTGGTGCAAGAGGAATCAAATTGACTAGCGCACTCATTGCCAAGGTCATTGGATTTCCAAATGAGGGGGAAAACATGGCAGTGTTGCTCAAGAATTAGGAGGTGCGGGAGAAAGCTAGGAAGGGATAGCCGCATGGTGGTAGTGAAATCAATTCAAGACATGGTAGGTAGAGTGGTGGCCAGATTGCTCACAGTGAAGTTCACCACAAAGAGAAGTTGGGTTCTCTTTGATTGACATACTCTAGTCCTTGCTTATGCGGTTGGCATCACATGGGTGAAATATAACATAGCCAATTATGTTCTGTAGGAGTTGAATTTCAATATGGTGCATACTAGGTTATGATTTTGCTTCATGACTTCAAAGTTCCAAAGGAAAATGGATTCACATCTCTAGGTGCAGGGAGCATAATTGGGGTAAGGAGATTCTTGAGATTTAGCTGCAAAGGAATGGTTGCCATAGCAGAGCACTAACGGATGATGGAGAGGGGGTATAAATGGGTTTTGGCGATGATCGAGGATGAACATAGAATTGTGCCGCATATGCTTGAGGCATACAATGGTTTTGTGATGTTCAACGTGATGGAACACTATACATTTATGAGGCATATTGGTGTAAGTGGTATTTCTTTGGCATGGGCTAAGTTATTGTTGACCAAATTTGATCCCAAGTCAAATTGGGTCGACCCCTACTAGTTTGAACTTTTGAAGAAGGTTTCATGTGTCCTATGGGGTCTCTATTGTCCTATATGTCTCACTTATCCTTCCCCTAGTCCTTGTTGAAGCCCCTCCTTGTACTAGGCTAGTCAACTAAAGTTAACCTTGGTCAAACCTAGTCAAACTTAGTCAAAGGCTCAATTTATTTTGAAAATGCCCTAAGATGGTCTTTGATATTTTTCAAGATGTCTACAAGTCATAAATTGGCCACTTGCTAGGTTTGATGTGCAAAAAGGGTCATTTGGCCACTTTTCTAGTTCAATTAATGACTTGTACGGATGGTGGAGTTACAATATTTGTCACCAAAGTGAATCTCAACGTGGAGAGGGTCAGATTATGTTAGGGTTAGTTAGATGGCAGTTAAAGAGTCAGTTATGTGCAGGAAATGACAGTTTCCCCTTAAAAATAGGCCATTTGTAGCACTTGTATGGATGTTTGGAACTCACCTTCAGCCAAAAACGTGGGTGGAGTGACTCTTCACCTCCCCACACTATTTTCCATGCTTGGAGTGCAGAGAGTTCATCAAAAAGTTCATCTGCAACTTCTTTTTCCTCCATTTTCTCTTTGCAAGCCAAGGAAGGTCAAATTCAAACACTTGGTGTGGGCCGTATAGTTGGAGTTGGGAAGAATGGTCTTGGCGGTGGATAGTACTCTGAGTGCACTTCAAATCCATAGCAAGAACTTTCAATTTGGTGCGTCCTTTATGAACAATTGCTAACACCCCAAGCAGCTTTTTATGCACTTGCATCCATGAGGGGGTCACTGTTTGCACTTGTTTCTGATTTTTTTGCTTTGGTTTAATGGTTTTGTTTGTTCGAGGTGTTTCTCCATGCTTTCCAAGACATTTCCATGGTTCTCTTGGTTCTGGAAAGCTCAAATGCCTAAGGAAGCCTCTTCTAGGCTTGTGTATGCTTGCAATTGCTCTTTTCACACTTGCAGCTGTCTCAGGCACCATGAAGGAGGTTTGCACATTAGAATGGAGACATGGGACGTTCCTTCAGATGTTTGAATCTATGAAGATGCATATAGAGGTGTTGGAGCAAGTTTTGGGTCCATAAAACGACAAAACAATGCTCTACAAAGCTATGTTTCCCATCACTGTCAGCCCTCATAGAGATATCTTCACCTACAGGTGCCATTGAAGGTGTTGTGAAATGTATTCCCAGGTGTTCTTGATTGGAGTCATCCATTTGAGGGATTGAATTTTGCACTTGAAGTGGATGGAGGGTCTTACCCTTGCATTTTCACGCTCTTTCATGTTTTGCTTGCATATCACAGTCACATGCACATCTACAAGTGACCAAAACAGAGAGTATCATTGGTGACTTTGAGACACTTAAGAGACTCTTCTTTTGCCTTGACATGATGGAATGGCATAACAGATCCTTGTGAAGGGATAAAATTGACAAGGCAAGGGTTGGAATTCATGTTGAAGGACAAGACACTGAGTTGGGGGTCTTCTCCCTAAACTGAGAAAACAGAGTTCCTGAGTGTTTTTGTTGTTTTCATACAATGAGGCTATGAGGGTTTTGAAGGATCTTCATATGCTCACCTTATAACCCTATCCACATACAACGCCCATGCCAATTTTGAAGGTCAAAAGGTGAGTGAAGGATGAACAATTGGAGTCCAAAGTTGCCCAAGAAATCACTAGATTTTGACAGTGAAACCTACAAGATGTTGATAGAAAGGTGACTTTGTACTTCATATTGAGAATCCTAAACTATGCCATCAAGGGAAACAATCCCAAATGGTTCAAAAGATACTCCTGAGCCAAGATGTCAGAGAAAAGATGGTGTGCCTGTTTTGACTCCTAAGCACTCTCCCCTGTCCGTACACAGGCCTGGGAAGGATCACCTACAGTAGGTTTTAGTAAGTTTTTATCTCAATTGGGCAGATAGTGACCAAATTGAAGGTTTAGGGTGAAAATGGATACTTGTAGAGCACTAGGCCTAAAGTGTAGATGCTTCCTATCAACCACATGACCTAAAAGAGCTCATGTGCACCTATAGGCAGACCATTAAGGAACAAAATGTCTTAGTCAATGGAGACAAGATGGACAATGGCTTAAACATTGAGATTGAATAGTTTTGAGACTTGACTATCTACAATGGACCTAAAGGGAGAGATACTATGAATATATGACATGAGACCTAGCGAGAAGAGTTCATAAGATCCTAACACACTTTTAACAAGCCCAAAAGCATACTTAAAAACCTACAGCCCTGTGAATTGGCACCTACAGCAGTGTTGGTAAGACAGTGAGTTGGAAGTAGGTTTTCCTTATACCAAATGAGACTGTGTTGGTGGAGTCTGAATTGGACAAAGTGGAGAATGATTTCAGGGAACTATTAACATGTTTTCTGATACTCTTTAATCTTGTTTTATGACAAGCAATCTCCAGGGGTCAGTGAAAATAGGGTGTCTCAGTCCATAAGTAGATGGCCTAGTCTTGGGAATGAGAGATAAATTAGTGCAAGGGATGGAGCTCAATTTTGGCAAAAATGATGGATGACCATCTATATGAGCTTGTAAACATCAGAGGAGGTTTGTATTGTGTTAAAGCCTAAACCAAGCTCAAATAGCCTATAGGTAAGCCTAAACAATGGTCTCATTCTAGGCAGTTATAGACTTAGTCTATGTTTCCAAAAGCATAGAAAGTGTTTGAAAGACCAATAGGCTAGAATATGGTTTCAATACATCATGGAAGATGAATAGGTCATTTTATTGAGCATGTAGCAAAAAGAGGTCTCAAACAAAGATGCAAAACTCAGTCATCCTTCAAAACCCTTACAAAAAGTGCATTCCTACAAGTCTATCTTGGCTTTTGGAGGTTTTGGAGGGTCAAATGGACGAGTTAGGTGCTCAAATTTGGTACAGAGTACACATAGGAGTTCAAGAAGCCCCTCCAATGGTCAATTTGCCAAGGCTAATAGGGCTAATACTCTCTGTTTTGTCTCAGAGGTAAGGTGCTTTTCCCATGCACAAGACTGGCAATTTTGAGGAAAAGTGATGAGTAGCTGACCAGAAGACAAGGAAAGCATAAAGGAAGGTTGTTGAAGCTGGAGAACACCTAACACAAGCTAAAAAACCTTCTTAGGAGCTTTGAAAGCAAACAGGGTGCCCTGAGCAACAAAGGTTATAGTCATGTGTGAGGGAAACCCTTAGGCCTAAAAGCCAAGTTGAGGGTCATATGCATTTTCAACCTTGTCAAAGCTTTCCACTTGGCTAATTCATGCTTGCAGAGGTATATTGGAGGTGTTTAAACCATCACCTTGCAGGGGGATTCATTTGGGAGTCATATTGAGTCCAAGTTGCAAGCAAATCCTTTGGAGAAGGCCTAGGCCTAGTTGCTAGACAGGGTCACTCTTCATTTCTAGCTCTAAGGGAGCTATTCTAGTGATGGGAACATCTTTGTGGGATGTATATAAAGGTGATTGAGCTTTCAGTATGCATAAAAGGTCACATATTGATTGTTTTTGGACCCAACACCATGACAGGGTATGCAATTGAAGGGGTGCAATCGGGAGGTCAACTTCAAACGTGCACACTTACTTATAGAGACATTGCATGGGATTCTAAGAAGTTACAAGAAGATGAAGGAGGTCCCAAGCAAACAAATCGGGGTGTTAGTTCAGAGGTTCAACATTAGAGATTTATGAACAATCCCTTAAGGGCTAATGCACTCAAAACCCTCCCAACACCTGTTTTGTGACCCGATGGAAGAAATGAGGCTCAAAGTGCATCCAAATGGACAAATTTGACCCTGAGAGTTAAAGAGAAGTTGTTGACAACTTTATGAGGTCCAAAGCCATGGAATTAGATTGTATGGAATCCGTACAGATCAGGTAGAGAGCAGGTTTCTTTGACAATTTCTTGTGTTTTGCAGGCCCTGAAGATGATCATGGGATACCAATCACTTGGGAAGGTAGCTTGGGACTTGAACCAACTCCCTGTGCCATTTGCAGAGCTTAGAAATGCTCACAAGTGCCCCTGCTAGGCCTCTCACTTCAGCCAGTCTGTAAAGTGACATAGTGAAATGAGTGATAACCTGAATTTGGAGACCTTTTAAGATGTGTCTGATGGAGCCAAGCGTATGAATTGTCCTATCATGTGTCATGAGACCCTTGGTACAAATCAGTTAGAAAGGATAAAGAGATGCTAGTGCCAATTGTCAAGAAAAGCCTATTGGAGAGTAATCATGGTTCCTAATGATGATTGTGCTTGTGTAAGAGAATATCCATGAATAGGAAAAATTCCAATGCAGATGGAGGCCTCTTTGTAACTTCCTCTCCTCAGTGCACATGAGACAGTTGTCCCTAATCTGTTTTGGAATGCTCAAGGAAGCCCATGATGAAGGCAATTTCTAAGATAGAATGATTGAAGAGATGTTATGCCACATGTGAGGAAGGTGCTCAGTTTGGGATGGACACATGTTCACATCAGTTCTTCATCTCTCTTCCACCTCATTTCCATGCATTGTAACTGATTTTCATGTTTGGACACTTGTCCTTGTGCCTCTTGAACTTCTCTTTTCTCTCTCTTCTTCCAAGTTCTATAGATGCAGGCCATTTTGGCTATTGTAAAGAGACCACACCTAGTATGGTGAAGCCCTGCTGGTTTGATATTGTACTTTTCCTTTGAAATAAGATATGCAATCTGGTTTTGATCCTACAAACTATCTTGTCTAAGTGTGTGAAGAGATGTATAGTGAAAAGTCAAGTGATTGATATCAATCCTTGCTTCCTCTCAATCCTTCCATGTCTGATGCAAGTTGTTTCATTCTAACAGGTCACATGAAGTGTTGTTAAGTGTATGAGTCTATTTTTCAAGTGTAAAATTAGCCTTAGTGTCTAAAACTGATCTTTGGTTAACTCACCTTGAGTAGTATTTCATATATTCCACCTTCATGTTTGAAATGCTAATGTTAGAGTGCTTTGAGAGGTAGAAGCTGGTTTTGTGAGTCTTGTCTCTTAGTGTATTTGTATGATAATCTTGTGGAGTTATTCATGGTGTATCACCCCCCTAGAATAGTTTACTTTCATGTAACTCCTATCCCTTTTCACACAAGCAAGTATTAGATTAGGTAACAAGTACATCAAGATATATCTAGGGAGCTAGCCCTTTCAATCCCAGATGTCTACTTCCACCATAGGTGCCCCACACACCTGGAAGTATTCCATTGTTGCCCAAATTTGGAAGAGGCTTGAACACCCTCTTCTAGGGTGCAAGATTTGGAGCCAACAGTTACCTTATGCGGAAACAACAGACTACTTGGAGTGGTCATTGGACAAATTTCTGGGAATGAGATGCACAAAGGGGTGCACAAAGGTACATGTAGAGGTTGTAGATGCTCCAATGCTGATGAAACTAGCATTGTTGGGAGGTGGAAGAAGCGTGAGAGATGGATATGATTATAATAAACGGGAAATGGATCCACCATGGACATTGTGGTGGACGAACGGGATGAAAAGTTAGTTGGCGTGATAAAGCCAAGGAAAAGAAAGGGTGGGGAGGCTCTAGTAAATATCCCAAGGAAAGCAACTACGATTGCAATGTCGTTGTCTAGAGGGTTCACAATCAACGAGGAATTGACAAAAGACTAGATAGGGCAAGGGAGTTACCTCATGTGGAGGGTATGAATAAGCAGACTGTGGTAGAGAGGACACCTATCAACTAGCTAAATACTTGCGGTATGTGTGGAAGTTGAAGGGACTTAAAGGGAACAAGATCAAAGTGGCATGCAAAAGGATGCAATTACCGCAAAGGAAGATTGTGCACAAAGGGATGTTGCAGCAATAGAAATGAAAGCAATGAAGAAGCCTTAATGGAAGGTGAGATAGGTACGCACAAGGGAGGTCGCACGAGAGATGTGTTAGGAGAATTGGAGGCACCCAAAAGCAACAAAGGGCCTAGTGAGGATGACATGGAGGCCGAGAAAGAATTGAGAATGAAGAGGAAGAAATCAATGGAGGGTTTAGAGGCAGAGTTTGGAGAGGCTAAAAGAGTGAGAATGGAGCTAGGTGGAAGCTTAGAAGATGTTTTCAGATGGTTCATGGAAAATTGACAAAGGAATATTTGATGAAAATGTTGTTGGATGTGGATGGTCCAAAATCCAAGCTTTTGGGTGGGAGTATAGCTACCACAAACCCAAGAGAGGAGGATATGGTACATAGAAGAGATGCGGCGAAATAAATGTGGATGGGAGATCCTAGAGGATTGACCAAAGGATAGCTAACAGTCGTGACATTGATAAGAGCACTAGAAATATAAACAATGTTGGTAGAACTTGATAGGAAGGAGACTCAGGTATGGGTTGAGTGCACCTAGAAAGATATTCAATTAGGAGGGGCCAAGGCACAACTTCTCACTATGAGGAGGAAGATTGTGGAGATAGTTTGTAATATAAAATGCAAGAGACCCCAATGATGGAAATCCGTAGACACAGAAGGTAGGAGCCGATCGAAAAGCTAGAAATAGCTATAGAGCATTTGCTAGGAGAGCCTTTAGAGCAAACAAGTGAAGGAGAGCTTTGGGAAAATAAACTTGCTAAGGCAAGTGAAGTTTGGTGGAGTGTAGTAGAACTCACAATAGAGATTTGACTTGTTGAAGGCGGAGGCAAATGGGGCTGCAAAAGTGTGGAAATGTTTTTGGAAAATGGATGAGTTTATTCAAAGTGCACTAAGGCAGAGGAGAATGTGTGGTGGGTGGAAGATGCATTAATGAGGAGAAAGATGGGCTCAAAAAAATCCAACTGATATGGGAGTCATGGCATTTGAAGGAAAAGTTGGATGAGAAATGTGTAGAGTTGGGGGAGGTTTTTAAGAGTTTCCAAGACAAGGCAATATTAAGAGAAATAATTGCACAAAAGAATTACAAGAAATATGACCTAGAATGGAAGAGATTGTCAGAGGAATTCATGGAGAGAAAAGACATTGAAGGTATAGAAGATCTTAATAAAAAGATGAAAGAATTGAAGGTGTTGGTGACTGCATCATGAGATCAACGGAAATACTTTACAAATGAGTCGGAAAAAAAGGTAGCCAAAACATGGCAGAAGACAATTATGGAGGTGCCACATACGAGAAGTGAAACCTTGTCTAAGGACAAACAAGAATTTTGATATGGGGTCCAACTAGATTAGATGGTGCCATAACTCTATCTGTCAAGGAGGCCGACCAACGGCTGATGGTTCTAGAGATGGTTGCTCCCTAAATTGAGATGGTTGCTCCCTAAATTGAGATGGTTGCTCCCTAAATTTCTTCTTACCAATGTGGCTTTGAACTCTAAATTGAGGGTGACTCTATCTCTATATACAGAGTCAACACTCGCCTGCCTCCATTATATCTATTCGGGGTATAGAGGTTGTGGGCCCACCCCATATCTATCTAGGCAGGCTGACTGATAGCCCATAGAGAATATGAGACCCTCCCGCCCCTCCCCCCGATACCATGCCCTCTGATCCGGCTAATAGCCCGTAGAGAATATGAGGGGCCGTGGGCCCACAAATAGATATATAGGCAGCTGATATCCCATATAGAATATGAGGGGCCGAGAAAATGGAACCAACTTTTTCATGCAAAGGCCCAAATAGTACACGCTGCACAAGTGAGATGTGTGAGACTCATACAATCGGTCATGTGCACATAAGGGCATAAACACATGATTTGCGCAAGGATGAAGCAAGTCTAAGGCAAAGGGATTGCAGCCATGTTGTGTGAAGGTGGATTCCCATGCTCGAGGGCTGCGAATCAATAGCATACAAGCAAATGCATGTCTTGATCCAGTGTAGGGTTGCAGATGGCATGGGGTCGAGGCAAGCAAGGAAGCACATAGGGGGAAGGTTTTGGATGCCTAGAGTGCATGACAACTCAATGTCAACTAGACACTTTCAGGCTATCTAGAAGGGATCAAAGAATATACTCTTGCCAGCTTGGAAGGTCAAGGGGTTTCGAGAATCCTATAAATATCACCCTTGGGCTCCTTATTTGCTATCTCAAATAGGGGGCAAGGTTGAAGCAGCGAAGAATTTAGAGTAGTTGTGCAAGTTCATATGGTCTTCGCAGAATAGATAGTGCAATAGTAATTGTATCTTTGTATTCTTCATGTTTGTATAGCACAAAGAGACTTATGATTGTGATTTTGCTTTGATTAATATAAACGAAGTGTGGTTTTGTGTCTCCGTTATATGTATAAACATCGTGTACTTCGTTATTGTGTTGTGGTTAATAGATTAAGGTGTTTGTGTGGTGAGTGCTTAGATTAGTGTTTAGGTTCTTGGACATCTCTCAATATCCTCTTCAAATCCATTCATCTAAACTCACAAGGGCAAAAATACATCCATCCCTATCTTGTCTGACATCAATTTTAGCTGAGAAATATAACGAAGATGCATTGTATTCTGGGAAACTCAAATAAGTGTTTCCTCCTGCTTGTATGCACGCTCAAATGCGTGGAAAAATGTTACCCACACATATGTACACTGGAGTGTGTGGGTGAGATTTAGTGATTTTCTTCCATTTATAGGCTTAAAATTAGGACTTAACAGAAAATTTGATTATTTCATGGTTAAAAGGGGATTTGTATCTGACAGCTGGACATTTTAGACCATGCTTGGGGAATCTATTACATCCTGTATATTCTCCTATGCCTTTGAATGTGACTAAGGCTTACTAGACCTGAAATTGAGTGTTTCTTTCATATTTTGCGGAGTTGGTATTAAATTTTATTATATATATCAAGCTAGTTTGGCTGGAAGAATAGATTACTCTATGAATATTATAATGCAGCCATCAAGCGCAATGCTTTTTTAGCATATCTATTGCTTGTAAAGCAGCCTTATTCTTCATGTTCATCTCAAATAGGGTTGGGGCCTGGTAAACATGGTAAAATTCGAAACAAAATGCTTATATGATTAAGTTGAGATCGCATTTAAAACTTGGAAAGAAGCAAGTGCTCTCTGCAACTACATCCCATTTTTTTCTATCCATTCATAAATGATTCCTATTCCACTTTTTGATATCAAACAGGTTTGGGGCCGGGAAAACCTTATAATTTCTTAACCAACATGCTTGTATATATGCATGAAAAGATGCAGCTTATTATCCCTAAAATATATGGAAAAGTCTAGTTGGTTTATAAATTGTCTGCTTTTTGCAGATAAAAAATGAAAGTGGTTCAAAAGTAGACCCTGGCAAGGGTGGTCTATACAAAAAGTGGAAGGAGCGCTCACACCTGAAAATACATGCTCATGGACAAGGGGATGACGCTCATGCTGAAGGCAGCGAAGGTGGGGCAGGTAAACTTTCTTTCCATGTTTTGCCTCCCCAGGCGATGTACCTTCCAGATGATGTACCTTCCAGAGTTATGCACCTTAGTATTTTGATAATGTAATTGGGTGGATCAGATAAAATTCCATGTTTTAGCTTTTTAATGATGTAATTGGGTGGATCAGATAAAATTCCATGTTTTAGCTTTTTAATGATGTAATTGGGACCAATTAAAATTCAGTGTTTTATGAAGGGCATGCTTACTCTGCCTATATGGAGTTCAGGTGCATGGACCTGGGTTCTAGAGCAAGTTATTTTTTATTTTTTTAATATGTAATTGAGGGTTGTGCAGTCCCTCATTCTTTTATAAAAATCCCATTGGAACAACAAATGAAAACATTTTGGAAAATTCCATAAAAAACTGCCCAAAACAGCCAAAAAGCCATGAAAAACCATTTACGTCAAGAGATAACGTAAACTACCTTCACAGGAATCTACCTGAGCCTAGTAATCAGGAAAGACTTCTATTCTCAAATAGCAGTTGTTCTGGGAGTTACCATCTCCATTGATTTATGGAACCTCACCTGGGCAAAGCAAGCAACTTTTCCTCCTCGACTGGAGAGAAGGGTTTCCATAGTCCATTGTGTGCCCTCATCAGTTGAGTTCAAAGCGACCATTCACAGCCTTTCCGTTCTGTTCTTTGACCGCTATGTCTACCTGTGGTTCCACAATTTGCTTTTGCCAACTAGGATTCAGACTGCAAAAGGTAGAAATTTCTGTGGATACCAAACGATCCTCATCGTCTTTGTAAACGTGTGCTGCTTCCAGTTCCTGCAAAGAAACTATGTTCAGGAAAATGACATCCAAACACTCCTTTGCAACTTCTGAAGGGGCTGGAGATACATGTTGTCCATCCTTGCATAGAGACTCAACATCCCCACTGGCTGCAATAACAGTCACAGCCATGGCTTCTGTGCTGGCCTTCAAGCCCTCGGACTGAGAGGAGCTTCTCTCCAACCGGCCGTCCTCCTGCCCGTCTGGGACGCAGATACCCTATCCTCAAAGACAAAGGCCGCACACAATTGCTGAGCCTGATCTTCGCCCTGGAGCCCTTCCCTAGAAAAAGTCCTCTGGATAATCTTTCCCACATTAGTTGCCAGGCAGCTAGATTTCTTGATCCATTTCTGTGCATGAAACGAGCTAGATCCCAAAGGAAACTTTGCAGAGCACTCCGCCATTTTGTGCCCTAGAAGATTGCACTGAAAACATCTGAATGGCAGCCCCTCAAAGTTGATAATCAGGACCCAAGAACCTTTGGAAGACACCATTGTGGAATGAAACATGAGTTTAGATGGGTTCACAATGGTACAAACCCTAACAAAACGGTTTTGGAAAGATCTTGGCACATCCTCCGTCTTGATGAAGGCTGCGATTTTGTTGATAAATTGCTGAATCAAGCCTGGGTCCCTTAAAGCAAATGGCAGATTGTATAAATCATAGTTACCAAGTTCAGAAATCCAAATCTGTTCAGGAGGGCGAAAATTCTCAAATCTGGAATTCTTGAAAATGTTTGAAAAATCTGATCTTGAACACACACACACACACATGTGACCATAGTTTTATAAATATGCAAAATTGACAAATACAATGAAAAACATTAATAAAATACTATAAAATGTTAATATTATATAATAGTTATGGTCGTTAGGCCTTTTTTTCTGAAGAAAACTTAAAAAGATAATAAATTAAATTAAAAAAAAAACAGGGCCGACTGGGAAGAACTTATCATTGCTGGCCAAAAAATCTGGATGCTGGCCAGATCTGGTAGGTATGGTATAAAGTGTCAAAGAAATTTAATGTTAAAAATGAACCTAAATCTTCGTGTACTGACTCCCAATCGAGTTGTTTGGGATTCAAGAAATAATCCTAACTACCAACAGCGGTCCATCTTATTCGAAATTTGAAATGCTTCTTTGGCGAAGGAGTTATTCTTTCCTGTAATTTGATTAGACATAGAATCCACTCTCGTTCTACTGAATGTCCTGGATTCGCAGCAGCTATTTTAACATTTGCATTAAACTGAAACTTCCTTCTTGCATACACGCTCCGCCAGAAGCACATACGATAATTAATGGAAGATAATTATCAGTAGCATGCTGGATTAGACGGGTTATTTTTTCACCTACTACTGAGCCCATACCGCCTCCCATAAACTGAAAATTCATAACTCCGAGTGCGACATTAATACCATTTACTCTACCTATACTTGTTTGAAACTATGATACGGAAGTCAATCTGAGGCAGGTGTTCAAATCGGGATTGAACCGATGACCGTCACATTACAAGTGCGATGCTCTAACCTCTGAGCTAAGCATAACAACCACCACTGGATCGAAAAAGGGGGTCCATGGGCACAAAAACACTCCCTGCCATTCAAAGAACCAAGGGCCATTCTTTCAATAGAAATCCCGGGCATCTGCTCTCTAGAACTGAACAAGGAGGAAACCCTTTGCCAACAAAGAAATGATGGGCGTAGAGACTTTATTCCAAACAGATATCATCCAAGGAATAAAGCTAAGTTACTGGTTCATTTTTGGTTCTGGTATGGGTTTGAAGAACCAGGTTTGCTGGTATGGCGATTTTTTTTTCTTGTGTTTGTTTTTGGTTTGTCCAAACAAAAAATATATAAAAAATTAAAAAATATAGAATTTATAGCCTGATACATACGAAATTAGTGACATTGTCATTAACCACATAGTATGCATACGAAATTAGTGACATTGTCATTAACCACATAGTTTGCATCTTGATAATCATTGAACATAAATGTTTATACTTGGCTTTTAGGGTTTAGGAATGTGTTTTTTATTATTTACTTGCATTGGTTTTGGTGAAAAAATGAAAAAAATTGAAAAAGGCATTTTTGACTGCTGTTGACTATTGTATGCTGTGGGTTCGCCATCCCAATGCCTAGGGTTTGTCCAGTTACAGCAAGGTTCTTTTGCCAGAAGAACCCTGCTGTACCCAGGTGCCTAGGGACGAACCCTGGGCATTGGGACGGAGAACCGAACCCGTATCCGCACCCGGATCGAACCCAGACCCCCAACGCCTCCAAAAACTGAAGAACCAGTAACGTAGGAATAAAGACATCCAAAGAGGGATGCTTCCCCAAGCATCTATAGATCAGAGACTTGCAGCCCATATCCTTTTCCAGAGCTTGTAAGTATTCTTTCTCGATCACCATCTCAAGAACCTCATTGGAAAACACCAAGGAAACAACCCTAAGCAAAACCGAAACTGGCGAATCCTGGGCCTCTGCTGCCACTTCAAAATATGCCTTTGGTTGAGAGTCAGGGCAAGGATGCTCTTCAGATGCCCTAACATCAGCTTCTTTAATCCCCCACCCATTCTGTTCCACAGGTTGAAGAACGCTGAACACTGAACCAGGTTGAAGAGGATTGTTTTGAAGAATGTTTCCTTAACAAAAGTCACCACAGCCATGGAAAGGGTTACAGACATTGGGGCAATCCAAAAAAATAAGGTTGTTTCCCCATAACCATCTTCCCATGAACCTGAGCAGCACAGACCTGGGGCATGGAGTTGCTCCCCACAGTCCCCGTCAGAATGGGCTTCCCAGAGTGCCATGCCCTCTCTGCAAGTTTTTTCTTTTGGTCGCTCCCTGAGCGCAGACCCTCCAATCGATCCTTCGATCCTCCATCATCATCTGCCCTGCCTCTTCCAATTGCCAAAACCTGCCTGCCGCAAGTTTAAACATGATGACAATCCACAAAAATAATTTGCCAAATATTTCTGTATATTTTATTAATTTAAGTCTTTTTGAATTCCTTAGTCCTAAGAATTCTAAAGGAAAATAGTGCTGCAATAAATACATGAGCACGACTAAATTTCCCTTTGCACATTCAATTGGCTAGGATGGTGTTCCTTTCTCGAGTCTAGGTGACAACAGTGTTTCTCTGTTCATATCAAGAACGTCCATCTTCAGAAGACAATACATACTTGTAGATTGTCCATATCTAATCATCCGAGACTTTGGGAAAATGGGTTGCAGGGAAAATATTACAAGTAATTTTTTGTGATTTTGTTCAAAAAATAAATTTGCAAAACAGAAAACCTTTGCTTGAACATTGACAAATGCTTTATATAAATGTGAATAAAATGACAGCATTTCGAAATTTACCAGAATTTATGCTATTCATCTCCAATTGAGTAATGAACAGGCCATCCAATTGGGAGAGTGTCTTCAAACTCCAAGATATAAATTTTGCTTCTAGTGTGTGTATGTATATATATTTTCCATGTACTAAAAAACATCGTGGAAACTAGGATGGTCATGATAGGAATTTTGATACACTTCTGATTTCTTCTGTGAACGTAGGACTCCTCTTTAAGAATGTACGCAAAATGCTAAACATGAAATTATAGGGCCAGCTAACCAGCGTATCAAATTTACTAATGATCTTTCCTGGTCTTTTGCAGAGAATCAAGCAAGAGGAGGAAAATACAGAAATTCAGGAAGGTTTAAGAATAAAAAATCAATTCCCAATGCTAATGCCCGCAATGAACTTCGAGATGTTGAGCAGGTGCGGAAACAAAGGCAAAGAAAAGAGACAAAGCAGATTCATGGTTCTAGTAAAAATGGAAATTTTGGAAAGGGCAGTAAAAGTGGAAAGTTTGGGAAGGGTAGTAAAAGTGGAAAGTTTGAGAAGGGTAGTAAAAGTGGAAAAGGTAGTAAAAATGGAAAGAGGCCATTTAAGGGAAAAGGTAAAAGGAAGTAAGCTGGTTATCCATTTAAGAAGTTCAAATTTTATTTTTATGATACCGTATGCTATCAAAGCCAATAGCAAGCCATCAAGTCCTCTCTATGAGGGAGGGTTTGCATTTAATCCATATGTTGTATTTTATTTATATAACATGATGTGGTAGTTACTGCAGAAATAGGATAACTGCTTGCAAAATGAGGAACTTTTAGGTAGTTTAATGATAGATTTCTTGAGATTTGTTTAGTTTGAGTACAATAAACAGTTCAAAAGTCAGACTTTGTTTATGTATTTTACTATTGATCTCTTTCTACATGTATAAATATTGTCTCGTTTTTGGCTGATTAAAAAAGGTTGGCTAAACAGAGTCTTGTAAAAAGATCATAGTGTTGCTATACATTTCGGCGCACTCATTAGTCATACTTTTTACTAATGACCTCATTTTACATGTATAAATATCATCTTTTTTGGTGATATATATATTTTACTTACAAATCAAAGGTATTTCATCATGTTGCTCCATAGCTCTGTTTCTTTGGTTTATCGATTTAATGTCTTGCGAGAAACCATTCAAAATCATCACTGTGAATATATAGTTCAAATGCCTCGCATTCTTCAAACGTGGGTGATTCCATTCTAGTAAATTAAGATAATGTGAATACTGAAGACTAACAGATAACAGATTTGCAAGAAGATTGCAGATGTCAATTCTTTGTGCAGATCTCAACTTTGGACCTAAATGTAACTAGGACTAGGAATCCCTTCTCACTAATACTACCGTTGAGCTAGGGAAATATACGAGTGAGGAGACAACTGAGATTAGGTTAGGTCTCACTCTTTTCAAACACTTGACGATCAAGAAAAATAACACAATTTTAACCGCCGAATGGCTCAACCAACTTCATGACTATCTGAAGAACATTGCCATAGTTTTTTAACGAAAACACCGTCAATGGTTCAGGTGTTCTTGGTGGCTTTCACCAAATCCTGGGAAGAGGTTTATTTCTCATACAAATCTAAAACTCTATGCTCAAATGCGTAGGGTTTTCAAGTCTCACAAATTTTAGTTATGTGGACACGGATATTCGCGGGGGAATGGATGGAGGCATAGCAACTTTTGTGTATTTAAAAAAATTAACCCTCCCATCTACTTGATTTACTTTCTTCAATGTTATATGGAAAGTTCCACATCATTTAAGGAGTATTGAGTACTGAACCGTTTGATTTATTGAATTCTCATCCCTTTCATACCATTGCAAAGTAGGCTGATACATAATTACTTTGTGAGTTATTAAGTGCATTATTTACCTAGTTGGGCCTCCACTTATAATATTTAGATGGCAAGACAAATTTCAATGCATATAGTTTTTTTTAGCAACATTGTGTCACTTGCAATTTTCTGAAAATCCTCCACATGATTTTATTAAATACATGGGAAGTAATCAATCGCAAGTTTACATGGCAACTTGACAATAATTAACATTTAATTTTTACATTATACATCATATCACCTCCTTGATGGGAGTGGGCATGTACAAGTGCATAGTGGGCATGTACGAGTGCATATACAGCATAATGTATAGCACACATCCATTTCTATATTGAATGATTGGAGTTTGTCATATTATTGAATTTTCAAAGGACATTATATGGTCCCAAATAGTTGTAGGAACTCCTAAAAAACCCATGTTTGTAGACGACTTATAATCCCTAATGGTTTTAAGAATTGGTAGATTAAGTGTTGAGCACATAAAAATGAACTTGATTTGTTCAAATATTAAAGGATTTTCTTCTAACAATAGGTGTGTAATGTGAATACCGAACTGAACAAGAGGGTCCATTTTTTATTCTTAAAGGGTTCAAATGAGAGTAGTTTGCATGATATTTGTGCTTATACCAAATTTGTATAAGATTGGAATTTAAAAAATACCTTAGTTTGGCAAGACAAGGTTAACATGTATTTAGAGTGGCTACTATGCTTTGAAGAGAAATGGTGACTTGGCATGCTTTTTGTGGTCTAGCCAATAAAGATGACAAGTAGTGTTGTTGTTAATGTATATCTTTAGAAGGTACATTGTGGATGCTGAGGTTTATGCAAAGGATTTATGAAAGAACTGTTCATCTATAACATTGAAAATTAGAATAACAAGAAGCTAAAAAACCTCTTAAGGAGCAAATCAGAGGGTGAGATGTGAACTTTAAATTGGGACCCTGAACTAATCGAAAAAAAAATCGACATGATAAATAAAAAGGTTTGTCCACAAAATCTTCACAATACGATTTTTTAAAACAAGACGAATTCGAGAAAAACAGAGAGTTTCAAGTATCTAGTGAAGAAAATAGGAGAGAACTATCTAAATAAAGCTAGAAAAACAGAGAGGGAGTTGCAAAGAGTACCATCATGACCTTACAAGGTCTTTTTAGTATGCCAAGTGTCATATTATCTTACAAAGCAACGAGAAATTTGTGACATGCAAAGGAGTTACGTAAATAACTCTCAAAATCTTAAAGATAACAAAGAGGTGAGTGATACTTCATAGAATTTGTGTTTATGCAAATTAATAATTTACGTAAATATAAATTTTACACAAAGAAAACTTAAGATAATAAAATTATCTAAATAAAGGTTACCTCTAACACCCCTCTTTAAACTTCATTTAGGTGTTTGCAAACAAACAAGAAAGGAAATATTACTAACTCTCTCACATGATGAGATCTTTCTTCAATCTTATCATATTATAAAAGATTACAAATTTGTCTTTAAATAATGGCTTAGTGAAGATATTAGCCATTTGCTTTTAAGTAGAATAGAGAGAGAAGAATTTGATTGTTTTCAAGAAATTTGCATTGAAAGTGATGTTGAATCTTAATGTGCTTGGATCTTGCATAGAAAGCCGAAATTTTTGCAAAGACAATCTCACTTTGCTTATCACCAAAAATCTGAGTAGATGAAGATCGAGGGTGGCTCAAATTTGCAAGAAGTCTTTGAAGACAAATGGCTTCTTTGTCAACATGATTACAAGCTTTGTACTTGGCATCGGTAGAAGACAAATATATTATACTTTGTATTTTACTATTTCATGAAACCATGTTGGATCCTAGATAAACAATGGTCACTTGTGGATCTACGATCATTAAGATCACCGACGCAATCAAAATTAGGATACCCTACCAAAGAAAAATGACTAATCGAGGTATACTCGATACCAAAAATTAGAATACTTTTAATATAATGGAGAATTCTTTTAGCAGCATTAAAATCAGTAGTTTGGGTTTTTGACATAAAACGAGAAACCTATCCAATAGAAAAAACAATACTATGACGAGTCTGAGTAAGGTAATTTAACTTGTTAATTATTTGTCTATATAAAGTTGGATCAACATTTCTAGTTTTCACGTCATTAACCAATTTTACATGAAGTTCACAAGGGGTAACAACATGTTTACAATCTAACATATTAAACCTAGATAACAAGTCATATGCATATTTAGATTGAGAAATGAAAATGTTATCTATTTCTTGCCAACCTTCAATAATTAAAAAAATAATGTGAGACTTAAATTTATCATTTCAAAAGTATTATTTAAAACATTTTTAGTGCAAGAAACTATTGAATTATTACTACTGGTTATGATCAAGTTATCAACATATAAAACAATGATAACTATACCATTTGGAGTGATTTTAACAAAAAGATTAGGATTATTAGAGCTATGAGTAAAATTTTGAGTTATAAAGAATTGATAAATTTTAGAGTATCATTTTCACCATAAATAGCTTTGTTTAACTTGAAAAAAAAAAAATTAATTAGTTTTTTTAATAAAATCATGAGGTTGAGACATTTAAATTTCTTCATGTGAATCACTATTCAAGAAAGCACTCATGACATCCATTTGATAAACAAGCAATTCATTTGAGCAAATTAAACTAAAACAACTTTAATTGTGGGCATCTTAGTTATGGGTGCAGAAGTTTTATTATAATCAATTCTTTCAATTAAAAAAAATCTCTAACAACTAATCTAACGTATTTTTCCACTTGATTATCAGAATTGAACTTAGCTTTAAACAATTATTTATAATTTACCAAATTATGACTTTTAAGGAGAGTGATCAAGTCTCAAATACAATTAGAGATCAAAGAGTTGTATTCATCATGTGTTGTTTTTTTCTCAATGAGGGTGACCTTGAGCTTGTTTGAGGTTTATTATCGTGCATAAATTTAAACATCAAAACATAGTTGCAAAATTGTTGTCTAGTTTTACGAGTATCATTAAGATATATATCAATTTCAAAGGCTTCTAGAGTTGTTTTGACCCACTTAGACATAACTTTAGGTGGAACAAGACTAGGAGGAGAAGAAACTTTATGAACATCACTATGCAAAACATCATTTGGATCATCACTTGAATCAATAGGACAAGAAGCAAAAATAATATCAAGAGAATTTGAATTGGAAGCACAATTAAGTACATTTTTAATAATTCAAATCTTCCTTTTAATCTCAATTTTTCTAGTTTAAGGATCATGAATTCTATAAGATTTAGATGATTCATTATAACCAACAAAGCTAATGGTTTTGGTTTTTGAATCTAACTTTTTACGTTTTTCTTTAAGAATATGATCAAAAACATCTAAACCAAAAACATGTAAATGCTTTAAGTTACATTTTCTACTACTCCAAATTTCTTCAAGACGAATATTTAAGATAACTTTAGTGGGAGTTTTATTAATGACATAATCAACACAATACATAGCTTCAACCCAAAATTTATAATGCAGGACTTTAACATGCAACATACACCTACTCATTTCAATGATGGTCCTATGTTTTTATTCAACAACACCATTTTGATCAAGTTTGTAATAAATATATTTTTTATGTTTAATACCATGCTTACAATATGAAAGAAAAATATTATTAATATATTCAGTACCATTATCAGTTCGTAAGATACACAAATAACAACTAGATTTTTTTCAACAAATGCATGAAAGTCAATGAAAGTATTTAAAACTTGATCTTTAGTTTTTAAGCAATAATTCCAAACTCGTTTATTGCAATCATCAAAAAAGATTAAAACATATTTTACACCATTAATAAATGTTTTTATAGGACCTAACATATCACTATTAACTAAATGAAGTTTTTTCTGTTGTACGTCAAGATTTATTTTTATGAAAAAATTCTTTATGTATTTTACCATCCATACATCCACTATAGATACAATAAGTTGGAGGAATTGCAAGAAAACTATGCACTATATTGAGTTTATTCATAAGTGCAATATTTTGGTAATTAATATGTCATGATCTTTCTTGCCACAGGTTACTATCAATAGAAGCAAACAAAACATGAGTAGAAGAGGAAGAAGAGAATTCAATAAATCTAAACAAGTTATCATTATTTAGAAAGGTTGTAACAACAATTTAAAAATTTTACTTGACTGATTTAATATAATTAGTGTCATTAAAGAATTCTACTTTATAGTCTTGTTTGCATACTTGAGGAACAAAAAATATATTAAATTTTAAATAAAAAACAAACAAAACATCATGCAATTTACCATTCTGAATTTTAACAGTTCCTATGGCTTCAACATTGCAAAAAATTTGATTTACAAGACTTAAATATTTTTTACAATGATATGGTTCTAAAGAAGTAAATAAATCAACATTAGATGCCATATGTTGAGTAGCACTAAAAGTGACACTCTATTGAATGGGCGAAACACACAAAGCACAAGTAAAAGTAACTCTAATATCAAACTTCAGTTTGTTTTGAGTTTTAATATTACTAGTGTTAGTAGTGTCATTGACTTTAAACTTCCCATTTTAAATATCCTGTTTCTTCTTAAAACAATGATTTTTATCATAATAGTTATACTTTAATTTTTTCTTAAGTTTTGAGTTAAATTTTTGATCTTTTTTTATCATATATTTTATTTGAATTAGCATGATCTTTGCCATTCGTGTGTTGGTGTTTAGACAAAAAAAATATGTTCATTGGTTTTAAGACTATCAAATTGTATTAACTTTAATTTTTCTTAACACAACAAAGTACAAAATAAAGCACAAGTCAATTAAACAATTAAAGTAGGAATAATAAATTTTCGAATGAATATTTATAATAAATTGTTGAAAAGGTTGAGGCAAACATTTTTTCATAAAAATATAAATTAAATTCAAGTCTAAAAATTTAACGTCTAAATCGATCAATTGAGAATGCAAAGAGTGAACTTTGATTAAAAATCATTCATAATTTTGAAGTCATTATACTTTAAATCAGAAAGTTGATCTTGAACTTGATTTTTCTTAGATTCATTCACAATATCATAAATATATTTAAGTTTAGACCAAACATCATGTACAAGAAAACAACTATCAATGTGCACATGCAATTCAGGGGTCATGGCCATGCCAATCAAACATAACCTATTCATTTTTTGTTTTCTTTTTCTCTTAGACGTCGATAGTAGTAAGTTTTTCCCCAGGTTTTGGGTCCTTGCCATCTATAACGCGTACTAAGTGATTGAATATGAATATATATTGTATATGTGATTTTTATAAGTGATAATTGGTGGTTGTAAGTTTAAATTTGGATAATAATTGAATCATTGTGTTGTGAAAGCTCACCCAATATTAGAAAGCAAAATACAAAAAAAATCATCTAGGTATGTAAGATGTGAGGAGGAGGGACAAAAATATCAACAAAAGATGGGCTTTGCCAAAGAAAAAGAAATAAGACAAGAAAAAACTCTGACCTTGGAAAGGTGTAGATTGAAAAAAACACAATAGTTTAGAAAAATCAAACTACTAGAAAGTTTCTAAAAATATTGGAAGAGAGTTTGAAATTTACCACAATAGTTACATTGGAAATGAAAATTGAAATGTTTTTAAAACTATGAATTTTGATTCAAGGAAGATCAATTAACTTGTAAATATAAGTCCACACCAAAAATCCAAAATAAAACTAAGTTAATTTGAGAGTTGTAAATAATGGGTTTTAATTGATGAAGTTGAAGTTTGAAATTAAAAAAAGATTACATTTAAAATAATTAATCTCTTTTTGTGTTTGCTTTTATTGAAACTTAAAAAAAAAAGGTTATAAATTCCAAAGCACTACGTGCTATATCCAAAACAAGAATTGTTTTTGTTTGAGTGTTTAGATTTAATTAAAACACTACAAGCTAAAGCAAGCTACTTGAAGTAATTAAAAAACACTATAAGGTTAATTTAAAGCATATTTCAAATAAATAAAGAGTGTTTTAGGTTTTGTTTGCAAGAGTTTAAGTTAATTGAGTTTTGATCCTTTAATAAAGTGCTCAAACTACGAATTATGATTCAACAAAGTAAAATAAATTAACTTGTAAATGTAAGTCCACATCAAATCTCCAAAAGAAAAATAAGTTAATATACGAGTTGTATATAGTGGTTTTAAATTGATGAAGTTGAAGTTTGAAATTAAAAAAGATTACATGTTATATTTGTTTTTATTGAAACTTAAAAAAAAAGGTTATAAATTCTAATGCACTATGCGCTATTTCCAAAATAAGAATTGTCTCTGTTTAAGTGTTTGGATTTAATTAAAACATTACAAAATCAAACTACTTGAAGTAATTAAAGAAAACTACAAGTTTAATTTAAAGCATGTTTTGAATAAATAACGAGTGTTTTGAAATTTGTTTGTAAGAGTTGTGATAATTTAATAAAGTGTTCAAATTATGTATAGAGATACAAAATACTCAAGAGAGCAAGCAAAACTCAAAGCATGCTATAAAAAGACTAAATGCATAAAAGAAAGTGAATTACATCAATGCATAAAAATGAATGCCATCACACGGGTGGTTGCGTATAACTCAATGAACAAGATTGTAGATAACTATAACTCACAGAGCTATACTCACTTAAAAATAAAATTCATATGAAAGATAAACAAACAAAAAGGTAAGATGATTAAAGAAGTGTATTTGAATGAGTTTTGATGAAAAATACAGTAAAAGTAACTAAAAGGCGAAACGTGCTTTGAAAAGGGATAAAGATGCTCAACTCAATAATAGGGCAATCCAAAAATAGAACTTACTATTAAAAACGTGCACAACAATATTAATACATTGAACAAAAGGACTTACATAAATAAAAGTGTGAAAGAATTCTCTAAGTGTTGTAAATAAAAAATGAACCAAATATGCTACAAAAGTCCAAAACAAGTGTTATACAAGTCAAATTACAATGATAGAAAAGAAGATAATTGCACACAAATGAAGGCATCACCGAACAACAATGTTGTAATAATTTTTTTTTAAGTTTATTTGTCATAAACTCCATCGAGGATTTATGCTAGAATCATTCATCAATAATATTGAAAGACGCAAAAAATTAGAATAATAAGAAACTAGAATATCTCTTAAGGAGCAAACCACAAAATGAGACAGATTTTAAAGGGAGAAACCAAACTAATCCAGAAAAATCCATGTGATAAATAAGAAGGCTTGTCCACAAAATCTTCACAATACAATTTTTAGAAACAAGATAAATTTAAGAAGAGAGAGATTCAAGTATCTAGCGAATAAAAGAGGAGACAACATTTTAAATAGAGTAAGAAAAAGGGAGATAGAGTCACAAGAATCCCATCATGACCTTACAAGACTTCCTTAATATGTGCCAAGTGTCTTATTCCTTGAGAAAGTGAATGTAAGCGTGTGACATGTGAAGGGGAGGAGTTACTTATTCAAGTAACTCTTGAAATCGTAAAGAGGACAAAAATATGAGTGAAACCTAAATGAATTTAGATTTATGTGAATTAATAATTCATATAAATACAAATTCTACACATATAAAGGAAAATTTAAATAATAAAATTATCCAAATAAAAATTAATCCTAACGCTCCCTCTTAAATTTTGTTTAGGGGTTTACAAATAAACAAGAAGGGAGGAAACATTACTAGATAGCTTCCTTCAATCATAACATGTTACAAAAGATTACAAATTTATATTTATATAATCGTTTAGTGAAGATATTATACATTTGCTCTTGACTATAACAAAAAGAGAGAAGGATTTGAATATCTTCAATAAGTTTGTGCTTAAAGTGATGTTGAATCTCAATGTGCTTAGATCTTGTATGAAAAATCATATCTTTTACAAAGGCAACGACAATTTGATTATCACAAAAAATCAGAGTAGGCAAAGATTGAGGGTGGCCCAAATATGCAAGAAGTAGTCAAAGCTAAAAGACTTCTTTGACAACATGATTACAAGCTTTATACTTAATGTTAGTAGAAGACAAAGATATTATACTTTATTTTTTACTATTCCATGATATTTTGATGGAATCCAAAGAAAAAATAGTTACTTGCAGATCTACGATCATTAGGATCACCAATTGAATTAGAATCAAAATAACCTATCAAATAAAAGTTACTATTCGAGGTATACTCGATGCCAAAAGTTAGAGTACATTTAATGTAATGAATAATTCTTTTAGTAGCTTCAAAATGAGTAGTTTAAGATTTTGACATAAAATGAGAAACCAATACAACAAAAAAAAAAAATCAGGATGAGTACGAGTAAGATAATTCAAACTCTCAATTAATTAGCTATATAAAGTTAGATCAACATTTTTAGTTTCCATCATTAACCAATTTTACACCAAGTTCACAAGGGCTAGCAACATGTTTACAATTTAACATATTAAACCTAGATAACAAGTCATATGCATATTTAGATTGAGAAATGAAAATGTTATCTTTTTTTTGTCAAATTTGAATGCCTTAAAATAATATAAGAGACTTAAATCTATCATTTTAAAATTATTTTTTAAAGCATTTTTAGTGTAAGAAACCATTGAATTATTACTACCAATTATATCAAGTAATCAACATAAAAAATAATGATATAACTATGTCACTTGGAGTGTTTTTGAGAAAAAAATTATGATCATTAGAGCTATGAGTAAAGCCTTGAGTTATAAAGAATTGATAGATTTTAGAGTACCATTCTCACCATAAATAGATTTGTTTAACTTGCAAACAAGATTCTCATTACTTTTCTTAATAAGATCAAAAAGTTGAGACATGTAAATTTTTTCATGTAAATTGTCAATCAAGAAAGCAATCTTAATATCTATTTGATAAATAAGCTAATACATTTGAGTATTTAAAGCTAAAACAATTTTAATTATGAAAATCTTAGCAATTTGAGAAAAACCTCTAACAACTAACCTAGCTTTGTATTTTTCTACTTGATTATTAAAATTAAACTTAGTTTTAAACAACCATTTACAACTTACCAAATTATGATCTTTAGGGAGAGGGACTAAGTCCCAAGTATGATTAGATATCAAAGAGTTATATTTATCATACATTATTTTTTTCCACTGAGGGTGGCCTTGAGCTTGTTTAAGTGTCTGACGGGCATTGTTGTGCATAAGTTTAAAGATCAAAGTAAAGCTGCAAAATTGTTACCTAGTTCTATGAGTATCATTAAGATCTACATCATTTCTAGAAGCTTCTAGAGTTGTCCTGGGCCACTTAGGTATAGCTTTAGGTGGAGCAAGATTGTAAGAAGGAAAATAAACTTTTGGAATAATATCACTATGCAAAACATCATTTTCATCATCACTTGAATTAAAAAAAAAGACATAAATAATATCAAGAGAATTTGAATTGAAAGCAAAATTAAGTACACCATTTTAAACAATTTTAACATCCTTTTTAATCTCAATTTTGTTAGTTTGAGGATCATAAATCCTTTAAGTTTAAGATGATTCATTATAAATAAAAAAGATAAATGTTTTTGTTTTTGAATATAAGTTCTTCGTTTTTTCTTAAGAATATAAACAAAAGCATCAGAACCAAAACACACAACTGCTTTAAGTTAGGTTTTCTACCACTCCAAGCATTTTCAGGGGCAAGATTTAAAATAGATTTAGTGGGAATCATATTAATAAGATAAATAACATAATAAATAGCTTCAACCCAAACTTTATAATGTATGTTTTAAGCATGTAACATACACCTAGCTATTTCAATGATGGTCCTATATTTTTATTTAGCAACACCATTTTGTTCAGGTGTGTAAGAAATAATAGTTTCATATTTAATACCATGTTGCTTATAATATGCAAGAGAAATATTATTAACATATTCAGTACCATTATCAATTCGTAAAATACATAAAGAATTAGATTGTTTTTCAACAAATACATGAAATTCAATGAAATTATCTAAAACTCGATCTTTAGTTTTTGAGATATAAATCCAAATTCATTAGTGTAATCATAAAAAAAAGTTAAAACATACGTTGCAATATTAATAGAAAGAGTTTACATAGGACCTAAAATATCACTATGAACTAAATGATGTTTTTCAATTACGCATCCAGGTCTTTTTTAAGAAAAAATACTATTTATATTCTACCATCCATACATCCACTACAAACAAAATCAATTAGAGGAATTGTAGGCAAACCATGCACTATTTTAAGTTTATTCATAAGTACAATACTTTGGTAATTAATATGTCCTAATATTTCATGCCACAAGTTACCATCAGTAGAAGCAAGCAAAGCATGAGTAGAATAGGAAGAAGAAAATTTAGTAAAGTTAAAGAAGTTATCATTATCTAGATAGGTGGTAGTAATAATTTAAAAATATTCCATGGATGATTTAACATAACAAGTCTTTAAATTATTCTACTTTATAATCCTATTTTCATAATCAAGAAATAAAAAATAGATTGAATTTTAAATTAGGAACAAACAAAACATCATGCAATTCGCCATTAGGTATTTTAACAGTTTCTATGGCTTCAACATTTCAAGAAGCATGATTTGCAAGACTTAAATTATTGTTATAAATATCCGGTTCTAAAGAAGTAAATAAATCAGTATTAGATGTAATATGTCGAGTAGTACCATAATCAACAATCTATTCAATTAGAGAAACACACAAAGCACAAGTAAAAAACAACTTTAGTATTAGACTTCTGTTTGTTTTGAGACTTAATATTACTAGTGATAGTAGTACTTTTGACTTTAAGCTTTTTGTTTTTAATATCCCATTTCTTCTTAAAATAATGATCTTCATCATGAGTGTTTTTGTCACAATAGTTACATTCTAATTTTTTGTATTATGTTTGTATTAGATTTTTGATCTTTTTTGTCATGTGTATTGTTTGACCTAGCATGATCTTTATTAGGTCAATTGATCAAATTTCATTTACTTTATTTTTTATTAGTATAGTTTAATGTTAGTTGGTTCACAGGAGAGTTAGTTGGGTTTCGTAATCACCCTGTGAAAGTTTTACGAACTTTTACCTCCTTTGTAATTATAATCTAATATATACATTATTACATTTTGTGGAAAATTTTATCAAATTTACAATGTAGTTTTTCATATTTTCCTATGTGAGTGGTCTCAATAGTGGCATCAAATAAGGTTAAAAATAATTTGTTGGTGAATGAGTTTACTTAAATCCTAGTTTATCAAATAAAAAAGGAGAGAGATTTTTTTAACCAATGGTATGGAACTTTTAGCAAAGTCTTTTAAAGATGTTTTTGAAACTTTAATATTAAAAAAAAAATGATCTAAAAGCCATTTTGTATGGCCTATCCCTCATAGTTTCATTAAAAAAAATTACATCTACATGGCCTATGCCTTGGAATAAACACAGATATGCGTAGTATCTCTTTCTAAAACTTTCAAATTGCTATCTTGTATGGAAAAATAGTCCATTTAAAGGCATTTTATAGTAAGAAAATGGGCATCATATGACCCAAATCTATTGACAATAATTTGTACAACCAAAACTAGTTTTCAATGGATTTTAATATTTTTGAATATATTTTTATCTATAAAACCTGATTTAAATGTATGAATATGGCCCCAAATTTTTATAGAAGTCAATTTACTACCTGGATAAGTAGAAGTATAACCTAAACTATTTTATATAGCAGCTATATGGCCTCTAAATAGCCTAGAGAGATAACATAAAGGAATTTGATACCAAAAAACGCCTTTAATTATTCACCAATCACTATTTGTATGACCTTGATATGATTTGTAAGGACTAAGATGCAATAATATGACCTTTATACGTCTGGAAGTACTAGGAAATAAAATATGGTGCATAAGTAAAACAACAATAATGGATATATGATTTATTTCTATTTTTCCAATGTTATTTATTAAACTAAGAACCACAAGAAAAACACAACACATGTTTTAATTTACCCAGTGAATAGTTAAGTGAATATTTTTTTCATGCATAGATTTTTATTTTATTTTCCACAACTGAGACTTATAGTGTATAAGGCACTTATTCTTATTATAGTCCATGAACATCTTGAATAGGAGTTGGTTAAACTATTTTTATTGGTCACTTGAAGTAGGAGAGGTAAAGAGTTCAAAACCTCCAAAACTATCTTTTTGGTCGCATTCGTCACTGCAAACATTGTATTATGACAATTTTTTTGACTAATCATTATTTTATTTAATAGTCATCATGTGATCATTTGATTTATAGGTTTTTGGACTTTATGGACATATCATAATGGTCAATTTTTTAATTTAAAATTTATTTATATGATATTTACAATAAACATATTGAAAATAATGTATAACTATGCATTTTTGGTGGAAACTGATATCTTCAAAATATAAAAATTGATAATGTCTTCTCATGCTTGTGCTTTTAGAGAACTTATTGTCTATTACATGTCTATCAAGATCCTTATGATTGACAAAGTATCAATGAAGGTTGGAGGATCCATTGGAGGTTAGAGCATAATTTCCGTTCTCTAGTTAGCTATTTGCTTGGAGTTTGGGTCAAATATTTGAATGACACTTTTGGTAGCACTTGTATGGTTATTTTAGTTTCAGTTTCAATTTATTTCACTTAATTGATATTCATGATGAGGACCAAATAAAGTTGGTTGATTTAATTTTTTTATTGCAAGGGCTTCTCACCTCTCGATTGATAGGGGGAGATACTCTATAGCACTTAATCAGTTGTCAGTGATTATACAAGTCAACATAGAAGTTGATAGTACCATAGTGTTGAACAAAAAAATATCAATATTTATTGGACATTAGGGAGATATGCCATACACATTATTGAATAGTCACTTGGACAGGTTTCTGTGTGAGACCTTATGTGAATTGATGTGATTGAACATGCTTTGATCATGTTCTATTATAATACGATACAAAAGATATCAGGCGATGAACATGTATTGATCGTATATTCATCAACTTTTATGTCACAATTCAGAGAATGAGTTTATGTATAGATTAATATCAATTTTGATCAGTACAATGATGCACAACATGCTAGTTACAAGTGAAATAAATACTTTTGATGGCTTCATAGTCATAGCTCTAGATCATCTTATATACCCCTTTTGGATCAATGGGAGTTTTTTGGGTCAGTAGATCAAATTTCATTTACTTTATGTTTTGTTAGTATAGTTTAATGTGAGTAATAAATGTTTGTTGGTTCACAGGAGAGTTACCATGAAAGTTTTATAAGCTATTACCTCATTTGTAAATACAATCCAATATAATACATTAATAAATTTTGTGATAAGTTTTATCAAATTTACAATGTATTTTTTCATATTTACATGTGTGAGTAGTTCCAAAAATATTTGTCATTCTTGCATTGGTGTTTAGATACAAAAATATATTCATTGGTTTTAAGACTACCAAATTGAATTAACTTTTGTTCTTCTTGATGCAAAAAATTATAAAATAAATCAAACATGAAATGAACAACTAAAATAAAAATAATAAGTTACGATTAAATATTTGTAATAAATTATTGAAAAGATTGAAGTAAACATTTATTCATGACAATGTGATTTAAATCCAAGTCTAAAATTTTAATGCCTAAACCAGGCAATTTTGAATGCATGAGTTAACTTTGGTCAAAAAATCATTTATAGTTTTGAATTCATTATACTTTAAAATAGAAATTTGATCCTGAACTTGAATTTTTTTAGATTCATTTATAACATTATAAACAACTTTAACTTTAGATCAAGCATCAGATGTAAGAAGAAAATTATCAATGTGCACATGCAATTTGAGGGTCATAACCATGCCAATCAAACCTAAGGTCTCTTCATTTTTTTCTTGTCATTTCTCTTGGATGTTAGTAGTAGTATTTTTTCATCGAGTTTGGGGTTATTTCCATATACTATGCACTAAGTGTTTAAAAATGAATATATATTGCATATGTAACTTATATAAGTGATAATTGATTGATACAAGTTTAAATTTGGGCAATAGTCGAGTCATTGTGCTATGAAAGCTCATATAATATGAGGAAGTGAAATACAAAAAAAATACCTAAACACTTAAGATGCGAGGAAGAGGGACAAGAATGACATTAAAAGATGGGCTTTGCCAAATAATGAGAAATATGACAAGAAAAACTATGACCTTGAAAAGGCGGAGATTACAAAAAAAAACACAATAGTTTAGAAAAATAAACTACTATAAGGTTAAAAATGCAGCAAGAAAGTTTTAAATTCACCAAAATAATTGAACTGGAAATGATAATTAAAGTGGTTTTAAAACTATGAATTATGATCCAACAAGGTAAGATCAATTAACTTGTAAATGTAAGCCCACATCAAAAATCCAAAATAAAACTAAGTTAATATGAGAGTTATAAATAGTTGTTTCAAATTGATAAGTTGAAGTTTGAAACTAAAAAAATATTACATGTTAAAAAATAAACCTCTTTTTGTGTTTGATTTTATTGATAATTTTTGAAATAATTTTTTTATAAATTTCAAAGCACTACACACTATTTCCATTGCCTTTGTTTGAGTGTTTGGATTTAATTAAAACACTAAAAGATAAAGCAAGATACTTAAAATAATTAAAATACACTACAAACTTGATTTAAATCTTTCTTCAAATAAATAAAACGTGTTTTGAGCTTTGTTTGTAAGAGTTTGGATACTTTAATAAAGTGCTCAAAGAGTGCAAAGAAAAATACAAAATACAAAAGAAAGAAATCAAAACTCAAAGTATGATATAAAAAGACTAAATTACATAAAAGAAAGTGAATTACATCAATGCACATAATTGACTATCAACACATAGGTGGATACATATAACTTAATGCATGAGACTACATATAATTTCAACTCACAGAGCTATATGCACTCAAAATCAAAACACATGAAAAATAAATGGATTAACAACTTAAAAAATAAAATGAAAAGGTAAGAGGATTAAAATAAGTGTATTTTAATGATTTTTTATAATAAATACAATAAAAGTAACAAAAAGGTGAAGTACACTCTAAAAAGAGAGAATAATGGTCAACTCAATAATAGATCAATCCAAAAAAAAGAACCCACTAATAAAAAATAAGCACAAAAATATTAATATGCTGAACAAAGGACTTACAAAAACATAAGCGTGAAAAATTATCTGAGTGTAGTAAGTAAAAAATGAACCAAATATGCTAAGAAAGACCAAAACAAGCATTACACAGGTCGAATGACAATGATAGAAAATAAGAGAATTGTATAGAAATGAAAGCGCCACAAGACAACACTGCTAAAATAGAGTTTTCTTGATAGTTTTAGCATAAAACTCCATGAAAGATTTATTCAAGATTTGTTCATCAATAACATTAAAAAATGTATAAAATTATAATAACAAGAAGCTAAAATACCTCTCAAGGAGCAAACCAAATGTCAATTTTAAATTAGGAAACTGAACTAATAAAAAAAACCAACGTGATAAATAAGAAGGCTTGTCCAAAAAATATTCACAATATAATTTTTAGAAGCAAGATGAATTCGAAAAGAATAGAGAGAGAGAGAGAGAGATTCAAGTATCTATTGAAAAAAAGAGCAAGAGAGGATTATCTAAATAGAATAATAATAATAAGGGAGGAGTTACAAGGAATCCCATCATGACCTTCTAAGGCCTCCTTTGTGTGTTCCAAGTGTCATATTCCCTTATAAAGTGAAGTAAAATGTGTGATATGCAGGGGAAAGAGTTACTTGTGCAAGTAACTCCCAAAATCTTAAAGAGGAGAAGAAAGTGAGTGCCACCTCATAGAATCTAGATTTATATGAACTAATAATTCATATAAATACTCATTCTACAAATAAAGAAAACTTAAAGTAATAAAATTATCCAAATAAAGGGTAATTCTAACATTATGATACTCTATATAGTGGTGTCATTATGACGATTGTAATTAAGATCCATGAGAACAAATTGTATCAATATAATTAATGTCAAGGAAGTGCAATACACATTTTAAAAGGTAAATCAAAGTGGATGTGAGGTATCTTTGTCATCTCTTTAACATAAGAAGCATGGTATTGAATATGTTATAATTTCAAGGGCATCTCCTTTTTATTTATATGATATTCAATAAGGATGAGCTTAAAAAAATCGTCAAACACTTTTGATAATGTAAAATATTTAATCATGGGGCCTTGTAAAATGTGTGGGTTGGTTGGCACCATGGGCCTAGGGTAGTGATGTGAAGAAGAACCCACTAATTAGCTCATAAATTATTCAGTTACAAAACATTCAATAAAAAACATGATTAAGATAAACTATTACACATTCAAATGCATGAGATTATCAAGATAATTCTACTTCTATTCAATAAGAAATAATAGGGTATGGTATATATGTGTTCAATGTGCACCATTTTTGAGAATGTTGTTTCTCATGATTAGAAATGGGAAAACATTTCCAATTGAGTTTCCTATTCTAGAATATAAATATATGGCCATTCAATTACATGTGCATGTATTACTATTTTATTGTGGTTGAATGGATTACAATATGTCATTATAATAAAGCGGTTATAAAAGAGGACATTTATAAAATAATTTAACATTTGAAAAAATGATGGTTTGCCTAATTGTAGGTGTGGTAGTTAACCTAAAAAATACAAGGTATGTTGAAAAATGTGAAGACATGGTGCAAGCTTTAGAAGTTCAACCTTACATGGGAGAATGTGGTACAAATTGTACACATGACCATTGAGTTATGTAGAGTTTGAGCATTGTGTGGTACATTTTTCAGTTTTGAATAAGTGCACAAGGGTGTTCAGAGGTTGTGTGGATGGTGTAAGATGGCATGTAGGTTGTGAAAAAAATTTGAGCATGCTCAATGTGTACATTTTTAGGAAAAGGGTGTGAGTCAATGTGTTTACACTTGGGTCATTCACCTTTTCTTGAGGAGTGATGGGAAATCTCCCCCATTGCATCTTTGGTTAGATGTGGGAACTGAACCTGAAGTTCTTAAAATTTGTATCACTTAGCTTAATCAATGTATTTTCCTACCCTGACCACTTTGAATAAATAATGTAATTTGAAATATTAATGTGCTATGAAAAATTAATGTGTACCTTGGCAAGTTTTTATTGATGTGACTTCGACAATATGATCCTTTGAGGTCATCTATAAGTGTTCATTATCCAATTTTTTAGGATGTTTAATTGATGTCTCAAGAAAAGGCGGAGAGTAATGCTTGAGGAGCAACACATTGACTAATAAATGATTACCCAAGTATTGTATTAGATCAAAGACATGTTTTCTCTAGTTTCACATAATATGGTGTAGGGACACTATCACAAAGGCTTGATATTCCCGTGAGGACTCTAGAAGTGATCCTTTTGAAGGTGCAACTAGACCTTATCACCTACCTTAAATTCATTTATTACGCAATTTATGTTGTGGTTCTCTTTGTAATTATGTGGTTGGTGTGAGAGTATTTTTTCGTGAACATGTTTAATGTGTTATAGAATTTTTTTAACCTTTTCACTTCCTTATTCTATGTGCATGGATTTATGTTAGATAGCACGTGGTAAGATGTCTAGGGGTGCAGATGGATAAAACATAAGACATGTATGAAATGGATAGTGTCTTATAGAATCATGAATAACTTTGTTGTAGGCATGTTGAATGTAGATAAAGTTATCATACCAGGAGTGCAAAGTGCATTATTGTACATGTGAATTAAATGAATACGTGTACAATCATCAACTTCTATTTATCCATCTATTTAAGGATGGTAAGTTGTGAACCGATCTAGTTGTGTATCTGGCATATTTAATAAGGCATGCAATAAATGATTGATAAGTCTTGGGTCATAATCATACACAATGGATGTAGGCAATCCTAAGTGAACCCAACCATGATTGAATAAGTAGTGTGTAGTTTCTTACACATTGATGTTTTTACAATCAACCATGATACCCATTTTTAATAACCTATCCACTAGAATAAACATGAGTCATTTTGATGCTTTGTCATAGGCATTCCAAACATGAAATCCATGATGATAGATTTATAAGGCCTGGATGGAATTGAAAAAAGTATGTATAACCATAAATTTCTATTTTTAGGTTTGGAAATACAACAAAAAATGCATGAATTTATGTCTAAGTGAATGCATGGTCAATTGAAGTATTGTTGTAGTGTTATTGGGTTTTTAGTAATGTTGAAGCATATCCATTGTCTTTGACATAGTGCACCTCTTATGATTCTTTCATGAGGTGTGTCATGAGGAACATAAATTTTTCCAATATTATTAGACATGTATAAATCAACAACCTATTCACCCCTTATAGGGGTGATGTAGGATTATGTAAAGTCATGGTATACTAAGTAGAGAGATGCATAGTTAGAGAAGTTGTGGTCAATCATGTCAAATAATGTGATGAGCACCTAGACAAGTGGGCCACTGAGTCAATTTGGTGCATTATATTTTACCTTATGCTTGATCACCTCATGGAACTATTGTGTACCTATCATCTTTTTCATGTGGCATGCGTTCTCTAGATTGCTTTGTGTATGTAGAAACTAAAGGGGCTTGTGATCTAAGTGAAATATTGCCCCATTATTGAAGATGTAAAACACTTGAATGATGACATAAAACACTTTTTTAGAGGTGGATTAGTGTTGAAACATCATTTAATGTTTCTGAGTCATAAGCGATCATATATTAATGCAGAGTGATTACTTCACTGAGTGTATAATCAAATACATTAGTTTTGATCTCAAAGGGGTAGATAATGTCAAGGATTCTTAGGTGTGGCATGGAATACAAGCATTAATTTTGATCCTTGAATTATGTTTTTGTGCAGATGTCTATTGGAATGTAGCTTTTGCTACCTAAGTGACCATGATCTTTGAAACTTCCAAGGATGAGCATGTCGTAGAAGTAATAAATTTAAAGAAAACTCTTGAAATTTTTTTGATTACCTAGAGATGGTTAATCTTAGATCACTTTGCTATTATCAAATGATATGGCCCAAATATTGAATCTACACGACATCAAATGTACATTTGTTCAAATTAGCTTGCAACATGTGTTTGCATAATTTGTCTAGTATGCGTGTCACATGCTCCACATGTTCCTCCCAAGTTATGCTGATGACGAGTATGTAATTAAAGTAAATGATGACAAAGGAGATGTTGAAGGGTTAGAGTAGTTTATTAGGTGCATGGGTCAAGTTAAAGGGCATTACTGAGAATACATGCAATTTTTCCTTTTTTTGAGTGTTATCCTCTAATAATAATTAGGATGGAATAGTAATTGATGGTATCTTGAAGTTAAGTTGATCTTATTTTAGTATTTTACAACTCTCAACCAATCCATGAGGTTGTGAATGTGCATTAATGGATACTAATTATTAATTGTTATCTTGTTGAGAGTGTAGTAGTTGATGCACAAGATATATACACCATATATATTTGGTGTGAGGACTATCAAGATGACAAAAGGAGAAGAGCTTGCTCAAGTCTTGTATTAATTAATAAGGGTTTGGATTTAACACCAAAATTAATTATTCTTCCAAATAAATATGTGGTATGGTGGTTTATTCAGAAGAGGGAATCCGTGAACCAAATTGATATGATACTTTATTATTGTTTGGGAGGGATTTTGGTCATTCAAAGACATATTCATATTGTTACAATAAACTATCAAATATTTGTTGCTGCAACATTTGTGTGACATGGAACACTTCTAATTTATGAAAAATGATCAGTTGTGCACATGTCACATGATTAATCACGAGTAACATAAACTTCAATGTGTGTGAAATGAGCTTGTGGCATTGTTATGAAGATACCAAATTGACTTTGTTATTTGGAGGTGACTCTATGATGTTAAAAATGTGGTCTTTGAATCATATTGTCCAGTATTGTGGTCTAACTTGGGAGGTACCTTCAAAATCATACACATTGATTGCTAAGAAAGGATGTTGTATACTTCTAATGGGTTGACACCACAAGTGTTTGTCTCTTGAATTTATTGGATTACTTAGCCAAAAGTGCATTATCATAGAACATGAATATCTGTCCCTTTATGTATCCATCCTAAAAAGTATGGCCAAATATGTGCTTTAGTGGTAATACCTAGGTGTTATATTGCATCTTGTGTAATGATATTTTTTTGTCAGTGATGACATGTAGTTAATGAAATTTAACCAGACACTTATTATGGAAGATATGCTATCATTCCCTTGAAGTGTCAATGGAATAGGTGTTGGTGTTCAAACAATTAGCATTTTGATTCATGTCTTTCACTTGTGTGAAACATGATCTTGATTGGACAATCTAGGATTGTTGTGCATGACATTCAAAATCATTGTGTGAGCTTGTGCAGTGTTGTGGCACCACTTATCACCTTGCATATTATTTCCTTTGTTTCATGCCTAAGGCATTGGAAACTTCATAGATTATGAAGTTGCTTTGAATTTTTCTCCTTTGTGCATTATGTTTTGATTTTGCACATGATGATTTGATGTTGTGCCAAATGTAGGCTTAATATTACATATGACAATAGATAATGTGTCAAAGGCTAAGACCCACATCTTGGCACATATATAATATGATATTTCAATGATGTAATTTACTACCTTATGTTTATCTAGTGTGTTCTCACAAAGACACACAACACAGTCATGGAGCATAATGGTGTAGTATTAAACTTATGGTTCCTTGTAATGACACAACTGTTGAAACATCATGTACTCATCCTTCTAGTATTTGAGTGGGTATTTTCCTTCTGCATAACATCAAAAAATTAACTCTAGGTTTCAATGTGATATAATTCTCATTTTCACTCCATGTTATAGGTTTTTCACCAATGTGGGATTGAAATGAACATCAATGTTTTGAAGGTGGTCTTATTTGAGTCATTGAATTGGTTGACCAAAAAGTAGGCCTCCAGTAGTTGAATCCAAATATCCAATGTTTTGGTATTTATTTTAATTTTGAAGACATGGTTGTTTAATTTGACTTGGAATTTGAAAGGGTTTTAATGCTAAAATAATAGATTGATAGGCTGCATAAAAAGATGAGATGATGTTGGACCAAACTACATTGTGAGGTTAGAGAATTAATCAAAAGAGTTTAGTGTGCTTCTCCTCAAGAAAATCTTGAATGCGTTACTGGACATCTAAGGATACATCAAAAAATTTATTCTTAAATGAGATATTGGATGTTTGGGGACACATTAAAATATTTTCCCAAATGAGTTGTTGGAAGCTTGGGAATAGAAAAAAATTTGAGGGAAAGGAGCCATATATTTTGAATTTTCATATGAATGTTGTAAATACATAAACAATGGATGTTAAATTTTAGTTCAAATGTTATATTGTATGCTAATCATATTTTTGCTTAATTCAATTTTGTGTATTAAATAAGTTGCATTTGAGGATACTAGGGAAAATATGTTGTTGTTTCACATGATTTTCCTTTACTTGAACTGTGTCATGTCACTGAAGGTAAGTAGCGAATCATGGTGGTGGATACACACAAAGTGATTCAAATGGGTTATCTTAGAAGAGGTGTGAAATGTAATATTTTATTACCATTATTTTAATGCCAACCATTTGTCCTATTTGGGCATGTTCATATAGTGAAAAATCACACCTAATCATACCCTTTTAAGCATTTATTGGCCAATTCTATCTCTCTAATTAGATTGAGAATGACATGAAGAAAAATATGCTAGTTGAGTACCTAATGATGCATAGAGATTTGTCTAAAATTTACTGGTAAACATAGTGTTCTTGTAGCTAATAATTATATTTAGATTTACAAATATTTTCTATACATTCTCCATGAATGTTTTTGCAAATCAAAAGGTAAGATAACCGTAAAATTGACATATTTGATGAGTTTGTATATTTACATAACAATCACATTTAGGTCTTATAACTTGGGTAATCCTATTTTGAAATACATATATTCCTCCTCTCACCTTTGATTTAGAACATGAAAGGGATGTAGTGGACCTTAGGTTTTAATAGTTTCTACCTAGTGATGTTGGCACATGTCAAACATTCTAATACAAATATTTTTACATCCCATTTGAGACCTTACCAAAATAAGTCTGTCTTGACCCTATGTTAATTTTTAAGGAGCCTATAATAATCACCAATACTAGATGCATGTAATTTTTATAATATATTATTCCTCAAATTTTAGTTCTTGTACATAAATATATAATCCATATACTACAATAAATATCCTCATTAAGAAAAAATTCCATGATTTCAAGATATTGAATAAGATTATAAATCATTTGGTGGGTGTTAGAATCTTCTATTTAATCTAATTGCTTCAATCCAATTAGGTTATATAATATACATGGCATAACAAAAAAAAATAAGCTTCTTCTTTTCTAAAGAGTGCACTAATCACCATATTTTCTTTCCCTTTCTTATAGATGATGTCAAGTCATAACCCATCATTTTAAACATCCACTTTTATTGTTCATACGTAAAAATTAAGTTGTTTCTCTAGAAAGTATTCAAGGCTATTACATTATGTTTTTTATGTTGAACCGATTGCCCATTAATTAATGTTAGAAATTATTAATTTAAAGTAAAATATACACCATTTCCTTTTCATACATTGACTTGACTTCATTTTTTGCTTGAATTTATGAATACAAATTACATGCATACTTTCTTACATAAAAAACTGCACCAACGTTCCAACACAAAATATTAAATAAAATTTGGTATAGGTAAAACCAACCTTTTTGCACATTGCTTCTTTTAACCCATGAAATACATGGGAAACATATTTTGAAAATTTAATGTATCCTTATTAAGCAAGGAAATGAGAAGATAAACTATTCTCAATACATTGATGAATTTGTGATAATACCCTACAAGACCCAACAACCCTCTCAAACTAAGTGTTTTAGAATTAGACCATTCCATTCTCACTTGTTTGCAAATATGGATATCAAAAAGGTTGAATATTAGGTAGTTGAATTCCTAGAATTAGTTTAATAACATGATCATGATATCTTGAAACACCTATTGCCATATCCTGAAACACCTTAACATGTTTATTAATTATAACATGTAAATAAAAACTATGAACTGTTAGAGAAAATTTTGCTTCTTTGGCACAACATTGAGCTATGAATAAGTGTAATCCTTTGTTCCCCACCTTTTCTATATGATGGGAGAAAATTACTTGTGAAGATCTTACTTGAACCCTGAACTCATGGTGAACACGATTCACCACGAACATAATGAATAGTTATGGTAAATTCAAAGGACATATTCTCTCAACTATTGGATTACAAACCACATTGACTACCAATAGAATCCGAAACATATTACTTGTAATTTGACAATTTTCATTAGTCAATTTAAATAATAATTATAGGAATTTTGAAGTAAAAACGATCCCTCTAATAAATCCCCAAAACTAGGAAGATGTCTCCTTTATATAAGGTAAATCACTTAAAATAATGACAAGATTCTACATTGTGAACTCACTTATATGATGACATAATCATGTATGTTGAACTATTCACCATACAAGATTATGTCATCATTGTAAGTGATTTGATCTAAATAAAGTAAATGGTTTCCTTATTTACAAGGATTTATTTACTAATAATTTTTACTTCAAAATTCTCTTATGCAATACTTTTATTTGTACTTTATTGTGCTACCATTCACAATCATCTCTTAAATTCATGATGTTAGTTTTTTATCAAATTGCTCATTAGCTTGATAATTTCAAATAGAAAAAATTATGAGTGCTACTAAAATCAATAGAATCATCACTTTATGATTCTTGATATACCCCACTACCTTGAAGGTTTGGGGCTTGCAAACCATACTAGAGAGTTGAAAGAGATAGCTCTATTTGGATTGGAGCTTGTTATACTTAAAATTTGGCTAAAATTTTAAGGTACATGTCATTTTAAAATCCATAAAATACTTCAACTGGATGTAATTTCTAAGTCAAAATGCCCTCCATTTATTCTAACCAGATAAATCAAAGGTTTTATACATGTACTAGATGCATAAATGTTCAAATGATTACCAAATTCACTATCACTAATCCTTCCTTTGTAATATGTAAGAGAGATTAGAGTTTTGTCAATTGGCTTACACATCTTGAAAGTCCACTTTTTCCAACTCTCTCAAGTAAAATTCACCTAGTTCATGTTGGTGGAGTGGTCAAAATTTATTTACTTATATTACGAGTCTTGAAATCCCACCTTTTCCATAACTAATGTAAGGATAATTTTAAGAATAAATCCTTAAAAATATATATAATATCTTGACTAATCCTAAATGATAAGCATTATTAGATTGTCTATTTTTTATAAAAATTGCCATGCAGGTGTAAATTGACTGGGTATTGCATTGACTCTTTAATATTTTTATAATTATCTGATGAATTAAATACAATATTAAAATCAAGATATAATTTATTGACAATAAATTGATCAACATTTTTATTTATTGAGACAATCAATACAACTACACATGTAATTTGCAGGCACACAAAATAAAAGTAGAATATTTTATGTTTATGGATACAACTCCTTGAAAATTTAACAACTATTTATTTGGACAACTATGAAAAGTAAATATAAATAATAAGGAGATAATAAGATTACAAAAGATAAAATTGATAATTAAAAAACTATTACTTATTATAAAAGAATTTTTTAGAAATTATTTTCATAGATAACAATAATAACTATAAAGCATAAACTATTTTTAAAATTTACTAGCCATCATGGAGGATTATTGTGGTTGTGTATGTTTAAAAAAAAAAATGTGGGACAGTTTTTTATAAGTATCACTTAAAAAATGTATTATTCTATTTCCAAATAAAAGTTTAGTTAGTTGGAAGAATTTCACAATTTTTTTAATATTATTTTATTTAAAAATTAAATTAAAATTTTAAATGATTTTATTGTGATCTATATATACATATTTCTATAAAATTTTAAATAGAAAGATGTGTGTATAGATTATAAATCTTAAAATAGAAAGGTATGTATATAAATTATCAATTCTAGACTTTAAAATACAAAGGTATGTATATAGATCATAAATTATATAATTCTTATGTATATTCAAAGCAATTTTTAGTTAAATTTTTTTTGTCAAAATATGTATAGAAATTTACACATTATTGATTTATTAAAAAAAATATAAAAACACACATCTAGATAAATATATTCATATATTATTTTTTATGAAAACAATACCTTTATGTTATTTAGGTTTATAGTTCTTATAAAAATTATATTTAATGGTTAAAATGAAGGTAGATTTATTTTTTAAAGTTTAAAATTAAATAAAAGAGAAAATAAAACAAAAAGAGTGTGCACATAGGCAATATGTCTACACACAAAGACTTGTCACTGTCTATAGAAGGGATGGTGCCAAGGCCCTATCCAAGGAAAAGGTAAGTGAGGAGCTAACAAGACATGGTTTCATTAGTAGTGAGGGAGTGGATACAATAGGAAGGTGTTGATGATGAGTGTGTAAATGGGAGAGCACAGAGAGGGCTAAGCTCTCATAGATTGTATGTTTGGGCTGTGAGGTTTAATAGAGCAAATCTCTCACACTATTTTGTTTGGGGGTAAACCAAATCTGAGTTTTAATTTTTTTTCTTGTAAAACAAACATAAAATTAAACCCTTACATAGAAAGGTGAAAAGAAAGGATTAAATCCTATTAATCATATTCCTTTTTTAATTTATTAAAAAAAAAAAAGAATTATTGATTTATTTAATTTTTTTTAAGAGAAAATTTTAAAATATTTTTAATTTATAAAAAAAAGAAGAGAATTATTAAATTATTTAAAAAAATTTAAATGAAAGCTTTGAAACAAAGAAAAAATGAAAAGAAATTCAAACCCCTCAAACATCTTTCTCTTTGCTAAATCTTGTTATTTATAAATAAATAAATAAATAAAATTAAAAGATTAGAAAGAATAGCAAGGTAAATATTAAACTTGGAAATCAATGTGAAATTACATTAAAAAATATTGTAAAAAACGATAAATATTAAAAAAAAAAAAACTGTAAAATTTTAATGAAAAAGAATAATAATAATAATAAAAACCAAGTCTAAAGTTTTACTGAAAAAGAAGAATAGTATTAAAAAAAAAGAAAAACTAAGTCTAGGGTTTTACTGAAAAAGATCAACATGAAGTTGAGTGGTGAAGACCATGAATGGATCATCCTCTCTCTCTCCCCATGAAGTCACTCTTCCCTTCTTCTCATGTATGCAAATAACCTAAAATAGGGGTTGAAAGAATTTTGCAGGACTTACAAAGATTTATAACGTTTATAGGAGGACAAAAATTCAGGAAAAAGGATTGAAGTAGGTTTTTCTTTCTTTTTTGAAAAAAAATGGGGGTGTTCCAACGTTCGTATCATTTTCCTCTTCTTGTGCAGATTGTTGGAGATTTTGGCATCATAAGTTTATTTCCTATTAAATAGCTTGGTCACTTTGATATTCCTGTCTTAAGAGTTGTTCTACTATAATATTATTCTCTGCCAATTCACATGTCATGATTTTCTCCTAATATATAATATTGTTGAGCTCGATGTTGATGGTTTTTGTTATTAATAAATCGACATTCCCAATTTTCTGCCTCACTTTTATTTCTTCAAGGGAGCTTAGTTTTCAAACTCTTTGGTCTCCATGTCTTCCAATTTTAATCCCTTATATTTTTATTGCACAAATAAATAATTATAGACCAAAAATTAGGGATATTTAAACTTGATCTGCTAAGGTGGTGGCTAGACCGAGTTACAAATAAATTGATGATGACCTTAGCATTCCACCACCTAATGAGGAATCTGAGATGCTATTGGAAGAATGCATAAGATTCTGGGAGCTTATCTTGAAAAGTGCCTCAATGTCATCAGCAAAGCATAGTCAAAATATAGTAGAAAAGGGATTCACAAAATACCCAAGATTCTTCACTAGTGATTTTCATGAAGAACTAGTTGATACAATTACACTGCTCAATCGAGCAGTTGGGAAACTTGAATCAAGAAAATTCTATCTTTGGATGCATCAAATCATGTCATTGATTTTTTAAGGGAAGTATATTAATAATTCGGCCTCCATCATCAGTAATGCAATTCACAAACAACTGTGAGAGCTAAGCACCAATGGTCAGTTCCACATGGATTCCTATTTGGTTCGAGTCCTCTCGTTTATCCTCAAAGGTTTGATATTTTTTTTCTAACTGACAATTAGACTAGGCAGAATTTATGTTTTGGCCATAGTTCCAAATCCATTTTTTAAGTACAAATTCATCTATTTTGTCTTCCAGCTATTGACAACAAACTTCATTGCATATTGCAGTTATTGTTATATCAAACCCAAATATTCAAGGTTCTAATCCACCCTTCAATCTGCCACCCCAACAAATACAAACAAAAGCATTCCTTTGTCCTACTTTCAAGCAAGTAAAATATTTCACTAATGTTGAGATAAAATCTGACACTGTTATTAAGTGGGTTGTAGTCCAATGATGAAGATGATGGTATAAAAGGTATTGCTTAGCCATTCACCAAGATACAAATCTCATGAGATAATAAAAAATGGATGAGGCCAAAATTATGCCCTGGATGAATTTGATAGAATAGATACCCCTCAGTACTTGGCACTAAGGGTAAGTGTACAAAGTTGGGGGTTAAAAAGTGGCCTACTCGTGGACATGATTTTCCAAAAATTTCAGAATTCTGAACCTCTGTAGATAATTTGAGATATCTACACTCCAAATTTGAAGATGGTGTAAGAACATGAAATATAATATTTCGAGTCTAGTTTTCAAAACACTAATTTTTTTAAAAAAAAATGGTTAAATATAACTAGGTCAAACATCTAAAATTTGAAGAGGAACTCCTATTTTTTCCTAGAAAAAAAAGTATAGCCGTGAGGTACACCATTTTTTGAGAAGCATTTAATAATATTTGAAACCCTTAAAAAAAAAATTTAGATAAGATCTTATAGTTTGTGACCTATATATTTTTATATTTTTTTAAATGAATACATTTTTTTTAATAGATTTTACGAGTAAATAGATCTTGAAAACTGACAAAAAAATGGATAGACATCTGTGTGACGCACCTAACTACCTCAAAAAAAAAATGAAAATCAAATTTTTAAAATGTATGTAGAATTAGACCTAGTTTATGACCATATAATTTATTTTTCCTTGGATCAATGAAAGACAAATTACATGAACATGTATAGGCATGTATAGGCATGTATGTTTGCGACATATAGTGGCCTAAAACAGGTATAGTTAGAAATCAACATAGTTTGAAACTTTAAATTAGCCCAAAAATTATAAAAAACATAGTTTTGGAAAGAGGAGAGCTTGCTCATCGTGATGGTATTAAGTTTTTAAATTTTTTACATTTAAATTCTTAGTGTATTCGATAATCAAAGTTGAATTTTATTATTTCTTATCATAACTCTCAAAACTTGATTGTACATTGACAGTCCAAGCCTTTGGATCGAGAATCCAAATCGTTCCCATGTCAAAATTCACAAGAATTGAATTGAAATTTAAATAGCACGATCACTTTAATGTATAACACAATCATGTTAATAGATAACGTGATCGTGCTATTGTAAAAATAATAATGTGATCATGTTACTATTATTTTACACATTAAAAAAATGAACATGTAAATGGAGTGAATGTTGGTTAATAGGTAACACAATTACATTATTAATAATACGATCATGTTCTTGTTATTTTACACATAAAATAATGTGGGAGTTGTACATGAAGGAAACTTTGGCCAGAAGTTTATATTTACTACTCTAAATATAAGAAAGTAGGTCACTCTGCATCTGATAGAGTTGGTCTCATAATTGCATGTCTTATGATGTGAAAAATAGATTTTTAAAATACAATCTGGGTAGTACTTAGGCATTTTTAGGGTCTAGGTATTAAACCTAGGGATTTTAATACATAACTTTTGTAATTGATATCCATTTTTTATAAACATGTAGTCATTTTTTAGGTTTTTGTGCATTACAGATTTATTCTTAGCATTTATAGGAGTCCTAAGTTTGTCAAAATTAAAATTTGAAAACTACTCACTTTGAACTTGATTCAAAGTGGTGTGATTGGGGTAGTGTAGGTCATATTTCTAATCTACACACATCAAATGACCATTTTGTGTTAATTTCACTTGTTCATCATCCCTCCCTCATCCTTAATCACTTCTTACTCATCTCTCATTACCCATAATCACTCTCTCATCATTCCTCATTATCCTTAATCACCTCCTCATTAACCTTCACTATCCCTAGTCATCTCTAATCACTCCCTTCTCATCCATAATCACTCTTTTATTGACCCTCACTATCCCTAATCATCTCTAATCACTCCCTTATCATCCATAATTACTCTTTCATTGACCCTCATTATCCCTAATCACTCCCTCCCCATCCTTCATCATCCCTAATGACTCTTTCCTCATCCCTCATCATCCATAATTACTCTTTCATTGACCCTCATTATCCCTAATCACTCCCTCCCCATCCTTCATCATCCCTAATGACTCTTTCCTCATCCCTCATCATCCTTATTCACTTTTTCATCCCTGTTAATTCCCTCCTCATCCCTCCTCATCCTTAATCACTCCTTCATTGATCTTCATTGTCTCTCATCATTTCTAATCACTTAGACTTATCATCCCTAATCACTCTTTCATTAAGTATTATCATTCCTCACCATCCCTAATCACTCCCTCTTCATCCCTCATAATCCCAAATTAATCTTTATTCATCCCTCAGCATCTCTAATCACTCCCTCATTGACCTCACCATCCCTCACCATCTCTAATCACTCCATAATTGACCCTCACCATCCTTCACTGTCCCTAATCGCTCCCTCATCATCTGGCATAAGTATATAATCTAAAGTATCTTTGATTCCAATCATATATTGTTTAATCCATTATAATAAAAAACTAACTATTTTTTAGGACTTGTGTTGTTAATACCCATTTGTGATAGTTAATTTTATTATTTAATGAATTGGATGATCTTCCAAATTTATAGTCAAGTACCATAAGTAATAACACAAAATAGAGTCTAAATTTTAGTTCATTGAATTATCTTTATTGTGCAACTGACTAGATGAAACTTTATTCAGTTACACCTTTGGTAATTTGGTTCAAAAGATAAAAATTAAACACAAATCTCTTGTATAATTTTCTTATTTTGAGAAGATTTGAATTAGATGCAAATTTATTTTGTGTTTCCCATTCCTGTATGACTTAAATCTTGGTCAGGTTCACACATGCACTACTTGTGTGTGTAATGTGTCTCAAATATTTTATATCTTGCATGAAAAATAAACATTTATTCATGTTATTATAAAAATATGTTTCTACAAAATGTGAAACACTAGTTCAACACGGTGTAGATGTTCATCCCATGTTTTCTAAAGATTAAGATGTCATCAAGGTAGATTAAAAAAATGACATAGGTAAAGGGCCTGAGGATGTCAATCAATATCTTTAAATGAATGAATTCATTATATGAGTTCACCTAAAAGGCATAACCAACTATTCAATCAATCCTTCTTTTGTTTTTAAGACTATATTCCAAATGTCTAGAGGCTTAACATGAATATGATGATATCCAAACTTCATAGATTATAGTCAATGGTAAATATATGGTTGACCACATGTAAAACATCACACACCTCTAATGGTGAGATCTCATAAAGGATTGCATCTTTAAAAAGTTTGATTTTGTATACCAAGTGATACTACTAGGTGATCCATTTCTCAAGGCCTACACTAGACCATACACTAGTGTATGGTTATGTATGACATATACATTTCAAGTTTAATTTTTGAAAATATGATTTAGGAGAAATTAAATTCTTCTGACTTCCATTGGAAATTATGAAGTGTATTGGCTAACCATTTAACTACATTTGTTAAAGAAATAATATTTTTATTTCATATAATTTCTTTTTAGGGGAAGTAGAGATATTTTTATTACTGACCATATCATTGGATTCATAATCTATTATCTACTTACCTTTTTATAGTGCTAGATAACTTGTACCCACTTCTTGAGATGTGCAAGTAGAGAGATCATAGTGTGACACTCTTCATTGGATTGAATATTGAAGTTATGAATTAAACACTACTTTCCAATCTTGGATTACTTGTTCTAATCATTTGAAAATTATTTTTCAGTCTTTGGTATGATGACTCAATCAATAGACATACAATAGAAGTTTGTTAATGTAATTATTCAAATAATAAAATGTACTCATATGGAAAGCAATTGATTGGTTTCGAGAAATCATATAGATTTTTGATCCTCATGTATTTACTACCCATTTTTGATGTTGTGGTGGTTTTACTTGCTTCTCTTTTTTTGTTGGATTTTCAATTTTAAATTACATCATTTTTAATAGGTCCATATTTTTTCATAGGTGATACATATTTATGTTTCAAATTTACCTCCACATCATTTTGATCACTATGTCTTATATTTTATGCTAGCACTCAACTCTCCACTTGCAACTCTTAGAATTTTAAAACCCCAACAAAATACCACCATTAAGGTATTGGATGAAGTGATTAAGGGTGAGGAGGGATGAAGAGGAATTGAGTAGAGATGATGAGGGAGTCAATGGGATGATGAGGGATGGTGAGGGTAATGAGGGAGTGATTAGGGAGGATGAGGGAATGATTATAGATGATGAGTGATGGTGAGGATTAATGAGAGAGTGATTAGGGGTGATGAGGGATGAGGAATGCGTGATTAGAGATGATGAGGTATGATGAATCAGTGAATAGGGATGATGAGAGACTGATTATAAATGATGAGGAATGGTGAGGTTCAATAAGGGAGTGATTAGGGACAATGAGGGATGAGGAATGAGTGATTAGGGATGATGAAGTGGTGATATTAGATGGTGAGAGCTAATGAGGGAGGGATTTGGGATGATGAAGGATGGTGAGAGACAATAAAAAAGTGATTAGGTATGATGAAGGATGGTGAGAGCCAATGAGGGAGTGATTAGGGATGATGAGGGAGTGATTAGGGATGATGAGAGATGGTGAGGGTCAATGAGGGAGTGATGAGGTATGATGAGGGATGAGGAATGAGTGATTAAAGATGATGAGGGATAGTGAAGGTTAATTAGGGAGTAATTAAGGATGATGAAGGAATGATTAGAGATGACTAGGGATAGTGAGGGTCAATAAGAGAGTGATTAGGGATAATGAAGAATGATGAAAGAGTGATTAGGGGTGATGAGGCATGTGTAGAAAGTGATCAGGGATGAGAGAGGTATGATAAACAAGTGAAATTAACACAAAGTGGTAATTTGATGTGTGTAAGTCATCGATGTAACATATGATAGCCCAATCACACCATTTTACATTAATTTCAAAGTGAGTGGTTTGAAATTTTCAATTTTGACAAACCTAAGACTCGTAGAAATGCCAAGAATGAATTTAAAAGGCACAAAAACCTAACAAATGATTTTATGTTTACAAAAATTGGGCATTAATTGTAAAAATTATGTCTTAAAATATTTAAGTTTAATACTTAGACCCTAAAAATGTTTAAGTACTGACCAGATTGGATTTTGAAAAACTATTTTCTACATTGTAAGGTGTACAACTGTGAGACCAACTCTATCAGATGTAGAGTGACCCTATTTTCTTATATTTACTAAAATAAATTTAAAGTATAAGGAAATAAACGTAAACTTATACCTTACATATATAGTAGTAAATATAAGCTTCTGACCAAATTTGCCTTCATGTGCAACTCCCACATGCTTTTATGTGAAAAATAACAGGAATGCGATTGTGTTACCTATTAACCAACATTCACTCCATCTACATGTTCCTTGATTTAATGTGCAAAATAATAGTAGCATGACCAGGTTATACATTAATGAAATCATGCTATGGCTCAATAATTATCGAGCCATAATTTAAATAACACAATCATGTTATATCAATAACAATCACATTATTTAATAACACAATTACGTTATGTAAAATGTCCATGGAATTGTCCCCCAACTTCATGCACTTACTTCTAAGATAAAGAAGCATTTTGTACACTTAATCCATATAAAAACAATATTCAATTAAAATATATGACACTATTATGATTGATGCTACTATGTGGGTTGATGAATTAGAAAATAAGAGGAAGAGGGGAGTAAAGGACACTACTCTAGATTATAACACTATGTTTTTTTTATTGAAGTGTGTCTATATATTAATCAAAATATATGGTACAATGATAATCATACAAAAAAATAGGTGGAAAAGTCACACCCTATGAGCATAATCACATTGAGGGCAAAGACACCTTGAGACAAATCTAAAAAGTGGTAAAAAAATGACCACACCCACAAAAAAAATCACATCATTAGTTTGAAAGAAAAATAAAGAGAATAAGGAACATATAATAATAAAGAGAATAATTAAGCAATCATAACAAATATGGACATTGGGGGAGGTGGTGGAGATGGTGGATCCTGAGGCTTACCATCCCATCCTACCAGGGTAATAAGATCCTCGTCCATAGGTAAGGGATCCCAACTGATGTCTTACTGAGCATCTAATGTCTCATCTTGATTTATTTTAGGTGAGATTTCTAGTGCAAGGCATGGAAATTTGCCTTGGGGGGAGGACCCCAACCTCTGATGTCACCATCTTGAGATTGGAGAGGAGATCCCTAACCCTTAAAATCACCTCTAGATTTGGACAAGCCACTTGGGCCACCACAATGAGGAGAAGACCAACGAGGTGGTGATCGATGAGGAGAATGAATCACGTGTCTAGTTTTAGACCACTATCAACGTGGCCCATGCCCTCATGATTTGAGAGGCGTAAGATGTTGTGGGGGCTCAAGAGATTCACGAATGACCATGCACAGTGTATTTCCCTAGTGGTTGACATAACATTGGATATGGTTGAGTTTCAGGAGGACCTTGTATATTTTCATTTGAATTTGAAGAGTAACCTTAGATATAATAGTAATTTTGTTAGTAATAAAAAAATTATGTTCCAGCTCTTCATGATTAAAGCAAACATAAGTTTTATATTTCTAGTTTTGAAATAATATATCAGATCAAAAAATCTACCAAAATATATTATAGTTTTTAGGAAATAGAGTTGAATCCCCCAAGAGAGCCATGTTTCACATGAAGAATTTAGGTCGAAAGGGCTAGAGAAGAGAATGAATCCAATGACACATAGATTGTGCATGAGAGTAAAACCAAAAAATGTACTTAATAGTTTATGGTTGCTAACAAGATGGGAAAATGGGGTTGGACATGCCCAGATGCTTGATCTAATCACCCATAGGTAGGCCCTCATAAAGGAAACACCATAAAAAATTATTTTTTTGGGCTCAATAATAACATACCACATAGTGCTAATGTGTCAGGCCCAAACCCCATGTCTGGAATGGAGATTCCATCCGAGGTTGAGAATTTCATTTGGAATATGTTGAGGGGATAGTAAATTATACCCCAACTGAGGAGAGTACTAGGTGAAGGGGGTGGCCGTAGGCCAATGCCAATCCTTCCACCAAGGAACAAGAGAGTTGACTTCTATTTTGTGCAAATACTCATCAAGTATGAAACTTTGAATTTTTACAATAGCCTCTACATTTGAATTATTTAAATGAAATTTATTTTGAAGTTGTTTCTAAGTGAGCCAAGCCCCGTTCTCCTTACAAAAGAGATCATTAATAACCTTCACACCTTTCATAAAGAGACTTAACCCTTTAACCCAAGGGATTAAGGCATAGGTAACAATGTGAAAATTTAAGCAAAGAGACCACCAGCGAGATTGGGAGTTAATGGAGAGGCCATTATTTAAACCCTCACCTACCCAATGAAGGAAAGAATTAATCTTTTCCCAAGTTTTTCATAGGATTTGAATTACAAAGGTACCCTTGATTTTAATAGGCACTAGGGTTATGAGTAGAGAGTGAAATCTCAGGGCTTACCAAGCCTTTCTACCATATGGGAGTCTCTGAGAGATATAATGGCATAGAATAATATTATAAGATTTATCTCCAATAAGACCTCTAATAATCCATTTAACACCAAGGACAAGGCCTTGAATTTTAATATCTAGGAGATACAATCCCCCAACTTCCTTAGGTCGATAACATATGTTCCAAGCAATTTTGTGTAAACCCTTATGAAACTTAGAGTTAGCCCATAGAAACTCTCTTATAAGTTTTTATAATTTGGTGTAAGTGGCGTTAGAAGTGGCCCAAAAAGATGAATAATACATATGGTTAGCTACCAAGACTTTAAAGCAAATTTGAAATTTTCTAGCAAGAGATAGAGGCTTGGTGATCCAAAAAGATTTTTTTTTCCAACTCTCTGCAACAAAGAAGGCCATAGATTAGAGGGGAAGGCTAGAAAATCAAAAGGGATACCAAGAAGCTTAAACTACACCCTCAGAAGAAACCATTTATATTGATATCCCTCCAGCCAAGGAGGTTTGGGGCCCAAAGACTACTGGTAACATTGAGTCTTCCTCCATAGGATAGATGAAATTGAAGCCAAACAAAAACTATGGAGACATGCCATGGAATTCCTAGAAAAATATGATTCCTCTTGAAGAGTGAGAAAAGATTCATCCACAAAGTTAACATTTAAAATATGTCTATCAGGCTGAGGGAGGGAGATGCCTTTCACCAAGCCCATGGCAGTGTAATTACCTAGGAGGTAGCTAAATCATTCTACTGCTAGCACATATAAATAAGGTCCTAAGGGGCATCCTTTTTGGATATAATGATGAATTTCAAACCAATAATATTGGGTGCCATTGATATTGATACAAGCCCCAACATCCTGAAATAACATGTTAAAAGTCTGAACAAATTTGGGGCCAAAACCAAGTGCCTACAATATGGAAAAAATAAATGGCCACTCAATACGATCATAATCTTTCTCAAAATTAATATTGAAAAATAGATCCTTTCAACTAGAAAGTTGATCCCATTTCGTACCTTCCCAAATGGCAATGACATTATCCATAGTGAATCTATTATGAATGAAACCGGTTTGCTCAATTCTAATAATTAAAGGGAGAATGTAATTGACCCTAAGGGATAAAGCCTTAGTAATAATACTATAGGAGACATTGAGAAAAGTAATAGGCCTCCATTTGGTGATAATTTTAGGATCACCAGCCTTGGGAATAAACTTGATGTTACCTTGTTTTATAAGGGATCCCAAAGAATTGGTTAGAATAGCTTTAGAATAAACTCGATGAAGATCATGACCAATAATATGCCAAAGGGTTTGGTAGAAATCATACAGGAAACCATTAATTCCTAAAAAATTTTCAACTACCATCTGCTTAACAACCTTATGAAGTTCACTGATAGACAAGGGCCTATCACAGGCAACTCTTTGAGAATTGGAAACTTTGCATGGTACAACCTGGAGGCATTGCTAGAGATCTGCCTCCCATTTTAGAGAATAAGCTTGTGATGAGAAAACACCATGGTAATGATGTACAATTTTTTTTAGAATGTCAGGGATTTTGGTAAGTTGATTATTTCCTTCCTTGACAACTTTGATTCTATCAACAACTCTCCTACAGTAGAGGAGGACAAAAAAGTCCTTAAAGACTTTGTATCCAAATTCCAACCAGTGCATATGATCTCATAGATGAACTAATTTAGCCTTGTGAGTATCCTCAAGTTAGAACTTATGTCTCTAATGTGCCACTTGAATTTGGAGGTAAACATTAAAAGGTGACTACTCTAGTTCTTGTGAAATGCAAATATATTAATAGTTTATAGCATTGTGCAGATGCTGTCTGAAAGAGGTCATTTTCTTGTCATAGATTTGAAGAAAGGTGGAAGTACAAGCAAGAACATATAACCACCATTGAATCCAACCAGTATCTCCCTCTGGCCAAGGTACAAAGTTCCACTTTCTGAAACTATGCCCCACTATTCTTTCATGCTTGAGGTGAGTAGTATTGAGATAGAATTGAGTAGAAGTAGGCTTAACTTGAGGTGTTGTCTACTCAATATTAAAGAAAATAAGGTGATGATCTAATAAAAAAGTATCAAGTATGACCAAAACTTGCCTATCATTTATCGAGGTAAAATAGAACAGATTTTGCTCAGCCAACAAAGCTTAATCAAGCCTCTAAAGTAGCCTATCTTATCCCTATCAAAAGTTAGACCAAGTGAACTAGGGGGATTCTAATTTTTTTCTTTGGTGATGATTAGGATCAAACACCCCAAGTTTATTACACATATAAAACTAGACTTCATGCTCACCCATGCACCACCATATTAGGAGGCACCCTTATATATCCTTAGCCAATTACATCATGTTGAAATCACCACAAAGGATCCAATACACATCCAAAAGTGAGTCGGCTAGCCACCTCTATAAGGAATCTCATTCCATAGCATCATTAGAGGCATACAAGTTGACCAGACCAATGAATGGTTATTAAAATCAAAAAGGGTCCACACCACCTAATGGGTGGGGTCCAAGCCCTAGGAAATAATATTCTGAGCAAGCTTTGGAGCCAAAAAAGTGATGGATCTAACACACTCATCTTCATTCCCAATAGCTTGACAGATGGCTCAAAGCCAAATTATATGTGTTGCATTCTGAAATAAGAAGCCATAAATCTTGACCTCTTGCAAACAAAGAATTTACACATTTCTAAAGAGTTGACAAATGTTCCTAACTATATAATTATGTGATGGATTAGTAAGGCCTCAAACATTCCAAGAGTACACAATCATTGGGAATTATCGGGGTGCATTTCATTCTCCTCTATGAGATCTCCCAGCACAGTAAACTGATTAAACATGAGTTTGTTGGGAAAGAAATCATTGATTATAAATAGTTGTCACTTATATGGCATATATTCCTCCTCTTCAAGAGATGGCTAAGGGATACAAGAATTCTTGAACACTATTTTATGGTCCAAAGTGACCACACTTCATTCTTCCTCTAGAACACTCACCCTAAGAGAGGATTATGATGGTGGTGCTAAAGGTGGTGCCTCAACCAGAGAGGCTATTGCTTACAAAGTACACACAAGTGGAGGAAAAAATTTATTAGGCAAATTAGTTTTTTCAAGAGAAGTTGAGGCATGGTTACTCCCAATAGGTATGTAAGAAGAAGCTTGTGGCCTACCGCCACCTTTGGAAGAGTTTTTTTTATCTTTTTGTTGGCGATGGTAGTCCAACCATCATTATTACCATTCTATGGTTTGGCTACATATCAAACTTTTTCCTAATGAGTAGGGGGTGTATGCACCATCATATGATATTTTTAGATCATATGTTCCCATGACTGGCACCAAAAACAAGTATTCAAGAGATTGATTTACAAAACATGCTGATAAAAATAGTTAGTGCTAATTTGTATATCAATAGAATCTTTCAAATCTTGGGATAAATCTACTTCAACCTAAACCCTCTTTTGGGGATGAGTCATAAATAACTTGGTCTACTCATGGCATATGAATCGCCCTATGGGTTTTATGAGCTGGTCAATCAAACCCCATAAGGGGAGAAATAAGCCAAGAAATTCAACCCAAATGGGGATGTTTAGTTTTGCTTGCTCTGAGACTTGAAAATCCTGAGTCTAGTGAGAAAAGACAACAAAAGTGTTGTGAATAAACCAAGACCCATGGTTAAAAATGGCTTTGTAGTGCTCTGGGTTTGATAATCTAAACAAAAAAAAGCCCTTGGTAAGGTTTTGGAATCCTAGTTTCACACCATGGCCTTGCCAATGGATGTGAACCCATTGCTTTAAAAGGCTCTCAAAGGGGACTCAACCAACAAAATAAGTAATCAAAGTAATTTTTTTAAATAAGTGATAGGCTTTGTCAAATTCAAGCATATCTAATATAACATCAACTAATGGAGAGTCAAAATCATTAACATTACTTTGTGGAAGACTTTCAAGATGAATTTTCTCACTTGCTTTGGGGCCATGGTTGCACTCACTCCAATTTTCACTGCATCTATTGATGCAAAGAAGGAGGTGATGGTCATTTAAAATAAGATACTCCCTATTGCCCAGAGAGCAAATCGCTGATCAAAATTAACAATAAATGTGAACAAAAGTAATATCCTGCCTAAATCCATAATGATTGATAGTATGACAAAGTGCTAAAGGCTTATTAATGTAGGAATACAAAAACCTAAACTAATTCATAAATATGAGTTTCCAAACAATTTTAATCATTTTACAACTCTGTGATGATTCAATTATAACACTATGTTATCCTTAATTCAATAGAAGAAGGTAAAAAAATTCTCAAACTAAATCTATCATGACCATTGATGAGAAAAGTGTGATGTATACATGTGGCCACTCATATTGTTGACATGAAGAAGAAAACTTGTCGGATAGTGATTACAAAGTGCAAAAAATTCTCCTTGGTAAGCTTACAAGATAGGGAGAAATTCATCACTTGAAGGATATTTTCATTCTATTATGAAGAAGATTGGAAAGGATGGCCAGTCAAAATCTAAATTGAAGGAACAAGTTTTAAAATTGGGATTATATTTTCATCACCTGATGAACCATGTAGAGAATACAAAAAATTCCTTGTTCTTCCTTTACTGAATATTGGCTTGGATAAGGCTGCAATTCTATAGGTTGGAGAAATTGGAAACCATGGATGAACTAAGAAAGCACGAATTGAGATATTTTTAGTTCGTGGATTGAAATAAATTGATGAGGCTATGAATATTTTCAAAATATTTCAAGTTGAAAATGATAAGGTTAGTTAAGATAAGTGTTAATTTCTATAACCCAACAACAGATTAAATCCACAATAAATTCACAAACATAAATCTGATTTATAACGATTAATACAACTGGGTTAATTAACAACTAATGATAGTAGAAGCAAAAATAACAATAAACCAATACAAAAAAGATAATAACACAGATATACCTAGGAAACCCCAATGCAGGGAAAAACCTGCAAATGTTGGATCTTCTATTCAGCCTAACAACAAACTTCTCTTTCGAAAAAATACAATTGTCTAAGTTTGCTACATCAATCTTACTTTTATAGAGAGCCTAGCTGCTTTACTTAGCGTGAAAGAAAAAGAAGCTTTCCTTAGCGTGCAAGAAAAAGAAGCTTTCCTTAGCTTGCAATAAAAAGAATCTTTCCTTGCTTTCTTTGGCTTTTTTTTTAAACACATAAAATCACTCTAGGATTTATCTCATCCTTACAAACTCAGAAACATTCTATTTAAAGAATAGAAACTATTGTTGCTGAAAATCCAACTCGAATTGTTTTAAAGCATATCTAATCTTGAGTTGCTTTAAAATAATTCCACATTCCACCTTTCGAGCTACAAAAATCAACACTCCCTCTTAGCGAGGAAGGTGTTCTGCACCACACCCAACTTGTCCCTAAAGAATTCAAACTTGCTCTTCATCAAGGCCTTCATTAGGATATCTGCAATTTGTTCATCTGTAGGAATGTAATTGAGCTTCACTATCCCCTTCTCCACACAATCTCTGATGAAGTGATACTTGATCTCAATGTGCTTTGACTTGTCATGAAACACTGGATTCTCAGAGAGTTTGATACAACTCTGATTGTCACAATAAATGATTGTAGGATCCAACTCCTAATTAAAGAGCCCAGCTAGAAGTTTTTGAAGCCAGATAGCCTCACATGTAGCCATACTGGCTGCCATATACTCAACCTCTGTAGAACTCAGTGCACTTCTATTTCCTGCTGTACCAAGAGACTGCTCCTGATCCAAAACTAAAACTACACCCTGAAGTGCTCTTTTGATCAGCTGTACTGCTTGCCCAATTTGCATCAGTAAACCCCTTGAATCCTATTGAACATACTTCAGCCCATAATCAACTGTGCCTTGGAGATATCTCAAAACATGCTTCACAGCTATCCAGTGAACATGTTTAGGTTCCAGCATAAAATGACTAAGTGAGTTCACTGCAAAATAAATGTTTGGCCTGGTGTTGACCAGATACATAAGAGAGCCTATCAACTGTCTGTATAAAGTAGGGTCCACTGTCTCTGATATAGAAGCATCAATCTTCTTCCAGTTGGTCACAAGTGGCATTGACATAGGCTTACAGTTTTCCATCGTGAATCACTTCAAGATATCAATTAAGTACTTCCCTTGTCCAAGGAAGATTTCTCCCTCTTTCTACCACAATTCCAATCCCAGAAAGTATTGCATCAACCCCAAGTCCTTCATCTCAAACTCTCCTACAAGATCTCGCTTGCAGTGTGCTATGAGATCATCTGACCCTGTGAAAAATAGGTCATCAACATATAACAACAATATGAGAAGTTTACCCTTAACCTGAACATAGTACAAGTTTGAATTTGCCTCACTCTTGATGAAGCCCACACTCTACAAGTAACTATCAATACATGAATACCACACCCTAGGAGCCTGCTTGAGTCCATACAATGCTCTTTTCAACCTGCATACATGAGAATCCCTCTCATGTGCTTCAAACCCTTCTGGTTTCTCTATGGAAATCTCTTCCTCAATCACCCCGTTGAGGAAGGCCGTCTTTACATCCATCTGATGAATCCTCCAACCCATTTGTGCTGCTATAGAAATGATAGCTCTATTCTTTCGTTCAACAACCCCATTATATTGAGGGTTGTACGAAACTATCAACTCTTTCTTGATACCTTCCTGAGCACAAAAATCTTTGAAGGCATTCGAGGTATACTCGCCTCCATTATCAGACCTTAGTATCTTGATCTTCTTCCCAATTTGGTTCTCCACGAGAGCCTTAAACTCTTTGAACCTACTGAAGACCTCATCTTTATTATTCATGAAATATATCCATGTCTTCTTGGAGAAATCATCAATGAAGGTAACATAATACTCATATCTATTCAAGGATGTTGTTGACATAGGTCCACACACATCTGAGTGTATGAGATCCAAAATTCCTTCAGATCTAGTGTTGCTACTTGGAAAATTGGTTTTAGCATATTTCCCAAGAGCACAACCCTTGCACACATCATGCTATGTTGTCTTTATCTCAGGCAGCCTCATCACTATTTCCTTAAGAATATTAAGTGCCCCATGGTGAAGGTGAGCCATCCTCCTGTGCCACAAATCTCCTATTCCTTTACAGCTACTAACCAACGCATGTGCTGGCTCAAACTGTAACTGAATCAGGCTGTCATACCTGACACCAATCACTTTTGCAATCTTGGAATCTTTTGGACGAATATAGACTTTTCCCCTCTCAAAGGTCACGCTGTAACCCTTGTCTTCCAAGGCAGAAAATGAGATTAAATTCTTTGTCATGCTAGGGACATACAACACATCCTCCACCATCAAAGGTTTGCTAGACTCCCTCTGAAACTTAACGGTGCCAATACCAGTTGCATGGTACTTGGCATTATCTCTGAGCTCAATATAGAAATCTAGCTTCTTCTCCTCCAACTTGGTGAAACATTCTTTGACTCCCGTCATGTGGCGAGAAGCCCCACTGTCAATATACCATACTCTGTTGGCACTTGAACTTGAGAGATAGGAAATGAGTGAAAACTCATTCTCAAATTTTGAAGCAAACTCGTCCACCTCTGCTGTAGCAACAAATTGCTTCCTTTGCTTGTCCTTATTTCTCTTATTCGGACATTGACTGGCATAGTGACCCATCTGATGGCAGCAAAAACATTTAATCTTGCTCAGATCTTTCTTCTTCCCACTCTTGGAAGAAGAACCTTTCGATTTCTCTTTATTGGACTTCTTCTTACCCTTGCTTGCAAGAGCAATATTTTCTTCATCTTGACCCTTCTTTGTCTGATCTCCCCGATGAGCACCTTCACGGATCTCCTCTTGAACAAAATCATCCCAAAGTCTTGCCCAATTAGGTAGCCAATCTCTGCCAACAACACACTTGACAAACACTTCCCAGTGTTTTGAAAAACCATTCAAGGCTATACGCACCAACTCATCTTCTGTAATCATCTCTCCAATAGCAGTAAGCTCATCCCTGACCTGTGTCAGCTTGGACAAGTAAGAGGTCACACTCTCGCCTTTGGACATCTTGGTATTATGCAATTTGTCCTTGAGCATCATCTTATGACTCTGATAGTCGCTCTGATAAAGTTTTGTGAGCGAATCCCACATCTCCTTGGCAGTGTCTTTCCCCGATAAATGAGGAATTAAATGATCTCTTACTCCATCCAGGATAATCCTCTGAGCCTTGGCCTCTTTAACTTCATGTGAATCTAAGGCAACAAGATCATTTGAGGGTAGAGTCACTTCTGTGCTAGCATAGATCCATAGCCTGTTCTCCTTGAGAACAGATGTAATCCAAACCTTCCACTGCAAGAAGTTAGACACACCCTCGAGCCTATCCTCGTAGCGAACGCTGGTTGCCATAGCCACAAAAAGAACTGAGGATGAAAGAACTAATTTTTTTTCTTGAATTCTGCATTAAAAATCTTGGCTTCGTATTCAGAGTTTAGAGCTTTGATACCATGTTAATTTCTATAACCCAACAACAAATTAATTCCACAATAAATTCACAGACATAAATATGATTTATAATGATTAACACAACTGGGTTAATTAACAACTAATGACAGCGGAAGCAAAAATAGCAATAAGCCAATACAAAAAAGATAATAACACAGATATACCCTGGAAACCCCAATGCGGGGAAAAACCTACAAATGTTGGATCTTCTATTCAGCCTAACAACAAACTTCTCTTTCAAAAAAATACAATTGTCTGAGTTTGCTACAACAATCTTACTTTTATAGAGAGCCTAGTTGCTTTACTTAGCGTGCAAGAAAAAGAAGCTTTCCTTAGCGTGCAAGAAAAAGAAGCTTTCCTTAGCATGCAAGAAAAAGAAGCTTTCCTTGCTTTCTTTGGCTTTTTTTTTTTTTACACATAAAATCACTCTAGGATTTATCTCATCCTTACAAACTCAGAAACATTCTATTTAAAGAATAGAAAAAACTGTTGCTAAAAATCCAACTCGAATTGTTTTAAAGCATATCTAATCTTGAGTTGCTTTAAAACAATTCCACATTCCAACTTTCGAGCTACAAAAATCAACAATAAGAAGAAATATGAAGAATAAATTGCATCATGGAAAAAATTCATGATTTCAAAAAACTGTCAGAATCAAAAGTTGAGTCACTAAGATTACGATGATGTAGTTTAAGATATGA